>CM043019.1:120324219-120376186 GCA_023690525.1 Holotrichia oblita
TTTTTTATTGTACTATAATTCCACGACAAGCAATGTTATTCACATCCTAAGCTTGGTAAATATTTTCACCATAGACATATGTATATTATATAAATAGAAAATGAAATAAAAATATCGATATGTAAAACACTCTCATTGCACAAGCTTATTTTAGAAAATGCGTTCAACTTTTACGAACTGTTCGTAAGCATGTTCTTACATTAAGTATTTATACATACACTTTTACGCTATCAAAAAAATAAAAGCAGAACGCCTTTATATACACCGAGTGAACGTTGATAATCTCTTTTTTTAATTTTATTTCACGAGAACCGACTTAAAAGGTATTTCGTCGGAGAACATTGACCTCTTTCGTGTTGTAAAACATTAAAGGTGTCTCCCTATTACGGTGAAAATGGTGCTTAAAATATGTTCGTTCGGGTGCATGATGACACGAGATCGGGTATAGAAGTTGCGGTTCACGTTTAGAGTTATAATTTACGTATGATATTTCACTTTGGATTGATGCATATTTCCCTTTTATGGGAATTAACAGTTACGTCCAAAAAGGGAAATAAAATATCAAGAATATTTCGTACTGTCTGGCACCAACTTATTACTAAACTCTGCTAAATAATTACATTTTAATGGATGTGTTTAATAGAAACGATTTGCAGATAATAATTGTAGAGAAAAGTAATATTCCCCAGAAATGAGAACCGATAAAAAATTGTAAAATAAATTAATTTTTCTTTTCTTTATGTGTGGTAGATGTGTAGCTAGATGTAGCGGCTATTATTATTATTGCTTGTCTAAGCAACTCCGGCAGTGTAGTTTGCGTGTGTGTGTGTGTAAATGTGTTCAATGGCCTTGTTACAGAATTAGCTCGCAGTTTATAGTACTGTGCTGTTAATTGCTTTGCCCTTGGAGAATTGAACCCTAGATCGCATTAATTGTTAATTGTAGAAAAAAATTGAAAGTTGTTCCCGGATGTCCTAGCTTCGTGCTGAATTTTTCCAAAACGTCAGCCTTCTTTCATGCGTAATTAGTGAAGCAATCAAAAAAGCGAAATTTCGTACATATGAAATTGGCCCTCAATTCCTCCAAAACAAAAAAAAATCAAAACTGTTCTAAATAGTTTCAAATTGTTTTAAATATATTATTCCAATATTTCAACTTTCTATCATGAAAATTGAAAAATTTAGAGTTGTTCTAGATTTGTTCCACGAATGTAGCCTAAAATGTTTTGACTTTCAACATGAAGACAGCGTCTTTGTCAAAACCATTCTGGTTCCTTGTAAAAATTTTGGTCATCTTGAACATTAAACTGTTTAACTGGCTTCTATGTCAAACTAGTTAATTTTTTGCATCAACTCATAACTGTAGAAAACCTTGAATCCATCACTGCAGTCCTGACACAAAAGAACAGTCAAGGCAGTGGACTGCAAAAGAGGAGCCTGCGGCGAAAATGGCTTCATCGACTGAGAAGGTGATGGCGATTGCTTTTTGAGATAGCCATGGAATTGTGTTAATAGACTGAAGGCAGAAATTGTAAAAACAAAACTGCTGCATTTAATGGAAAAGAAAATTTTCGACGATTGCCATGGCCAAAATTCGCTAACTACACTTTGATTTGGCTAAGCACCCCCAGACCTCTCCTTCAGCAATTTTTTTTCCTATACGCCAAGTTTAAACTTTCACCGTGAAAAATGTAAATTTAAGTAAACTTAAAAAAAGGCTATGTTGAAAAATAAAACTACATTTGACTGAAAAAATACTTTTTGGCAGGTAAAACTCAAAACATTTCAGACTGCCCTCGCACATTGTTCCAAAATTTGAATAGCGAAATTCTGCATATACACTGTGATCATTTTAAACTGTCTTGGGTTGGCAACAAAAAAATCCCAAGATTATTGAAAACTGGAACACTTTTACTTTCGTGAATTGTCCTTATTGAATTTGAACCTCTAATGTTAAAATTATAGTGTTAACACTTGTCTATTAGCTGTCACTTGAGAGATAGCGAAAGATGATATTTTGCAATAAAGTTGTAACCTATTCACTATGATTTATAATAAAAAAGGTACAGTTACGGTGCTTCTAGAAAAATTCATTCATGTATGTACTTCTTCAAGTTAAAATTAATCTGTCAATTACATTGACATGTGTCACAAGTAAAACATAAATAGTAAAGCTAACCATCAAAATAAATACACATGTTCGCCAATTACACAGTGCTACCATATCAAAATCAATGCAGCCAACTGAGGACACCTTAAAATGATCACTTTGTATTAAGTTGGTCCCAACATTTTTAACAGCTGTTCCAAATTTGTCTCTGTTTATTCAACACTGTTACAAAATTTTGGGGAAAAAAGTCGGAAAACAACAGAAAAAACATTTCTCTCCCTTTTTCGAAAGTCGTTCTGAATATTTTTCCAAAATTTTAACAGACTCCAATGTGCAGTTCATGAGATGGAGAAAAACAAGGTTGCGAAACTGCCAAAAGCGCGTGCGACGCCTCCCATGTGCATACCGACAACCATTCCTCGCTCAAACTCGCTCAGGTAACGCAAACGGCCTTCCATTACGCACAAATTACGACTACATAATTCCCCTTTGCATCCCAGTAAGAACAGCCGGTTTTTCCTTGCACCTTCAGATTATAAAGAGTGGTCGTCATTTTTTTTCAACAGTGTATTTGCAAGTATTTGTTGTGATATACATCAGTATCATGTTTTTGGCCATTATATCTTCAATTCTTGTAAAACGTATTTTCAACTGTGATCATCAGGATATCTGTTTAGTCAGTTTCTTCAAAAGTATGAAATTCAATCTTTTATTATAAATACAGTAGAACCCCGATTATCCGTGCGCGCTTTATCCGGAGCGCGGATTATCAGTGGCTGTCGGCCAGAGGCTGGCGCTTGAACCCGTGCAGACGTTCGTCTCGGGGAATCCCCAATTTATGTGTTTAGTATGTATGTACTTTTTTCGTCATCTATCGACCGCCTCATTAGTTAAAGAGTAAACGCAATGTTTTAACTATAGAACAAAAAATGGAAATTTAAAACAATTTGAAAAAAAACAAAAGCGTTGCAGCATTGGCTAAAACATATAACATTGGAAAACAAACGGTTTGCGACATTGTGAAGAAGAAAACCGAATTACATAGCTTTGTAGCTAAAGCTGACAGTGCAAAAGCTGTTTCTGAGAGGAAATCTCTAAAAGGATCTACTTTTCGAGAACTTGATGATGCTCAAGTGGTTCTTACAGAAAAGATCGGAAGGGGTTTCAATATCAGAATGTACGAGTATATGTGCTAGGCAAGCCCAAAAGTTTCACGAACAGTTGAAAATTAAAGGAAACTTCTCTGCATCTTCCGGTTGGCTACACAGATTTAAAAAACGTCATGGAATAAGATAATTAGCTGTTCAAGGGGAGAAACTAAGTGCCGATGATGTAGCTATGGTGGAATTCTGCTATAATTTAGAAAATTTTATAACGGAGCGCGACCTAAAACTCGCACAAGTGTATAGACAAAACTGAGCTTTATTGGAAAGCAATGCCGAAAAGAACACTTGCTGCAGGCTCAGAAACTAGTGCACCAGGTTACCTTTTCATTTTTTTGTACTGTTTTTTTATAATTTTTAATTTTTTTAATTAGGTTTTAAGGTAAACAAAGACCGTTTAACAGTGCTATGCTGTGCTAATGCATCAGGATCCCATAAGCTTAGGTTAGCTGTCATTAGAAAATCAAAAAATCCGAGGGCTTTTAAAAATGTAAAAACACTGCCAGTTGATTATTATAATCAAAAGGGTGCTTGGATGGACCGAGCGATTTTTAAAAAGTGGTTTTTCGAGAAATTTATACCACAAGTTAAGACTTTTCTGCAAGAAAATAATCTTCCACTCAAGGCTGTACTGTTACTGGATAATGCTCCATTGCATCCTGATGCAGAGCAACTAAAGTCAGCAGATGGGAACATATTCGCGGCATATTTTCCTCCGAATGTGACATCTATTGCCCAGCCAATGGACCAATGTGTTATAGAAACCATGAAAAGGCTTTATAGAAAAAACCTTATGCTTCAATTGTTGGGAGAAAGTGACGTTATGGGATTTTGGAAACGTATGAATGTGAAAGAAGCAATTTATGCTGTAGCTCGCGCTTGGAGTGAAGTGAAAGAGACTAACATTAAAAAAGCATTTTATAAAATGATGACCTTAGAAGATACAGCAGATGAAGAAGGTACTGAAGATGATAATCACTTAAATGAAGGTGAGTTATCCATCGAACGCATAGCATCTATAGCCTCACAAATCGAAGACTTGGAAGAAATAGACATCGAAAAAATAAATGAATGGATAGAATGTGATCACCAAGAAAAAGGGTATCAGATTATGGATGAAGATTATCTAAGGCAGACCTCTGAAGTGATCGAGAAGCAGGAGATGCAGTAATTGATAAGTATATTATCAATTATTTTGAAGAACAGCCTGAAACTGATGTTATTTTATTTACATCAACTTAGAAAAATGAAGGAAATTATAAGAGGCAGAATTTACGAAGCCCAAAAACAAAAAAAAATTACTGATAATCGAGGTTCTACTGTACTTTAATTTTTGTCCCAATCTGGCCCACTTTAACTTATTTACATATTATTAAATTTAGGGAGAATAAACAGAACAACAATAAGCGATAAATAACGAAATTAAATACAGATGTAACATGAGGACTCTGTTTGTTGGATTCGCATGATTCTATCAGTGTTGGTATAAGCAGATAAGACTAACTAACCAGAATGTAATCTTCAACTCTCGCTTGTTGTTTATAGAAAAAGCAGACTGTACACACAAGTCAAGGTTGATGATTACTAACAGTCTACTAATCTTGGTGACTGAATCAAATATTCCGAATTAATTATACATACAATACAATTAGAACTACATAATATTGAAAAATAAGTTTTAAAGTTAATGGTAAAACTCTATAACATATTTATCCTATCTGATCTAATTTAATCCTTATATACACCTGAAAAAATAGCCTTGACTCTACTTTCCATTAAGCAATACACACGATACGTTTCCCAAAAAGATCGGTACAACACCTTAAAATCATCTTATAGACATTGTCTCCCATATTTGGAATGGGATCATGTATTAATTTATTAGCATCTTATCTTCGAATGTATCTAAATTACACTACGATGGTTGGTTGTAAACATGAAAAGGCTATTCTTTTCACTTTCGTTAACAATCGAAGACCAGATATAGAGTTTAACACTGCACTTTCTACAATGTACAGAGGTTGGTTAACTGGTTTCCCGGTTGAAAGACCTCAACGTTAGCTTCCATTCTTGCACCATGGTATATACTACTATAGACGGTTCGATCTTGGGTGCTTGTTACACGCAAGCTGTAATTTGGCGGCCATCTGACAGTCTTTATTAAGCTACCGAAATTAATACCGTGATGGAAGAATACTTTTTCGATACACGGAAGCATCGCGCTGTGTTATTTAATTCATGAAGAGAAAGATACCACCGATGTTGTTTAATACTAAAAAGTTACATAATTTTCAAATGAGTATTCACAAATAGTAATTTCATTTCCAGTAACGCTGCAATAATAATACAGCAGGTTTTAAATTAGTTCTTTTTAATGACTTTTTTAAGCGAGATTTAATTCTATTTTACAGCTACTTTAAATTAAATTCATGGGAAGTAGCATACACTCCGCGATAAAATAACGTGTTGTACGGCAATCAATACGGAAGTGATCGAAAAGTTGAAGCCATAGTTCTCGAGGATCGTGTCGACAATTAACGTGACATTAAGAATATCTAAACAAACATTTTACATAACAATTTAAACGTGAGTCAGATGTCAGATAACCGTGCAACCTATCTGTTGCACGGTTATTGACACCCGAGCAAAAATTGTGCAGGTTGGAAATTTTTCAAAATCATTTGATAACTTCAGAGAAGAATTCTGACTTTTTGGCAAAAAATTGTGACAGGAAACGAGACTTGCATCACTGAGACCCTAAAACAAAATCAATCCAGTGGGTGCATAAAAGGTCTCCACCGCCCAAAAAAAAGACTCATCCATCTGCTGGAAAGTTGATGGTAACAGTTTGCAAGATTTCTCATTATTTGCTCCAAAGAAATTCCATTCAACAGTAATACCAAAATCATCTCCACACATACATAAGTTAATATAAAAATAAATACACCGCTGGTCCGGATGACATTCTAGCCAAAATACTGAAGGAATTTTCTGGTTTTCTTTTAAAGCCACTTACACATCTCATTAACTTATCATTTGCACAAGGTTTATTTCCCAATTACTTTAAAACAACGCCAGTAATTCCGATCTATAAAAAGAGTGACAAAAGCGATATCCAAAATTACAGACCCATCTGTTTAATACCGAACGTTAGTAAACTATTTGAATATTGCATGCCCTCTAACCGTCTAAACATTTTTTTGGATAAGCATCACATACTTAACCAAAATCACCACGGATTTATAAGAGGAAAATCGACGAAAACAGAACTCAACATTCTGTGTGTGTAAACTTCTGCGACTTTAGCAAAGCGTTTGACTGCGTTCACCACAACATAAAGTAAGATGTTGTGGCTTTCACCACAACATCTTACTTTCTAGTTCTAGTTCTTAAAATTCTTATATTGAGCACCTCATCCATCACTAAAGTAGTGCAAATCATAGATTTCTATCTTTGTCCTCAGATTCTCAATATAATTTTATAGAAAGACATGAACAGCAATGATATCATTACGGAGGCAGATTATATTAGATGTGGGTTGTGTAGGGAATAAGCCTCTCTTCACTGCTACCTGTTAATACCAATTAACCTTCAGACTTCTGCAGAAGTCTAGGATTTTTTTGGGGGCTAAAGGTCTAATACTAGCAGGTTGTACGTGCGTCTGTTCGAGGTAGTGGACTCTCTGCTGGACCACCGCCTCCGCAGTTGCACATAATGTGTTCCGACGTCTCGCTGTGTTCCGAACAGAATTGGCATTTATCACAGTCAACCTTGCCCATTTTCTTCAAGTGGTACCTAAGTGGCCAGTGAGTAAAGCCGTGATGGTGTTGAGGTCTCTACTGCCTGAAAAAGTAATAAACTTTTTTGTTTGTCTTAGTTTTGGGGTGTCCAGTACGAGATTTTTTGTTCGCTTTCCCACTGTTGGAAGATGAGACCATCGGCAGTTTCGTTGCCTTCACACCTCCAATGACCTGGTTTCTTTGGGTCATAGCATTGACGATGAGCAAACAGTCTCAGGTTAACTTGGATTTACTTAGAACCTTCAGTGCAGACTTAATCAGATACGTCTAAATTTCTGTACCTAATCGAAGTGTTCTGTTACACGACAATGTGACTGTGCATAAGGCTGCGAAAATCAGACTAATTATCCAGGAGAGAAGCTTCGTAGAGATAGACTATTTTTGTTAATAATACATAGGCATGGACTGCATTATACATATGTACATACATATTTAAATTTTAATAAAAAAATCTGTCATTTTGGTTTGTTGTAATTTTTTGTTTTCTAAGAAGTGTTTTTCGATCATTTTTTCCAAATGGAGAAATCCAGTCTCTGTTTTAGCGTCTTTCAAATTTTGATTAAATGTGAAAAATGCTGAACCATTTCAACTGCTGAAAGCGCATTCTTTCCACTTCATCGTTGTTTATTTCTAACTCCAAATTTGCATGGACCCAGCTAAAATTACATTTTCTGTCATATCTTCTTCCGTTTCGAGTTCTTCATCAACATTTGATAAATTATCCCAACCCTCTTGTATTGCCAGGTTAACTACAGGTAAATCTTCCTTCGTATCATTTTGTAGTCAAAGCCACTCAGCTAAGAGTAAATTATTGTCATCAAAAGAGTTTTCTGCTGTGTGTAAATTAAGCCCAGCATGTGCAAAGCAATTTGCTAATATCTGTTGAGAAGCGGGATCCCAAGCTTTGGAAAGTAGAAAAATAGCCTGCAGGATATCTAGTCTTTTAAAAGCTTTATAAGTTGAAGTTTTCTAAAACGTGTCTCTAGGGACTTTATTACACCCCGGTCCATCGGTTGAAGAACTGACGTGGTATTTGGTGGAAGGAAGGCAAGTTATATAGCTTTTAAGTTTTAAATAAGTTTATTGTCCCATCGTACAATTATTTTTTTCAAATAATGCTGATGTCATCCATGCTCTTTGGTTATTTTCATATTCAAGAGATAAAGATTTTATATTTGTAAAGCATCGAGGATGCTTAGCTTTGCCAATAACCATAAATTTCATTTTTTCCGATCCAGTCATATTTGCTGCTACAAGAACACTCAATCTATCCTTACTTAGTTTACCACCAATACATCCCCTCTCCTCCCCAGCATTTCATCATTCTGAAAAATAAAGCAGTCTCATCTGCGTTGAATATTACTTCGTCTGTATATTCTTTTCTTAAATTTGGCTGTATTTAACCAGTCATCACAAATCCCTTTAGGTACATCTATTGCTTCGCCACATATTTTACCAAAACAATATTGTGTCTTTTTCGGAATCGTTGAATCCATCCAACTGTGCATTTAAAATCTTCTAACCCTAATCGTCTAGCAGAATCATTTGCTTTCTCTTGCAATATCGGACCGCTAATAGGAATGTTGTGGCTCCTCTGAATTTTGAACCATTCATATACGCTTTACAAGATCTGTACTTTTTCGTTTGTAATGATGAAGATCTATTAATTAAATCCTCTATTTATTCCCTCTTTAATTTCCTGCTGTTGATTTCCTTGTGAATCCAGTACCACACCCAAGTATTTAAACTTATTGACTTGTTCTATATGGTTGTTGCCAATTGTTATATTTACTTTTCTATTTTCCCTTGATACTACCATTATTTTTTGTTTTTTCTACATTCATCTTCATATTTACTTTAAACAGAGCAGCGTTCCATATTTCCAGATTCTTTTGTGGTTCTTTCTCCGAACTTGCAAAGATTGCCAAATCGTCTGCAAAAGCACACTGTTATCTCTACCGGTGCTAGATTCCAGTAGTTTACCCACTTTTGCTGTTATTTCTCTCATAACTTCATTCAACATCATGATGAATAACGTAGGACTCAAGCAGCTACCCTGCCTCAACCCTTGGTTAGTTTTGAACTCCTCCGACTCCACATTTCTGTTCCTTATTATATTTCTACATTCTCCGTACATACTTTCAATTGTGCTTCTTAGCTTTTTACCAACATTATTCTTTTTCAGCATGTTCCATATCTCAGCCTTTGATATCCTATCAAACGCTTTCTCAAGGTCTATGAAAGCCATGTATGCCTTGCGTACTATATCCCCTCCTAAATCCACTCTGCGATTCTATTAAATTTATAATTTTCTCCATCAGTTTGCATTCTAGAACCCTCTCGAACACTTTTGCTACTACACTGAGTAAAGTCACTGCTCTGTAGTTTTCACAATTCAGGAGTCACCCTATTTAAATATCCGTCGTTATAAAAGATAATTTGATCCAAATTTCAAGCTATTTTTCGTCGATATATTAGTTTCGTCGTAATATCCGATGTCGTTATAACCGATAGGTTTCGCGTTTAGTAAGCATTGTTTCTGGCCAGGACCTTGAAATTTCGTCGTAAAAACCGATATGTCGTTATATCGGATGTCGTTATAAACGATATTTACTGTCTAAAAAAAAACCATCTTCGAGAACAGAATTGTGATGTGGGACGTCTATGGGCTGTCACATTAAACTGTCATTGACGTAACCTGTACATCTTCTCCGTCGTCTACGTTGATCGTCAGTATCCCATTACCATATTTCCGCCATTATGACGTCAATAAATAAATAAATAAACAAGTATTTTCAACACAACAGACTCGTCTCAAAGAAACAATTGCAAAGAGATACGCAATGCAGGCGTTCAGCCGCGCCTATCCGAAATTTTTTTTATTGATAAATTGGAAAAAAAAATTCACAATACTACAGGAAAATAATGCAGTTGGACATCTCTAACATATAAAAAATCTGTAATGAAATAAATGGAGAGGTTTTCTCTGAAGCAAGTACATATTTTAACAGAAGTATACTTTACAAATATCAGAGATACCTAATCAATTCGTCATCCATTTCAATATGCATTATCACATTTCTTTGTAATAAAATATTTAGTTATCGTAAACTATTGTTTTAATTTTTATAGCACACAAACAAGACTTGCAAATGTAGTATAATTACTTTTTAAACGCCAGGTGATGTTTAAATGCAAAAAAAACGCGTTAATTTGCATAAAAACGCTTGGAATTGCCTTTTCTAAAGGAAAATGTTTGATGTCTTAACAAAGACAGGTGAAATAGATTAGATTATGGTAATACTTACGAAAAAGTGATAATGCTTATGTTACGTAAGTTTGCGTATCAATTTTTGCGATAAAACCGCCTCAATGTAAAGCCTTCATTGGCAGTTATATTTACTTTATGTATTTATAAAGAGATGGAGGACAAACACGATAATGATACTGTTTAATGATGTCACACAGAATGTAATCATGAGGTTTGTTGTAATAAAAAAATAAGGTTAAATTGAGGTTATATCACATATTGACATAAACGTAAAAAAGGACAATCTTATTGGAACTCAATAGTCCGTAGATTCCATAATAATATTACAACAATAAAAACTTATCTATTGGAGAATATTAATAAATTGAATAGAATAGAAAATACACAGTACCTACTTAATTAACTTATAATTTGTTATCTAATATTAAAAGTGTATTAGTCGAGCGATAATGGAAATTGTTTTCCTAACACAAATATTCTATTTACACAATTTAAACTATCTAAAGGTAACTTACATAATACACTATTACAGTACGAAAATTATCGTAATTAATTTATCAACTCGACCCTGATATTAGAAAATTCAACCCCAATATTGGAGTTACCCTAGAAACACGATATTGATTTTGAAAACCACAGTATAGATTGACCTTTGATAAAACAAAACTATTAAATTATGGAGTTCGAATTAATCATCGAACAATTCTTAATAATATTACGTTAAATTACATTTTTTTATTTATAAATATTCACCTGGCATTAAAGAGAATCCGTCCTACTACGTTAAAATGAATTGTGAATCGTATTTCGAAGCAACAATGTAATCGCGAGGCGTTGCTATGTACAATTTAATAAACATGTTACGTTAATTCGTGCAAATCGCGTGCAAAACGGTTATAAACAAGTGAAAACGATGTGTAGGTGTATAGACAAATGAAAAAGCCGGTAAAACTTACCCATTTTTGAATGAAACTGTTGTCGAAATGGAACGCTACGCACTACTCATAACACAACACTATTCTAATGTTACGCGAATGCGATTCACGATTAATAAAATTGCAAAATACGTTCACGGTTAACGTTTTAAATTGATTAAAATTGCCCGTTCACGTCAAAAAATAAGGGACAAAATGGGCGAGCCCAAATATAGTAGATAAGTTGCACGTCAAAGCCACAGGGGCAGCACTGCACCAATAACAAACACAACAATTGACTATACAATGATGTTCGGTGAATTCAGCCCAATTCCGCACGGTTTACACCTATATAGAGATATCACACGTTCAATATTCTCATCAAACCTTCAAGGAACTAACGCGCTAAGAAAGCTTACGTTACAACGTTAGGAATTATAACATTGATAGCGATAACTCTTTTAAAAAGGCATAGTTAATATAGCGATAAATTAATCGATGATGATAAATTTATATCGCCGGTCAAAGGTTAATGACGAAAAAGATCGTATAAATAAATATATCGCTATCGTTTATAAAGAAAACGTTCGCAAAATTGATTATGATATAGTCGAATCGAGTACTTTAACAAATTCAAGAAGATATAAATAAGTAGTATGTGTATAAATACACGTTAATCACAAAGTAAATTAGAACATGATTATTTTTAGCTTATTCAAAATAATTGCAGTTTTTACATATTTTTAATTACCTAACTTAAAACCATTTAGGACTTTTTTCTTTATTTATTCTATGTTACATAACTTGGCACTGTAAGCATTCGTCAGTAGCGCGTGCATCGAAAAAGTGGAAGGAGTTTAACAGGTAATATATTTAAATAAACACTTTTTAGTCGTTCGTAAATGGCTGACTGACAGTCTCGCGACTACAATTTCCGCTAAACCATTTTCGTTTTTTTGAAGAACGCGCTACTAACCGAACGCTCACATTGCCAACTTCACAAAGAGTGACTGAGGCAAACTTAAAGCTTAAATAAAATGGAAATATTATGACGAAGCTTTGCTTAATATTTCAAGTAAGTAAAGTGTAGGACATTGTATGAGGAAAAAAAACTGTTCTCGACAACGATTCGATAAACAACATTGATCTGATTAGAGGAATGTAACTTCGATTTACAGTTTGTGTACATCGGTTGTCACCTTTCGTTTCCATGAAACCATTAACCGCGCTCAGCGGAAGCGAACAGTTACCGGTGTATTGATAGTACTCTGATGTAATTGTTCATAGCTTAACTTTCGACTAATTATACCGGAGTACTATTATATCAACAACTATTCGCTTCTGCTAAATGACGCTATTCATACCAGGTTTGTTTTGGTTCAGTAGGTGTAGATAATCGTAGAACAGTTTGTAAAGTGCGCCGTACTAGTTGCGCAGAATAAACAGATTTGGAAACCGTTTTTGAACTATAAAAAAAACGAAAACAAAATTTGTTTCAGTGATTATATCCCTCTCTACTTTACCAACAGATAGATGTCAATTGTCAGATGAGAATCTTGAGATAAAGAGGCAATTTATGAGTTGTCAAATAATATTATTTTAATTTACACTTTTTCACTTAATTTCTGTGATACAGTACATAATTAGTTTTCAAAATATATCTTATGTTTAAATCTTTAGTTAGAAACTGATAGAAGAAAAGTATAAGTTTAATATGGAATAAAAAAATCAAGAATATAATCATACTTTTATTAAATATTCCTTTACATCATTTATTATTATAACCAACTTCATTGTATTCATTTTCCACTTCGTCAATATTGTGAGGCAGCACTTCTGCATGTTGTAGTTCAACATTTCCCTAGTATCCATCTCTTAATGCTAAATTATGTAACACGCCTCATGCTCTAAAATGTTCTAAAAATACTTCTTCACTATAACCAGGTACTAGACATGATATCATCTGCATATCTTTTATTTTTTCTTGTCGAATTCTCCATCCCCTGATGATGAACTAAAAGATGAGCTGCTCTCAACAAACATCTACAACGACAAATGTTTGTTTTAATGGTAATGGATTTGTTAAAATCCAAAAAATGCTTACCTTCATCCATGAGAAAACCAAAACAAACCTACCATGACTGACTTCAGAATATATCCTTTTGCTACTCGCTAGGGCACAGTTCAAAAACATACCGTGTGGCCCCGGATCGACGAATGAATAGGTATGAGTCTGTAAATTTTTTAGTTGAAATTTCATCTTCTGGAGGTCAACCCTGCTTGGGTAGAAAGTAATTTGTGCCATACTTTTAATTTTCAAAAATCACCCATGCCTCGGAAATTTACAAAAAGGTAGTTCTTATCACTAATGAAGTGCCTACCTTTTTTGTACGAAGTACGACAAAATGTTATTAAGAAAAGTTATTCATAATAATAAACTATGCAATAAGTATGTAAAATTTTAAGAAGGTCGAACATATATACTTTGAAAATCCACAAAAAAGTTATTCTTTCCACTAATAAAGCGTTTCTGCAGGAGATACGATGAAATATTGAGACAAGTTGTTCAGACTAATAAGTTGTGCCAAGGAGTATGCCAAGGAAATGTTTGTGTTGTTTTATTTTTTAAGTGTTCTATGAAAATAAATACCTATTCATGCGTCGATCCGGGGACATCCTGTATAATGCTAGGTATAGATAGTCAAATCGAAAATAGATAAGCACATCTATTAAATATAGCATAAATTTGCGCATATTACAGTTTAAATATTGACAAAATCCACTGAATAAACATTGTGCAATGAAATTTAATAATACAAGGAATTTCGCCCAATCTGTAGTTTGAGTATTACTGCGTAGATGTCGCTGCTAACGCTCCTGCAATATATTGGGTTGTCTATATTAGGTCTAAGCTAAATATTAAATTTAATAAACCTTCATTATTTTTATTCATTTCACTAAATCTACTGACAAATTGTAATTAAACGGAAATACAATTGAATGAGGAAAGAACAGAGTAGGACAAAGCCAAATTAAATCCGAAATGTGCTTGTTAATACCGTAAAAATGAAGATCGAAATTTAAAGATGCATTGTAGATGTAAACAAAATCATAATGTTTACGTATGTTATGAATAAATTTGAAACTATGAGATGTTGTACAAAACAAGGAAATCTTAAAATAACGTAAATGACCTTAAAATGACCAAAAATATGACGTAAATATGACATTAAATTACCAAAATATGACCTTAGAATGACCAAAAATGTGACGTAAATGTGACCTTAAAATGACGTAAATATAACCTTAAAGGGGCCAAAATATGACGTAAATATGACCTTAAATGACCGAAAATATGACCTAAAAATGGCCAAAAATATGCCGCAAATGTGACTAAAATGACGTATGGCCTTAAAATGACGTAAATATTACCTTAAAATGACCTGAATTTGACGAAAACGACCTTGAGAATATTAAATGAACAACACATTGACACAGACTTTGTAGTCAATGGGAAGTGAGCTACGTTATGTATCCTACCGTTCGTCTACGTCCCCGCGTCTAGAAACTCACTCGATGGGGCACTGTTTATCCAATGCAATATGTTAACGGGCATTTTTAACTTTTTTAAAGCACTTTCGTTGAGTTTTGTAACGTTTTTCTGCTTATAAACGCCATTAATAGTGATTATTTAAGTGTTTTACGTATTACCAACTACTTTCGTATTAAATATTCGGGTGTACGAAGATTTTTCAGAACGCGACAATCGTACCCTTATTGCCAATATAGGCAATAGAAATTACCGTAATAATTGATATGCATAATTTTGATAGATGTATCAATATCTTTCTCCACGTGGTTTGAACAGTTCCTCCAGTCTTCCGTTGTCACTTGCTCTAATGGACACAATATTTTTACACATTATAGACGCCAATATAATCGTCTCAAAATTTATTTATTCAATGTAGCTAACTGTAGAATGTAAAAATCGAGCGAACCATGGATGTCTATGCTAACACACTTCACTTGAGAATGCTGGCATTGTATATATTTACACTATGACGCGATCAGAACCTGGAAGCTTTCATAATAGGGAGTGGGACCTTGGAAGCCTTCGATATCATGTAAATATAACCTCAATATCTCGTGTTAACCAATAGCAATCTGTGTAAAAAAACCGCAATGGTAGAATTTAAAATAACGGTTATAAGATATGTAGATTTTGTTGTATTTTCCAATGATATGAAGATATTATTAATTATTAAACCTTTTTTATACGGTTTCGCTTAAGGAAAATATTATGAGGTGTAGTTCAGCAAATATTAGAGAAATAACATCTAAACATTTTTTAAACAAGGCACGATAGCTCCTTTGGAAAAAAAAACATGGTTAGAAATGAGGCAACGCTCATCGTATATAACTTACCTGTAAAGAATTTGAAAAAAAAACAAAAAAATTCTACTGCCTCATCGTCCAGAATTTCACGAATAGTTCAATAACATACAATAAATAATTTAATCTCTTTATTCTAACTTTTTATAACACACTGTGTTAACAATATATAATATATTTCGTAAAATTTTATATGTATGTAATAATTATTAAAACTCTACTCTCAATAAGTAGCTATTTTTAAACTGTATGTCAATTAATTTGTTAAATTTCATTCGTGTACGAGTGAAGATGCGTGATTTAAAAAAATCGACAAATTTGAAACGATGACGTTAATTTGACTTGAAATTCGTTTTTGACGTTTTCTTCATTTGTTTGCGTTTAGTTTTATTTTGAATCGGAAAGAGGGCGGTGTGTATTAATATACATTTAAAGTCACTAAATATGTAAAGTACAGCAATTGTATTGTGAGCTATTTAATTGACCAGATTCCTGTATATACAAGTATGAAATAAACATGTGCTGGAGAAAATGTAAAATTCAATATTATATTTTGAATAAAACTATGGAAAAATTACAATACTTTATACAATCTAGTGACTGTTATTGAAATGTTGACTACCAATTTTAATTTTGGCAATGTACAATAGAGAGAACAGAAAGGAACTAAAATATGAGGAGAAAATTAAATGTTAAATAGATTCTAACATTTGGTAAAAAATAACATCCCATTACTCCTCAACAATATATTTATATATTTTTAGGGTATATACATGCATGTCCCAAATATACATTACAAGTAGATCATAGCTACTACTGTGATATTGTAATTAAAAATCTGTACCGAAAAATGATTCACAATCGGCTTATTTTAATCCCACATCCATATTATATATAAATATTTTTATAGATTTGTTAGAATTCTTAGTTTAAATACTTTGTATAATGTATTTAAAAAAGTATGCAGTAGATACAATCATAAAAAATGTAACCACTGAAAATTAAAGCTTACCTTTATCTAGATTATTTCAAAGCTCGCGCCTAATACTTCGCGGCCGTTAAAATATGAAAAAGCTTTTAGTGATCTGCTTGAAAGGAATTTAAAAAATTAAGCACGAAAAGACGACAAGAACGAGTTAATATAAAAGTAGCCTTTATCTACGAATATAAACTGAAGCCGTAGGGTGATTACCATAGTCGATGCTGCCTAGGATAAAAACGCTACATCCGTTTTCGAAAATTTTGAATTATTAAAAAATGATCGGTGGGGAATCGGGGGTACTTGTTCTATTTCAAATCATTTGCTCTTGAATTCTTGAATGGTTTATCAATAGTCGATGTACTTAATGAAATGAAAAATTATGAACGGCTGGATAGTAATCACATTTTCAGGCTTAACTTCTGCCAGCTCAAATGATTGTTAAAATCTAATATAGAGTAAAATTGTTCACCAATGGATTGTGTGATCTTGTGACCTGACTTCTTTTCCTATTCCTACAGCAAACAACAATACAAACTATCCTACGATTATCCATGAGGAAATCGGCGAAGCAGACTGAAATGCATTTTTCCTATTACTGGTTGCTCTGTTGGAAAGAATGTAACTGCGATTTCCGACTTTCATACATCGCTTGCCGGTAGTAGAAAAAATATGCGCTCTTGCGTTTGCTGATGTGCTTCAAAACGACATTTTTGCCTCTTGTAACTGAAGTAATTATCTCACACCACAATCAGTTTTACATTATTTACAAACATTATTATTAACTTTTGAAATTTCGTCAAATTCACGCTGAAGTTGACGCAGATCTTGCCATCTTACAAAATTCTACCTATATGAGTGAAAATTATTTATTGATGCTTTGCAAACTTTTTGCTCCATCTTTATATGTAGAATACCGATAAACAGTAAGCGTGCATTAATTCGACATTCTTCTGTTAAACACACTCTTTTCGATAATGAACAAGCTGGATTGCTTCAGGTGTGTTGCGGTGTTTGTCAATCTTGTCCAGTAGGTGGCGCCACTGTGCTATACATATTTAGTTCCATGTATTATATAGTATTGGTGTAAATTTTAGCCTAATGATGAAAACATAGAGCAAGGTCCAAACATTACTAATAATAAAAGACAAAAATGAGTAAGTCGTGGAAGAAGCGAGTGATAAACAGATTATACAAAGAGTCGTGAACCGACAAGAAGTCCAGGTTTAGGAGGTGCGATAGGAAGAAAAAGTACCTGGCATCAGCACTAGGTACTATTTTGACGTCACCATATATGGGTGTCTGATAAATATATGTTCGTATTTTAATTCACCCACTTATCAGTCTCTCTACTTTTCATTGTCTGGCTCAGAATTTTATTTTCTTTATTTGCCAACTTGATGACCAGCTGTTCAGAATACCAATAGTTTATATTTTTAGCTTTGATTCGAGCCAAATTAAGATGGTGGTTGTGCAAAAGGTTTCTTTGAAAGCTATTGGTAGATATTCGATCGCAGAATGCTCGGGTTAGACTTAGTTTTAGACTTTCCATTTTGATTTTAGTATCAGAAGTAGATTAAGATCAGTAGATTCTTCCAGAATCCAATAGCTTCATAACAATCTTACGCGAATGTCCTCTGTCCATCATTATTATTGAAGTGGAAATTTCCAAGAATTAGTAAAAAGTTATCTCTTGCCATCACTAATGCGATATAAATTGTTTTTTGACCAATAGAATTACTGGGACCATAGAAATGAAAAGATTTTTTTAAATTTCGGTTCTGTTTGTAGAAATTCAAAGCTATCTCTTGCTCTGATGGCCTTCATCGTAAGTCAAATTCTTGCTGGGCATACCTATTAGTATCTGTCACCAGCAGTTCTAATATTTCATGTGCGCTGAATATATCTAACGTGCTAAGTTTGATACCTATGTCTAGTAACTCAATCACCGTGTTAAAGATGGCTTTGCGGCGCCGTGGCAATTTTTTTTTTAAAGCAATGATGCACCTCACATATATATATTTCTTATTTGGACGTCTGTCCTTTGTTTGATAAACAATTGACAATTAAATAGGTATATGATTTAACGATCTCGCAATATTTGCAAACATAATATTGGTGACTGTAGACAAATACATTATATAACCTAAAATAGTATCTGCAAAAGCTAGAATAAGTGTAAAGCAAAGATGATGCACAAAACCTTCACGACCAACAGCATTGAATTGATGACATATCAACTGCAGAATTACAACCGAAACTGGTTTTGAATTCAGTTTGAATACAATGAAACACTCGCCCACACATACCTATAATTAACACCCGACCCCAAGGCGCTTACTAGCCTAAAATGCTTCATTACCTACTTATTTAACTAGGAAAGAGACGAATGAAAATTAATTCGAAAGCAGTGTATTTTAAAAATGTATTAATCCCACTTTGAAACACGGCCATGGTTTCAAACCAGCCGGATTAAAGAGGCATCTTCTTCCACGTTTCCACAACGTCCAAACTGCTAGAAAATTATATTAAATCCCCTAAATCCATATTTATTAATTTTAAGCGCTAAAATCGCCATAAAATAATCTAGAACTAATATCAGTCATTCTATGAAGTTGTTAAACAAAAAAGAAAAATAATCCACAATTACAGAAAACAAATTATATATTAACACGTGTTAAAACATCTGTGCTTTATTTTACTGGGACATGTAGTATATTGATTAAACCACTTCTAAGTGGATAGTACAGTCAATAGGCAGCTATATGTAAAATATATACAGAAATAGAAATAATTTAGGAATAACTGAATTATCTCACACATGATTATGCTCAAAATAAGCTTCTATTTACCTTTCTAAATCTCAGAAAACGCATGCGATATCACAATTGATACACATATATGGGGTGATTAAAAAAGTCTATCCCATGTAAATTTATTATTTTTATTTATTCTTATTTTATTTAAACCAAAATTGATTTTATTTAAATCGAAGTTAAAGTCAATAGTATTTCATTTTTAATGACAGAACCATAATTTTTAATATCCTTCAATATACCCACCCCTCCTAAATTCAAAGTATACAACGTTACTAAAATATTCACGATAAAATGCAAGATTTTCTATAGTTGTCGGATTAGATTATTGGGAAACAAAATAAGTTCAGCTTGAGAAAATATTTATTTAGTATTTATAAAAATAAAAAAGAAAAAAGGGGTAGACATCTTCGCGAAAACATCCTGTAGATTACTAACAGGAAATCAAATAAAAATAACATAAAACGAACTAAAAACAAACACGAGGCTTGGAAATTATGCATAAAAAGAATGATCATTGAATAGTGACAAGAGTTCCTCGAACTAAGAAGCACCTCAAGTTTAGCTAGGAGTTAAAGATTAAAGAGACAATTACGGCTTTTAATAAGGGAGATCGGGATTTACAGTAGTGGAAATCAGCATTAAAAAGTACTTTTTCGTCGAAAAGTAGGTTTCCATTATAAGGATACTCGACGTTTCTAAATGAGTTATGCCTCGTCAGCCATACTTAAGAGGCGGCTGCAATATGTTAGGTTGCCTTTTGGAGGAATTGATAGTACAGTCGTATATGTCGGCTCTGTACAATCCCTGGCAAATTTCTTGAGGTCACCACGAGTAGTTTAAAATTTAGGTATTTGAAGTAACATAATCTGGAAATACAACAAATAATCAAGGAGTCTGCCACTTATGTTCTGTTATCGTAACCATATTGCCGTTATCAGTTGTGAATATCGTTATTTATTGTTTCTGGGTAATATTGAGAAGAACTGTTGCGTTTAGTGTCGAGTTTATCATTTACTAATGTTTGACGTAGCAGCATAATATATAATAATAAGCAGACTCGGTTAATACCAAGCACGAACAAAAGATCAAACAAAAGATTTACTTCCTGGTGAAATGAAAAATTGCGCTTATCAGTGTGTTATTTTTTTATAAAATAGAAAAGAATCCTGGATAGTATTTCTTAAACTTTCTCTGAAAAAAAGCTAGACCTGTATATGAACCACGCTGAATCGACACCAAACCGTCTCGAAATTTTCACCATATCCCACTCTTCCCCCTCCCTATAAAGAGATCGAGGACTTTAGGGAAAGGGGAGGAGTGGGATGTGGTGAAAATATCGAGACGATTTCTTGTCGATTTAGCGTGGTTAATACTCTTAAAAAAATATATATTACGAAGTGGCTTAATTCCACATTAAAGCAACTTCTCCAATCTAAAAATGAAATACCACTTTCAAAAACTCAATTATATTGTATTAATAATATTCATAATTTCAAGCTAAATCCTATATTTAAGACTTGTTTGATCACCCTCTATACAGAATATCAAAGTATCCACGTAAAAGTGGCCATAATTCCATATTATTATTACGTGTCAAATTTAAGCAGGTAAAACAGATAATTATCATTCAATAAGTAGTAATAATACATCACTATAACGGAAGAAAACAATATCAATAACAATCTTTTTATGTTGCTTTTTTTTTAATTTTATTTTGTACTTTATCATCTAATAGTAGCTAGTAAAAAAATAAAGCCTACCCATCATTGTCGTGACAGAAATATATAAGAAAGAAAATAAATTAAAAAAAATTATATAACACACTGAAATAGAAGTGATTGCATTCCTTCAAAGGCAAGTTTAAATATTATTTTACAAATATTAGCGATAGTAAAAAGTATTTAGACGAAAATAAAGTATGCTATAACAGAATCTCGAAGTAAAGGAAAAGAACAGAAACATAGCTATTATTTATAAGAATGTATACAAACTATTAATTATTTATTCGAAAAATATATTCCACTTTTACGCTGCCTTGCTTAATACTTCTACTTTTTTTTAAATCCTGGGCTTTTTTGCATCAGTTTTTGTTCAAGATCACCATTATGAAAATTAAGTATATTATTATATTTAATGTATGCAATGTATGTATATTGAATTATTATTTTAGGTACTAGTGAAAATTCTTTTTTTTAATTATTATTTTTGCTGTCTACGTTTCACCGTGCGTTCAGTGGCACGTTGTTTAGCTTGCGTTATTCGTCATCTGTATCACCGTCACTGGAGTAATCCTGGATGGGGATGGGACGTACGAACGGTGCCGACGACATTTGCCTAAAAGGAAACACTAATTTGTGTTAAAAATATCTTTGCCTTCTCTTTACTGTAATAGAGACAAATCTGTGCGATATCTATAGAAAATTAACAATTACATGTAATTGTATATTCGAATACAATACACTAATGATTCATGTTAGTACTAAAACCATGTAGTACTGTGAACAATTCGATTACTTCGGATGTTTCCGTTAGTGCGATCAATGTCTAATCTTCAGTAGCTGCATGTTTTACATAGAATTAGTTGTACCTTGTGCTGTATTTATTATCTCGTAAATTTTACAAGTGTTTAGTGTTCGTGTAAATTTTGTCTGTAGCTTCTTTTACGAAGATTTATTATTTGTGTATAAACACACATTACATTTAATATCATAACCTCGTTGACGAAGTAAATTTAATGCTTTTCTTTGCAGAATTCATTTTATACAATAATGTTTAAAAAGCGATTGACACAAGCCGTAGCCACTCCCGAAGCTGGGAGAGAATACGGATGACGAGGAAATTCAAATATCAGGTAGTGAAGATGAAGAATATATTGTGGAAATGGAAGATGTAGCTTCAGACAGTGACGCGAATTCTGAAGAGGAAACGACAATAAGTTTCTCAAATCAAGCTCTAAAAAGAGCGACTGGTAACGAATCAGATAACGTGTCATTAGCTTCAATCGCGGACAATCTGAAATATATCATTGTCCCGAAAAAATCCTCAATAAAAGGCAAAAATGGTCACAGATGGTCGACTATAGAACTGCAACGAAAAAAAAAGAGTTGCTGCTCAAAATATAATTCATTTTATTCCTGGCAGTAAAACATCTGCTTCAAATTTATTGACACCATAGTACCAACATACTAGACACTATTTTTTGTCATACAAACGAACTCTGAAATCAGTTTCCTATGCTGAACTCTGGCAATTTCCAAGATGTGCAAGGAGGTAATGGCTCTTATTAGTCTTCTAATTTTTTCTGGAGTATTGAAAAATGGTCACCTAAATGCCATAAAAAATGTATGATACTATAATATCAGGAAATATATACAGGCAAACAACTTTAACTACGAAAGCCTAGGAGACGGTGGTGGGAGTTAAAATTAAATGTATCCATTTTAGTATTGTCAACTTTTTATATGACAGGAATGTGGTGGTGGTTATGTGTATTGGTTATGTCAATTACTTTACCGAACCGATCATAAAAACCTAAAAGTGGTTTTTAGGTTGTGTCTAACATTTGCCAGCATATCGGGCGTAATCGATGCTAAGCAATTTCTTATTTTTTGACGTAGTTCATCTAAATTATTTGACCGTTGATGTTCGAAACCGTAAATTTTTGACTCTAGATACCCCCACAAGAAAAAATCATTTAGGGACAGATCTGGTGATCTGTCCGGCCGTTCAATTGTGCCGCCTAGCGAAATAATTCGATTTCTAAAGGTATTTATTAAAAATGGACGCACAATTGCACTGTTATGTGCAGGACATCCGTCTTGTTGATACCAAATACTTCCTATTTCAATACTGGGTATGTTCTGGATAAAAGGAATAATGTCATTTTGCAGCAATAGACAACCTAGATTTCTCAAAAGTTAACAGGAATAAACATTTTATAAAGGATTGAGATCGCCGGTAAATGAAACAGAAAGGCACAAGTAGTCAAGCCATTGATTTCGATAACATAAACAGGAGTTCATACGTCAGACATTGTAGTTCACGTAAACGCCGCGTTTTGGCAGAGCGCTGTAATCGTGCTTCTTTCTTTCTCGATTTCTAGGTGAAAAAATATATTTTTTCGTCTGGGAATAAAAGAAAGGCTTTTTCTCATGATTATCTTTAAAAATAAAGAATAATTAGAAAGTACCTAGGTTCTCTATTGTAAATATGTTTGTGAATTTAACACGCCGTTTATCAAAAATGGACCAATTATATTTTCCCCTGACATTTCAATCCAAACATTCAATTTCCGTGGGTATTGTGTATGGGCTGTATACGATTTGTGTTTATTGTCTTTTGACCAATACCTTATTAACATAGGATTATGTATTATGTCGACCATGTAAAATAAATGAACATTCGTCAGTAAAGAGAATATTAGAAATAAAATTTTCATCCATCCCGCATTTCTCAATTATATCCAAACAGAACTGAACTCAGTTATAATGATCTCCAGGAAATATTTCATTTACTTTTGCACATGATACAAACGGTATTTAATCTTCGCTAATACTTTTTTAACAGTTTCACGGGAGACATCGACACTTTCACTAATTTGGCCTAACGTTTGGTATTCATTTTCTTCAACAGCGCATATCATGATATCCCGATCCGCATTATCATGTGCGGGCTTTTTATGTAAAGAGGAAGTGACACATCCGTATTTTTCAAAATTTTCCTTAATTCGATGAATTGTATTTAAACAGGGAACAGGACGATTAATGAAGGTAGTTCTCCAAATATCTACAATTGATGACAGTGTGGGGCCAGTTTGATGTTTCGCTAAAGTATTTGACATAACCACTGACATTTCTGTCATATAAACAGTTGACAATACTAAAATGGATACATTTAATTTTACCTCCCACTACCTTCCCCTATCAATAGGCTTTCGTAGTTGAAGTTGTTATCCTGTATAGGGCAGCTATGAGTTATGATCGATTTTTGTTTCTTTTAGACTGTTTACATGGTTTACATTATGACAACAAGCAAACAAGAATTGATTAAAAACAGATTGACCCGTTTGCTCCAATTCAAGACACATTTATCGCTATATGCAGAACCTCCTATATTCCATCCACCTACACGACATTAGATGAACAACTTTGGCATTTAGAGGTAGATGTGGATTTCGTATGTTCATCCCTAATAATCTCGCCAAATATGGGATCAAGCTAGTGATGTGCCAAAAAAATACATGATTGATGCCGAACCGGATTTAGAAAGAGGTACAAAAACCAACGGATTGCCCTTAAGTACCTATTACATAAAAAAATTGACAAAGAGCATCCAACAACAGAGCAACAGAAATGTTACCATGATTCACTGGTTCACTTCAATAAGCGTGGCTGATGAAATTCTACAAAGCCAGAAACTCGGCAAAGGCAGCCAGGAACATCTTTTTTTTGTTTTGATACGCAAAAAACTTTGGTATCGTATTTATCAATGACAAAGAAAAAGAAGTCAGTCAATTTACTATCAACCATGCATACCGATAAAAGTCTAAACACAATAACAAAAAAAAAACCCAGAGATAATACACTTTTATAGTATAGGAGCTAGCAACGTTTTTGAGAGAGCATTTCAGGTCAGCTGATTTTTTGATATGTTTTCCTTATTGCTCCTTGGGTTAGAGTCTGAGTCGGCTGGCTGGCGGTAGCGGTTGCTTATATTAGTGCGCAGCCTACCTGTACAGGTAATAATCCTAGATTTTAAAAGAATGTTAAGAAGTGTAATTTTTAATTTTGTCACTTTGGATAGGTTTCCCTGACATAAATTTTTTATTGCCAGACATTTTTATCGTTGTTAATTATATGCCATACGCGAATTTTCTTTTGTTCTTTTTTTAAAAATTCAAAGTATTTTTTTATGTCTGGTATTTATATATTATCTTATTTAGGGATAAATAAATCTAAAATTAATTTGCCAGACGTTAATTCAATTGTTTAACTTTAAATAAACACGATAAAGTGTGGCAGTATGATGCTAGTAATCAAAGAGAGACAGATGCAGAATCTATTGCCGAGAATGAGACAGAAAACAATCACAAAGATACATTACTTATTCTTGCTTTAGTGAGTACAAATTTCGATATATAAATATTTTAACAGAAAAACCAAAATTAAAATAAAACTAAATTAGAAAGGAGAGAATGAAAGGTATATCATTGAAGTTCAAAAAATTACATTTTTAATAAAAAAATTTCTGGTCACTATACGGAAATTACAAATAATTAATATTAAGTTATAAATTTTTTTTTATTCTATAATAGTGTCATAAAAAAGGAGGCATTTTTTTTATAACTTAATATTAATCATTTGTAATTCCCGTATAGTGACCAGAATTTTTTTAATTAAAAATGTAATTTTTTGAACTTGAATGATATAGGTACCTTTCATTCTCTCCTTTCTAATTTAGTTTTATTTTAATTTTAGTTTTTTTCTGTTAAAATATTTATATATCGAAATTTGTACTCACTAAAGCAAGAATGTAATGTATCTTTTCTGTCTCATTCTCGGCAATAGATTCTGCATCTGTCTCTCTTTGATTAGTAGCATCATACTGCCACACTTTATCGTGTTTATTTAAAGTTAAACAATTGAATTAACGTCTGGCAAATTAATTTTAGATTTATTTATCCGTAAATAAGATAATATATAAATACCAGACATAAAAAAATACTTTGAATTTTTAAAAAAGAACAAAAGAAAATTCGCGTATGGCATATAATTAGCAACGATAAAAATGTCTGGCAATAAAAAATTTATGTCAGGCAAACCTATCCAAAGTGACAAAATTAAAAATTACACTTCTTAACATTCTTTTAAAATCTAGGATTATTACCTGTACAGGTAGGCTGCGCACTAATAAAAGCAACCGCTACCGCCAGCCAGCCGACTCAGACTCTAACCGAAGGAGCAATAAGGACAACATATCAAAAAATCAGCTGACCTGAAATTCTTGTTTTTTAAACGTTGCTAGCTCCCGTACTATTACAACGACAGTAGATATGGTGTTGATATATTTGATCGAATGTGTTCCCATATGAATTGTGGTCGTAAAACAAGAATGTCGTCGCAGGATGACCACGAATTACTGCAATCGCTACAACCGAGGCATCTGTGGAGAACAACGAGCCTCTTGTTGTATGAATTGTGCAGTTTAATAATTCTTTTAATTATGTTCCACAAATTTCTTGATTTAAAGAGTGTTAAGAAAAATCGCTTGTATCTTTTTGGTTTTTAACAATAAATAAAAAATTCGTAAAACTTACGAGTGTTTAATATTGATGCAACTTGTACATATGTTTAGTGGTCTAAGGTTAAAACACTCAGTTTGCTTTCCTGAATATTCACTAAGACCCGGTTTTTCATTGTCCAGTTAAATGTACCTGTTACATACCTATATGTTAGCAGGGGATTCCCAGATTGCTCTTAACGGTTACTTAACTAGATTTAATCGAACATTGGAAAACCTAGCCTAATTTAAACTTAACTTGTTAATATCTGAAACTTAGATGGAAATCCTCCGTGTATATTTCTCCATTATCTAGAAAATAATACAACTTACATTAACCGCCGATAGTGGTTTAACCATTCCTCAACCATTTGAGCAACTAGTAAAGGCCTTTTGTGCAGAAATTGTTGAGCGACCAGTATCCCACCTTCGGTTTCGCATACATCTAACCACTGTCTGAGTATAGTTTCTTCTCGTCCCAACTAAAAATATTCAATTCAACAATAACTTCTCGAAATAACACAACGATAAGCACCTCGGATTCCGTTAAAAAATGTATGGGCAACAGCTTTCGTTCCCTATCCATCAACGGCAGAAACGTACTATGCAATTGATCCGGGCCGATGTTAGTATGTTGGGTAGGCAATCGGCTATCTAAACTAGTGCACGGTTCCAAAGGAACCAATGCCGAGAAATGACCTCTAGTGTAACCTAAAGCGATTGGTGTTCGAATACAAAAACTCTGCTCCCATAATAATGGCAAATATACACCTGTAACGTTATATAATTAATTTTGATTACCGTTTCACGATTTCATCCTGTGAAGAAATACCTTCGAAACGAGCGTAACCTAAAGCTTCACCTCTAAAACTTTTTACATATTTAACGCCATAAACAATGATGGGCCGCCTTAAGATATGGGCAAGCGCGAAAACGTGTAATTGTTCTAGACTAGTACCAGGCTGACTCGCTAGAGATAATAAACTAGTCCAATCTTCTTCCCATTGTCCTTCTTCTAAGGAGTATTGAAGGAAGGATGCTTGACTCGCTTCATACTCTTTCCATCTCGGATAAAACCTATATCATATACATATCAAATTAACTTTAAAATAATGATTATAAGGAGTAATATCAAACTTACATATGTCCTCCTTGACTTAAACTTTCCGCTAAAGCTCTCCTTAATGTATTGTCTCTATCGAATACACCCCACGTAGCTTGCATCACAGAATCTAAGAGACAATCGCCTGCCGATCTATTCCACAGCGCATAGAGGCGTGAGCCTAATCTTACTGTTAATTCTAAAGACCAATTTATAACAGCCGGATCACTTTCCAGCTGTTCCTGGGCGTCTTTATCTAAGAGTTCAGTAAACAATTGCTCTTGTATTGTTGCAGGTAACAATTCTATATCTAGGATAAAGAGAATTATTTTGAGATAAGTACTTAACATTTTTTATCGAATATACGAATATAATTTACCTGCAGGTAAAGCAAAAGTAGGTAACTCGGTAACAAAATTACACGCAAAATGACCTTTCCTTTGACGAATAGTAGCGGCGAAATGTCTTCTAATATCTGCGGCTAAATCTGGTGCCACGTAACTGGGAACACGTTTCACACCAGAACCAGATCCTTCAATCTGAGATAATAGCATAGCAAGCATATCTTCTCGTTGAAATCTGCAAAAAGTTTTCTATTCAAACTGATTAGTAAAATGTAGGGGGCATTGATAGTGTAGTACCGTTTATCTAATTAAAAAAAATATGAATTATTTTCCGTAACCGTACCTATCACACATTTTCAATGGTTACTAACACTTGGTATCGATTAGGGTAGGCGGTCGAAGCGGAGTCGACTTACTGCTTGTATTGCAGCGCTAAATTTGCTACAATTGCGCTATAACCCGCTATGGCTCTATTTGGGGTTGTATTCATTTACATCAACATTTCTAAAGAACGGTTTCGCTACGACCGCCCGCCCTAATGAACGGTATCTGTATACACAGCGACTCTAAAATTGCTAAAACTAGATTTCGAGGAGAACGTCAAGAAATACCACGAAAGTGGCAGTTTCCTCAATAAATCACGAAGTGGGAAACCTGGAGCGACAAATTTCGCTGAAGATCGAGCAATAGTGGTAACTATTGCCATGAAGAAACCGTTATTGTGCACATAGAATACCGGTATTGGACGGTTGAACAGTGGAGTAAAGTCCGACCGGTGAGTGAAAATTGAGTGTTTTCGTTCGGAGATGCACAGGTGAACGTGCGAAAGAACAACGTATTGTTCCTATGGTCAAACATAGCAGTGATTCAGTGATGATCTGAGGGTGTTTTGGTGATATCGAGACATTTTAGAGAAGAATTTTGGGTCCGAATTTTGTATTCCAACAAGATAATGACCCAAAGCGCACATCTAAACTGTGCAAAAACTATTTGCAACACTTGTAAGCAGACGATTCAATTAAAGTTATGGAGTGGCCTCCCAAAAGCCCCGATCTAAACCCCATTGAGTTATTCTGAGAGAAACAAGTTGTTGCGATTGTGTACGTAACGCCCCATATGTAGTTAATAAATTCTACCTAAAATTAATCGAAGAATCCCAAAATATAATAATATATAAGGTGTTCCATTTAAAATAACAAATAAACGTTGTATAGTGCACCCGGGAAATAGAACACTTTATGAAGCTTAAAATATTGTCCTTACTTGGCCCACATGATTCTAGACAACTTTTAACAAAAACATTTTTTGTTAAATTTACAGCTACAGAGTTACAGAAGAATTCCGCTTATTCCGCTTAGTTGGAACACCCTGTAGAGGAACGCATACTAGGAAAAAGTAACATCTAACAAATTTATAAATATTTAAACACCATTCTGAATATTGAGATGTGAAAAACATTTTTAGGATTACTGTTGTATTACTTTCCAATAAAACTGTTTTTAAGTCGCTGCGATGAAGTATTTAGATCGTTTATTATTTATCACATGACCTTAGTTTTGTTTTCAAAATTACTAATTTAGCGATGCTTATATTCTTTTCTCATTTTCTCGACTAAAGCTTTGTATTCTTTACTTCGTGGAAGTTAATACTCCTTAAGATGTGGCTATTGCCTCGTTTCAATATCAAGATTGCACAATGTACCAGGTCTACAAGCATGAAATGCGGATTTGTGTTAACAGATGACGCACCAATATGATGTGGTTCAGAAAGATTTTACATATATGGCATTATGTTGCGCTGCAAGTAAGTATTGCTTTTCAGTGTTGATTATGTCAAAATTTGTGCCAAACAAAGAGCATTCGCGGACAGCATTTATTTATTTTCATTTGAAGAAAAGTGCTGCTGAATCATACCGATTGCTTCGAGAAGCTTATGGCGAACATGCTCCATCGCAAGATAAGATGCAGAATTGCAAGTATTGTTGGACGAAGACGATGCGCAAACACAGAAACAACTCGCAGAGTAATTAAACGTCAGTCAACAAGCTGATTCCAATCGCCTACGACAGATGGGAAAGATTCAGAAAGTCGGTAGATGGATACCACATGATTTGAACGAAAGACAGATGGAGAGGCGCAAACACACATGCGAAATTTTGTTTCAACGATACAAACGAAAGTCATTTTTGCAACGTATCGTTACTGGAGATGAAAAGTGGATTTATTTTGAGAATCCTAAGCGCAAAAGATCATGGGTAGATCTAGGCGCACCACCCACATCAACCGCAAGATCGAATCGCTTTGGCACGAAGACAATGCTCTGTGTTGGGTGGGACCAGAAGGGTGTGGTCTATTGTGAACTATTAAAACCTGGTGAAACGGTTAATACCAAACGCTACCAACAACAATTGATCGACTTGAACCGTTCTCTGATCAAAAAACGACCAGAATACAAAAAATGGCAACATAAAGTCATTTTTCTCCATGACAATGCTCTATCACAGTGCTACCCCATGCGGCTTACTCACCAGATTTGACTCCTTCCGATTACCATTTGTTAGCATCGATGAGTCCATGCACTTAGTGAGCAGCGATTTCGGTCATACGAAGATGTGAAACATTGGGGCTTGATGAATGGTTTATGGCAAAAGGAGAAGATTCTTACTGGCGTGGTATCCACAAATTGCCCAAGAGATGGGAAATGTGTATAAGTAGCAATGAAGCATACTTTGAATAAAGCATTTTGTATCATTCTGTTGAACTGAACATGTTTTTTTTTCGAACAAAAACCCGCATTTCATACTTGTACACCTGGTAACAGATTAGTATCTGAAACATGAGTCCTTAAACTCTCTTGATTATTCATAAACATCTGTGTATTGTTGTTAGAGGTTCATGTAACCCTTGTATGTTCATTACTGAAATTGTAACTGAGTAGTGCGTAAGTTGTGGTGGTTCACGACCACGTTTACAAAAGTTGACTTATCACTTACGTTGTTTTAAAATGGGAAGTGGGTGGCTTGTAACTCTAATATAAGATACAGCCTAAAGTTCTAGTATATTTTCTACAGCAAACAAACTCACATTTACAGTCAACAATTATGTATTGTATTTAAAGCAACACGTAGTTATTTCTGCGGTAGTTACGTTACTTACCTCCCTAGGGAGGTAAAATTTTACTTACATGGTGCTATTATGACATATATATGTATGCATTTTCTTCTCACGTAACATATTTTTGTCTATTACTCAACAAAAAATGAATTATAATTTTTATTGTTTTTCCCTTTCATCAAAAATAAAACCATATACTGACAATAATTCTTACCTTATAGCTAAATGTACTAAAGTATGTCCTACATCAAAGGCAGATGATCTATTTAATATAGCTACTTCAGAAGCTGTTAAAGTTCTAGCCGGATCACCACCAGAAGATAGATACGCTTCGACCGGATTTAAATCACCCTCTATAATCCCTATGCAAGCATTCAACCAATTCCAATCAGCTTTCCTCCGTAAATGTCGCATCTTCCGTTCATATTCGCAATTATTTGGACTTGGCGAGATGGAAGAATCATGAATATTCGGACTACCTCTAAATCTATCATCTTCGTTTGCACATACATCGGTATCTTTCTCTGGCGAGGGCATAATCAGACTAGACGCTTGCGATCTTAACGTATTGTTAGGGACAGTTGCACACATCGCGCATTTTGTGGATTTCGGCCAATTCTCGTAAGTACACACTGGACAATTCCATTTCATTTGCGTAGTTCTACGGCTGTTTTCGATGTTAGTTATAGTGGCTGGTGGACTACTATTTCGAGACCTTGATAAACTTTGAGCGATATCTGAGTGCTGCGATATCCTTAACGGTTGGATGTGTTCGTGGATGTTATTTACGGAAATAGGTGCTGGTGCTCCACATTGTATACATAAGTTTTCTTTCGATGAATTTATAAACGTGCACACTTCGCAAGTCCATCTGTTCTTACCAACTTTATTCTCGCACGGCCCACAGGCTGAGCCTATGATATTCGTATTGGAGATTTTCTCATCGTTCAACTTGTATATATTCTCGCTCGAGTACGGTTTAGGACCTCTGCACATGGTACATTTTATAGCTGACGGATAATTCGCGTATGTACAATATTCACAAATCCATTTCTGTTCTGCAGAGTCACTCATCTTTTTTTAAAATTATATACGTATTTATACTATATACACCTGAGTTATACTATTCTAAATCAGGTATAAGGTATATAATACTTTTGATTGTTAATTGTATTGTAATTGTCATGAATTTATCATGATTGTAATATTGATGTTTGATTAAACACACCGCTGTGTTAAAATTTCCTGTTGGGTTTTGGTTTCATATCTAAAAAAAAAGGAATTGCTTTAATCCACAGCTTTGCCAGTAACAATCTATTTTAATTATTTCATTGGCAATGATATATTACCTGGCAAGGTAACACTATTAGGACATGTATACTTTTGTAATAGCAGTGACATGGAAATAAAAATTCTTTTCCATGTTCTAAACTTTTGCAAAAACGCAACGCACGGACAAAGGCCGAATGAAATTAGAAAAACGCTCACTGCGCGAATACTCTAGTGTTTGTGTAAATTATAAATGTAAACAAATATGGGACATCTTAATGAACTTCTGTTTCTCACCTTTATTAATAAACTGGGAGATAACGTTATTGTTGAAAAGGCACAATGAATAATGTTGTACGATTTTCGAAAAACAAATAATTTAGATACCATTGATACTTAAATCAATATTTTTTATGTCAACACAAATTCTATTTTCGTTAACGTCAAAAAATGTGATCAAATGCGATATTTTGACAAAAATTGTCACTAGCTTCATTCGTGAAAATTTACCTGTCGGTAATGAAGTTTCCCGATTTATTATCAACAGTATTTGATAAAACTTTATTTATTTCTTTATTTTTAATAAAAGTTCTTTTAAGTTGATAAAATATAATCAAACAATCTAATATGCGCATATCAACCAAATCTTATCCCTTTATTTTCGTAACGCGAATTTCTTAAATACAATACATACTGATACATACGCAGGTGACTGACACACCAATAGGACAAATCCATTTACATTTCCTAACTTTCCTATTGATGTAATCCAATTATATAGAGAATGCACTTAAAATAGTATTTTTAATACGTTCTACTAATGTGCAAATTATGTTAAATTAAATTTATATAAGTATGGAAATTAAACCAATTAACAATATCGTTAATTTCATTATCATGAATTAATTTTACGCTAAAACTGTATAAAATTGCCAACACACATACTCGTTGGTCTCTAACGCAATAAATATCGATATATTTTAATTGTACATATACCTATTTATGTAATGGGTGCAGCTAATGCGATAGTAAAATGCTTGTCAAGGCTGGCGCTACATCTGTTGGTGTGTAGTGCCGTGGCTTCCGTACAGCATTACTTCGTCACGTTGACCAATCGCTGTACGTTATTTGTGTGCGCTTCGTGCAGCGATTGGTCAACGTATCAACGCAAACGTACGAACGGAGAGCTATGAACTCGCCTTAATTGTATGTTGGCCACTCCCCTCCCCCGTCCCCACCCGCACTTGCAGGTGAAAAGGGATGCGATGATAGGCGGCATCAGGCTTGAACAAACCACTGTCATCAAATTAGAGGACTTAGTAGGTCGACTAAAAATCCTACAAGAATTAGGAGGGCGGTTGGCTAAACTAGAAAACAAAATCACACCAAGGTTCGAGCTCAACAAACACTTTCAAGGGGTAATCCAAAACCACTAAAAGCGTAGGAGTCAAGCGGACAGATAGAGCCCACTCCTCTATCTGTCTAGGAATCTATGGGCTCCGATGCAAGATTTCGATGACGCTGAAAGTACAAGCCTATCTTTCGAGGAGAGCTATTCAACACTGCAGCCAGGAATGTCTAAAAAGACTCTACCGGAACACACGCATATACATCTTGACAGACAGTAAGGCAGCACTAATAAAGGCTTGCGGCACGTTAAGTTCTGGCCCAAAGAAACAGTTTCAGTGGTTTGGATATCAGATCACTGGGGATTTCCGGGTAATATAAAACTGCTGATGGTCTTGCAAAAAAAAACGATCAAAAATTTTATTATTTTTCAACCGCTCTAAGGCGAAATCGCTGCTGGACCTCAATAAATAAGACGTCAACATCATCACAGTTTTATTTACCGGCACCGACTCTGAGGTACCACTTCAACAAAATGGCCCGACAAAAATATTACGATCTAGGACTGAAGCACTAAATGCCTGATTAACCCACAAACAATTCAATCTAATCTAACTGTGTCCCAGCAGCGAAAGGAAGTTTGGACAAAATTTTGATCTCTCAATAAGGAGGGCATTACAATGTTACGAGTGTATCACATTTCACGGAGCCCGTGTTGAACCCTCTTATGAAGTTTTTCAATAATTTCGTTAGTGCCCACGGGGACACCACTGTCTGTATATTAAGTATGTACTTAAAAATTCAGCAAAAAACCAATTTCCAGCGGCGTCCTTCAGGGACGCATATCTCCGTAGGAAGGCCCTGTAGGAAAAAATTTTATAGAAACTTGTCATCTTATTTGTTCATGTTCCATCTGCAAGCAAGAGATTTCCCACATTTTCCCGGACATCCTGTATATACAATTGTGCAAGAAAACGGATCAGTGAGCACCGGGTAGCGATGCGCACAACGAACAATAAGCACGGATTAATAAAGCGGAAAGGACGGGTTTCCAAATACTGGAGAGTGGTTAACCAACATCATGATTGAGATTCTGGGGATGTCTCTGGATCTTGATACTTTCCCTTACCTTCCGTGGAAAATAGCGTTGAGACTTGCTTACAATAGATACATGATCAAGATAAAGTTTGTGGTCCGTGTCGATAATGTTTGACTAAGGCTGTGTGTGCTGAAGAACGTTGATGTTCTTTGATTCTACGTACACTGAACCACAGTCACATGGAATTTTATAAATGGCTTATATGGGAGAGAGCATCGTGAGTGTCCTTATAGGCGAAGGAAGAAATTGGGAGATTTTGTTTAAAGATGGGTTGAATATATTGTTGTGGAGAATTTTAACGATTTGATCTGTAATGCCGAGAATGTAGGGTAGAACACTTTTTACATGTTTTAATTCTTTGTTGATGTTGTCGGTTTGAGAAATGGAAAGGAATTTTATTCGTCAAGAATTATTTTAATAAACAAAATTTACAATGCAACAGGTATAAACTTATTATATAGCAACATACAGGCACGTGTTTCGGACTTTTTTGTACTTATCGATGGCCGGTTTTGTCTAGAAATTGCTTAACATATATCTAAAGAAGGAAGTACATGATATCTATCAATGTGCAGTAAGAACAGAGCCTGATCGCTGACACTAGACAGCGAAAACGGAGGTACACTCCGCATTACAGAGCGGTCAATTCCTAGAAAAGAATGTTAGTTTTCAATTTTAGTAGAATTCACCGAAATACATAATTGACAAATTAGGGATTAGTCCAAAAAGACATCAGAGAATGGTTGCGCTTGAGCTTGAAAAGAAAACACCATCACTTGCATTTACAATTACAATATCTCAAATGTGATTTAATATCAGGCTTGGGATCAGAAGCACATTATTCTGGGATTATTAGCAAAAACAAGCTTAACATAGCTTTCACTCGTATTAATTTAAAAAAACAGTGAATTTATTCAAGTTAGAGATGTTTTAACTCAGTCAACAAGGAAATATGTCATAGAAGAAACTATTATTATCAGCATATCAAATTCTATTTTGTCAGGCGGTGGTCGCTATGAATAGCTCTCTAAGGGATTAGTCTACAGGATAAAATTAAATACAAACCGTAATTTTTAAATTTTATTACTATTTATATTTAAAAAGGTAATTGCTTCATCAGGAGTTTCAACAGAAACACAACAAGTAAATCATATATATATATATAATCACCTACATCTGTTGTAAAGTAAAAAAAATGTACATGCTTTGTATTTGAAACGAATACACCATTACTATATATTGTATATTATATTGGAAACAGTTCGGATTCTGGATGAGAAAGAAAGAAACAAAAAATCAATAATTCGATCAGATTAATAAATACAACTCCTCTTTTTATCCCTTTTAAAACTCATGTTATCAAACTAGTACATTAAAATGAAATAAGTTATAAAACGAAAAAATGAGATTTGACAACATATATATAATTATAAAAAAGGTGATTTTTCCCTTTTCCTTTGTCTTCATTTTCCGATAAAATTAAAATTTATAAATCTTCGGTTAAAAAAATAATGTACAAATATTTAATAGTACAACTATATTATTATTATCATTACTAATATTTAAAAAAAAGAACACGAAAAATGTACATTATGTAAACTACACATAGAAAAAGTTTTTCTCTTATTATTTATAACATAGTTTCACTTCTAATTCTCGATCTTTTCCTAATTGGTAAAACACTATCTCGTTTCTTTTGCACGGTTTGTTTAACACCACGGTAATTCACAGACTTAAAAGTTCTCAAATTTCTAGTCGACCTCGAATTGATCGGAATAACTTCTTTCTCTTGCAATAAATGTTCCTCCACACCTTTATCTTCCTTTTTAATTTCAGACGTTGTTTCACTATCATTTAATTTCTTCCGTTTAGGATTACCGAATCTGTTATTAGATCGCTTCGGAGGCCGACCTCGTTTACGTTTTAACGGGAGGACACCTTCAAGTTGAGGTGGCGGTTCCGCTGTTTGATGTTCCACTTCCATTACCTCATGTGTATCATTGTTTAACTTTATAGGAGTGGAGGTGACGATTTCTGTATTATCCATTAATTCTTGAGGTGTAGTCTGACGTTCCGGTTGTGATTCCTGCCTTTTCGAATCTTCCTCGTTAGAAGTCGTCGAAGTGACGTCACTTTCATCGGTTAATTTCGGTGGTGACGAATCGTCCTTTTGCGGGATGTTCTCCAATTTGATTTGAGGCGTATTCGCTTTATTCTAAATATCATTACGGTAATATATTAATAGCGAGAGTTTGAGAAATACTTACAGGATCATGCTCCGAGCATACGAAACCTAACAATTTATCGTAACGGATGTTGCCGTCCGAGTGAACCGGGCAGTATGATTTAATACATTTTACACAGCAGCGTATCGTTCTCTTTGTACAGATTGTGCAACTATGCCAAGGGCAAACCCATTTAGCTAAAGAAAAATGTATTATTCGCAAAATATCTTTAAAAATAAAACGACTTACTGTCGGGTAATGTTTCGAGATTGACGCATCGCAGGTGGTAACTTTTGGTACAAATTTTATTATTACATACGGATACTTCTCCAGTTTCGCCGCATACGAAACAAGGTTTGTTACTAACTGGTTCCGGAGCTGGTGAATTTTTCTTCCTTTTATTCTTTAGCTTTGATTTGGATCGTTTCCTAGATTCTTCCTGAAAGATTTAGTTAATTTGCATATTTCTAACATTTTCACTGAAAATAATATATAACTAGCGCCTTGTGGGCTTCTATGCTCTTATATTATTTATTTCACCTTTTTAAAAGCGAAGTTTTGTATTGTAACGACTCTCCAACACGAAAAAAAGTGGTCAGAATAAGTTATAACGTAATTTTAATTTTAACAAATAAACAATTACGGAACTTTTCAATTAAAATCGATATTATCCAATTTTTAAAAAATGCCTAAGTTTTTTTTTTTTCGATACCTCCAATCAATATCTGTGAATCCTTGCTGGTCACCGGTTCGCTCCCGACGGTATTTTTTCTATAAGATGCCATTCCGGGAAATTTTGGGTATAATTTCAACATTGTTATCTGAACAGTGGCTTTATAGCATCAGGTCAAAACCTCACTAAAACGAAGTGATTATGAATCAATGGTAAAAGATATTTTCTGCAGTGCAAAGTTGCTGATTAATTGCACCCAAAGTAACAGGTATTTAGATGAAAAGAACTTTCAATTATGTCGTAACGGTCAATATAACAGGCGTAACAGTAACAGATATTCACAGGAATACATTCAACAAATAAAAGGAAGTGGACGTTTCTCTGTAAACGTTTGGATTTGGATCCGTGTGCAAGAACCAGGGATTTGCTGGGGAATAAACGAACGATCTACTGGAAACATTTATAAAACTATATTAGACAATATAATGCTACCTTCTGTCACACAAATATTATTTCTTTCAACAAGACAACAGCTACATTATCTTGGCCTGCAAACAGTGCCGACGTGAACTACATTGAGAATCTCTGGGTTAGTATGGCCAAGAAAATATATATAAATATCAATTTCAGACTTCAAAATTTAGAAATGTTGTGGCAAGAAATCCAAAACTGTTAGGACAAAATTACATCACAATACACACTTTATTTTATTCATTTAATGCTATAATAATAGTTTCTCTTGTTTAAATGTACAATTATGACTTGAACATGTCAAAACCATTAAAAAACGAGGCCCAATTTTTTGAGGCGAAATAGCCATTAACTTGTGTTTCTACGTCGTTAGCGTCAGCTGATTGATCTTTTCGAATGTAGCATTTGTTTTATGGCCTGGACAATTGTCTTGTAGAAATTTTACTTTACGACGCTTCCTAGCCGGAGTCTTGGCATAGACCACAACAAGAAGGTTCTGCAGTATGTTTTGTTGTTTATTCTAGAACACAGTAGCCATGATCTTTTTGAATGTCATTTTGGTATGCTCAACTTCTGGCGCTGGTTGACCAGGAAGCTGCCATCCGGAAATTGAATTTTGGATCTGTTATGCTTCGTAGTAGACCCAAATCTCATGGATTGAGTCAATAAATCATCCCATTCGGCACCATACTCGTCTAAAATCACTTGAGTAACGTAAACTCTTTTCTTCTTTTACTCACTTGACAGCAACTTGGGCACCCACTTTGTCAAGTCCTTTCTGAACTGAAGAAACGTTTTGATAATGTGTTGTAGGTATCCTTTTGACTCGCCGAATTCAGTAGAAAGTAGGACCAGTAATGTTATAGGATTCTTCACCAGACAGAGATGGCTTTTCGGATTTCGTCTGTGTGGATGTTTCTGTACAACCTGTTTTGAAATAATGATACCATTTGGAGATAGTGTTGCGATATGGGCATTCACTGCCATATGCAGCATCCACTTTGCGTGTCGTTTCCACTAGGTTATCACCTAGTGTAATAATGTTTTCTTAAAAAAAAACAGCATAAACTTAGAAAAGTGTCACCAACAGATACAGCTGCTGTCCTCTTTTTTATTATGTCGTAGATCACATATACAGGTTGGACAACCTAGATACTCGTCATATTGTAAATAGCATTATAGGCGATGGTGAAATATATGTATGCAATAGAATCATATTAGAATGACGGAGATGGTGATATGACATAGAAGTAGGGTGTTGCCAAAGTCGAATTATTGCATTCTGTATTCTCGTATCTGTAACATGCTAACAATTTGCAGATGTCAAAAATATTGATTGCGTTTTTTCATAAAATAAATCAAATTCTATAGAAACAACAAGACATCTCGGATAAAATTCTCTTTCCTGTAATAATACTTATTCGTTCAGCTTTTGTATAAATAGACATCTTAAAGAAATTTGCAAAACAAATTATAAGTTGAATTATTTAAATACGAATGAATCGAGGCTGACATGACATAAATCCTAACCACCCTCTCACGGCGTGTCCTTTACATCGATGCTGAGTTGTGGCACCATTGCACATATAAATATATCAGCATGCCTAGAATCTGGGTTGTTCAAAATGTATAAATGAATGCATTTACATTTGAACTTCGGCGTCATGTTAAATACTGTAAATATCAAAATGAATAGGGCAGCTATGACACTTTTCATTTTTGGGTTAAGTACGTGGGACTTTATTGACAGGCCGTAAAAATTTAAAACAAGTTGTTGCAGCTGTACCTACCGTAATGTTCTACTATATACTGCCGTTATAGTTTTAAAAAAATTGACATTAAAAAGTTGTTAAACGTATACGTATTTGTAAGGACGAAATCAATGACAGTTTCATCAAATATCTACGCAGATACATTAGCCTTTTTCCTCTGCTCACAGATTAATCATACTAAGTATTTTTAATCCTAGTATGTTCTTTTGTGTCTCCCCACCAAAAAAAAAAACTAATCGTAATAAGTTTTCCCCTCTGAAACATAAAATATTTTGGATTCAATCCGCTTAATCCCATGTTTTTAAGAGGGGGATAACTAATAAACATATCCTTTGAGAATGAATTTTTGAGGTTTATGTTGCTGAAGGATAGAGAATTATTAATCAGCGATCACGTCAAGTTAGCATAACTTATGTTTGGTTACACGGAGGTTATGTTCAAGTTATGTTCATAGTTTGTTATGGACAGAATTTGAACGTGTTATAGATGGCTGTGCATACACTTTATCCGTCGCTAACTTTTTTGTGTTCTTATCTGTAATCCTGCTAAGTTTTTAGGATTAATCTTACAGAGCAAAAGAAAACGGCTATTGTGAAATGTATGTCAAATTTTTAAGTGAACAAACGGAAATATATCTTAAGCGCAGACTACGAACTAATCTCGCTTTTGTCTTATTCAAGTGAATTGCACAAGCCGTACGTCTGTGCTGGACAAAGTTGCGAAATACAAACTGTCGTTCAGGTTCTCCTTCTCATACAAATAGGTATTTTGATATGAAAATTATTCCTTGAATGTCATTGATAGAATTATATGTAAGTGACGCAGGGATCATCTTTAGTGAATACAACTATGGATTTTGCAATGTTTTTATGACGTTATTGTTAGCATGCAAGTCTTCTACTTGTCTAAATATTTCGATTCATCGCAATTTCATTTTTATGGTGTAAACCGTGTCAACAATATTTGAAACCTGGAAGACCGTCTAAATTACACTTCTTCTCGTCAGAAAATGTAATTTTTTCATTTATTAAGCCATTCTATGATGTTATGTATATTTCAGTCTTCCCTATTGTACTCATCTCTTAGATAGTTGTAAATTAAAATCAATTTTTATTTGACTTGCGGTTACGTTAATAGAAGAAACCTAGAAGATGATCTACAACTGGGATCGTTTACAAGAAAGAAAGTTTTCCTTTTCAATCAGCTATACGATTTCCGATTGTTTCACAACCTTTCACTTAGATTTGCATGTCTATTAAATGTGCGCAATTTATTTTAAAATTTCAAATATAAATAACCTGGACAGATGTTAACAGCCAGGTAAACGTAGAACATCAGCTACTTTACTTACTTGTTTCGCTTTAACGCCAATAAAACCACTACAATTCGGAGCACCACATTTACAAATCTTCTTCTCCTTTCCAACACACTCCAAGTTATAGTTGAAAGTTAATTCAGTATTGGCCGGTATGTCGACAACAGCAAACAAACCAACTCTAGTGTCGCCGTTTACTGTCCATTTCTGCGTTTCGCAATTCGGTTGGCAGCTATGATTCATAAATCGAGCTACATTTCCTATAAAATTCATATTGCAAAAGTTAAGAAAAAAATTCAAATTTTTAAACTAAAAATATATAGTACACCTTTCGGGCCCGCGTCTAACATGCGATCTTTATCAATTGTTAAGAAATAGTAGTTCTCCTCCTTCTGTTCATGCATCTTCTTTATTCTCCTTTGATATTCTTGTTCGTCGATCATTTCTCCCACATACTCTATCACAAATTGTCCTTTTTTGAGCTTTTCTAAAGATTTCAACCCCCAACCCCTACCCTCCGTTCTATACGGTACAAGAGGTGGATAATTTCTTTTTTCGAAATTTTGATTTTGACACTTTTCACCTGCAGGACACACTTCAGCATTGCATTCAGTTAAAAGTAACCTATAAAAAAAAATAGGCTCTGGAGTATTAAACGGTAATAAAAATGAATAATTACCTATTTAAGCAATCACTATCAGCTCCACATGGATTTTTACTTTTAGGATCACATTCGCAAGGCGTAGTATTACTTATATTACCATCAAATTGCCTCACATTCCCGACAGGACGATTTACCTTAATCTTAATAAAATGAGGCGGTTTATGCTTAGATTTAATAGCCGCCTCATCAATAATAGCTTGTTTAAATTCTGAAAAAAAAAATTATATTAATTAATAAATATTTATTTAAATTTTGTTATTAAAATCACCTTTTTTGAGTCGATGGGCTTCTGTAGCTTCTTGTATAGATTTCTTAAATTCCGCATAAGTTCTTTTCTGTGAACTATAACTCATTTCCCCAGAATCACCTTCCTGAAATAGGAACACCCTTCCACGACCTATCCAATAATGATTGTAAGTTCCAAAAATTTAACAACAAATTCCCCAGGCCTGTGCTTAATCGCTTTGATTCTTTCAGGTACTTCGTTGGGGAAAAGGATAATAGCCGGCCACCACCTATACGTACTGAATTTGACCCAAACTATCTCATCATATAATGGAAATCGACCGGTTTCGCAATCTTCACAGATAAAGGTGTCATCTTCGGTTAAATTTATTTTGAGGCATTCAGAATGAACGCTTGTCGGACACATTTCACAACAAATCAAGTCACCGCCTTCAGAACAAATAAAACACCACGTTGTGTTGATGATAGGTAACGATTTTTTCACAATTCTCTTTGGTATTAAGTGTCTAGGACAGACAATTTGTGTTGTACTTAAGATTAGAGTACCTGCTGGAATGCAATGTGCACTATTATGGTATGTAGCTGGGCATCTTAAACATCTAACTACTTTATCGCTGGTACAGCGTGGTATGGCAGCTCTGGGATCATCGGAAACACAAGTATGACAAACATGATTAGGACAAACGAATGTATCAAGATTTGTGTTTGATAATTTGTGTTTAGTAGTGGAAATGACAGACCACTGGGTCTGAGGCCATACCTTGAGGCACTCTGGATGGTAGAATTTCCCGCAGGAAAATAGAGAACATTTTTGGCGAATGCTAGATCCTTTTTTCGAGATTTCTCTATGGCAGACGAAGCAAGGGTAATCAATGTCTTCCAAACAATTAATACATTTAAAATCGATTTCAGTTTGTGATTCGTCATGCTTAGGTTTAATCATCTTCAAATTTATCTTTTTCTTATCATCCGTATTGGTGTTATTAGCATCATCGTCCGAAACAACTTTATTCGGGCTTGTATCTTGCGTTAAACAATCAGCTAGAATTTTTTTACCCTTTGGCGAAAGTAAATCAATAGCACTATCTTCAGAACTCGTGTAATCGGTTGTAGAGTCAGCATAAAGCGGTTTCTTATCAAATTTCTGCATAACTTCTTTCATGGTATGATCAATTTGATCGTTAAGCGGTAATTTTTCGAAATCTGGATCTTGTTTTAGAGTTAATTTAGGTGAATTACCAGTTTTTCTACGATCTTTAATATGAACTATTTTCACGTTACAATTATGAGCAGTTTCTGGCTTTTTATAACCACCATTTTCGGTATTTTTCGAATTTTCGTGCGTAAGATTTTGATTTAATACCTTTTTACTTTTTCTCGAAGTTTCCAAATTGATCGAATTTTCTTTCGCATCTTTAGTAATAGTAATATTTGAAAGAGAAATTTCAATTTGATCCTCATGCATCTCTTTTTTAACGTTGCTTTTTAACATTGATAGTATATCGATCTCGCCTAAATCTTCGGAGACCGAATTACGTTGCGATCTAGCCCTTCTAGGTCTTTTAGCTACCATCTCTTTAGGTATTATTTCACGTTCTTGACTTTGACTTCTCGTAATTCTACGGGTACTCGGCGATAGATCTCGAAATCGCGATTTTCTACTCCTTCTTTGGGTATCCCTTTTCGGTTCCTCTTCCAAGATATCTTTTTCTAATAATACGTCTAATTTCTCCTTTATAGCATTTAAATCGACGCAACCCTTGGATCTCCTACTTCTCAACGCATTTTTTTTATCTTCACTTTGTATAGATGGATCTTCCTTTAATTTTTCGTCGAGATTATTTTCCGTATCAACCATGTCGATAAGAGTGGTATCATTCAGTAACACAGCTTCGGTGGTATTAGGTAAAGTATTTCTATCTACGGTAGAATCATCTAGATCTTCATCTTCAATTTGACTTAATTCCATCGAACTATCGAGTTGTGACTCCGTCATATCCATCGATATATCGTTTAAAGAGTTATCAAGATTTTCGTTTGCGTATTCTCTTTTGTTTGCGCAACTGATGTGATAATAACCGTTACAACGACCTCTACATTTTATAACCTCGTCGGGTTTCTCGCATATCTGACAAATTCGCTCTCTAATAACACCTTTAAACAAATTATTTCTCTTATATAAAGCGATTTGGGATTCTAATGTTAACGGGAGGTGTGATTTGTTACTAGATTCATCATCTGAAAAACGCGATGGCGTGCTTTGCTTTCCTGATTCGTTATCATTTTCTATATCGTCGATGTCATCTTTACTTTCTGTCGTAGTGTGGGATTTAGAAGAATTTCTTCGATGTAAGGATGAACGAGTGGTTCTTTTGAAATTGCTGCTCTCTAAAGTGGCGATTAAATTTTCCAAAATTTCGTTTTTCATATTTTCAGTGGTAGCAGTAACAGGTTCGTTTTCTTGTTGCCGTTTCATTCTGCGCCCTCTTCTTTTGGGTCTAGTTATAATCCGCTCCGATTTTAGCAAATTTTCTTTTAATGGTTTTTTATTCTGCCGTTTATTCAATAACATCTCTTTGAAGAACTGCAATTTTTCTTTTTGGATTTATCTTTTAACTCGTCAGCTTCTTGAACTCCGATCGCCCATTGTTTGTAGGATTTTGATGCCTTATTTGGAACAATATGTTCATTTTTATTCTGGAGAAGAAAGAAAAATAATTTTGACAGAAAAAAGGGAAAACATTTTTGGTTCTGAAAATGTTTTAATTTTTTTTGTGGTTGTTAATTTTAAGATAAACAATCAAATAATGAACAGTTTTATAAGTGTATTTAAAAAACGTTACCTCTTCCTGCATCTTATTAAGATCAGTATTGTATGGTAACAAATGTTTGACTGTAATCCAAGATCGCCGTCCATTATCGCCAAAAAAGCGGACATGATACAGCAAGGCATGGCGATCTGCAAGAATAAAATCAGTATCACAAAATATAGGTAATGAACCACACCACAACTAACATTGAAACCTCTTATAATCCTTAAGATGCGGATCCTTCATTATTAAACATGGCCAATACGGGTACCGACCGATTTTAGCCCACATTAAGTCTCCAAGTGCGAATTCTTTATCATCTGTAAAATTTGAAAGAACTTATAACATAAATTATCATAAACAAAACTTCGACACAACAAAACTGGACTTCGTTTATAGAGAATTTAATTTTACAACCTTCAATTTTGTTCCATAAAATTAGGGACTATAATTTTTCTCGGAAAAAAAAGATTAGATTTTGAACACTATTTATATATAATTTTTTTTCTCCGTAAACTGTAAGAACCACTGTACAGTTATTAAACGCCATATGTGTCTTCTTAATTTATAAATTCTTGGCTTGTCTTCTATTACTCCATTTTCCCACTTTTCATAGGGTAATACCCCATATTGACACTTTTTTAGGTAGATGCAGTACAGACAATATGATGTGAAAGTTCCTATAAGACCTGCAGTACTTAAATTTAATGTTCAACCATAATAACCTCATATGAAGTAAGCTGTCCTTAGACAATACGAAACTCTTCCAGAACAGTCAGATGGTGGAATGAGGAATTGTCATTACTTAGGCAGCGAACACGCAAATTATTTAATAAAGCAATAAAAACCAATCAGTGGTATGATTATCGGAACTCACTCACTGCGTATAATAGGGCCCTAAGAAGGGCCAAAAGAAAGTCACAGAGGAAGTTCTGTGAGGATATATAAATTACATCTGAAAGTGCAAGACTCCATAGGAGAAGGGCGAAAGTCACCTTCATACCAAAAATAGGGAAGGAAGATGGGACTGACCCCAAATCCTTCAGACCTATTTGCCTGACATCTTTTCTATTGAAAGCAATGGAAAAAGTAATAGACAACTATATAAGAATGGAGGTTATGGAGAAAGCTCCACTTCACACAAGTCAGCACGCATACAGGGCAGGCAGATCGACAGAGACTGCCCTGGAAGAGCTAACAAGAACCATTCAGGAAACCTTGAATGAAAAAGAAACAGCTATCTGTGCCTTCCTAGATATCTCAGGTGCGTTTGATAACACGTCGCATGATGCGATCAGACGAGCACTGGAGACAAGGGGGGTGAGTAAAACAGTAACCAAATGGATAAGTGAGATGCTCTTCACAAGGACAGCTGAGACAACGGTAGGTCAATACACTACGAAGATCAGAACTACCCGTGGAACACCTCAAGGCGGCGTGTGCTCGCCTTTGATGTGGAGCCTGGTGGCGGATGAGCTGCTTAACAGGTTGACTGCGTTCGGCGTACACTGCATAGGATATGTCGATGACATTGTTATAATAGCAAAAGGCAAATTTGAGGGAATTCTTTGTGACCTGATACAAACAAGCCTTAGAATTACAAGCGAATGGTGTCGATCAGTGGGGCTGAGCATTAACTCAGCAAAAACCACAATCGTACCTTTCACTAGGAGGAGGAAACTACCGAAAATGAAAGATATACGTCTAGATACAGCAGTAATCGAATGCAAAACAGAAGTCAAATATCTAGGAATAACCCTGGACAAAAAACTTCTGTGGAACAAGCATATCGAACTGACTGTGAATAAAGCAACAAGAGCTTTAATGATATGCCGGAATTTAGCAGGCAAAACGTGAGGTTGTAACCCAAATATACTGCGATGGCTGTATACTAGTATAGTAAGACCTATGGTAACATATATATATAATCGATATATAATCGATAGCCTTAATTACCCCTAGGGGTGTAAAGGTCTAGCATCTCATATGAATTGTTTTTATTTCTTATAAATAAAAGCTGCCCATTCTTTTTTGTTTGTTGCCATTCTTTTTGCGTCGTTCCAGGAGATCCCTCGTTCCCGCAAACTCTCTTCTACTGTGTTGTTCCATGTTTTCCTTGGTCTGCCTCGCTGTCTTTTGTATCTTGATTTTGTCAGCCATACTGTTTTTGTCGTTCTTTCTTTTTTCATGCGTATCAAATGCCCAAACCATTTCAATTTCTGTCTCTCGATACTTTCTAAAATGGGCTCTACTCCTAGTTCTTCTCTTATTTCTTTATTTCTCATTCTATCCCATCGAGTGACCCCTTTAACAGCTCGTAGATACCTCATCTCTATCGCCTGTATTTTGCTCTTCGCTTGCTTATTTAGGACCCAGCTTTCACATCCGTATGTCATTATCGGTTTGAATATTGAATTGAACACCGTTATTTTCGTTCTTTTTGATATCTCCTTCTTTTTTATAAAAGTATTTCCAATTGCATAGTATAGCTTTATCGCACTTTCAATTCTACTGTTTATTTCATAATCCTCTTTCCCTTCTCTATGTATGTTTATCCCTAGGTATTTGAATGTTTCCACTTGTTTAACGGTCTTTCCATTTATATAGATTGTTATTTTCGTAGGGTCTTTTCCTATTGTCATAACTTTGGTTTTCTCAGCATTAATTTTCATGTTTCTCTTTTTTAAAACGGTTTCCCAGATAATCAAGTTTTCTTGTAGGTCTCTTTCACTTCCCGCATACACAACCAAATCATCAGCAAAGGCACTTTCCGCAATTTGGACTATTTTCATGTTATGATATCCTACTTTTAATTTCTTTGTTTTGTTTTTAATTTCCTTCGCGATATCATCAAGAACTATATTGAACAGTGTAGGACTTAGTACTCCCCCTTGTCGCAATCCTTCTCTAGTAAGGAATTCTTCCGACTGCATACCATCGACTCTCACAAAATTTCTAGTTTTCTTATATATGCTGGCAATTGCGTTCCTTAATTTGCTGCTTACTCCTCTCTTCTTAAGGCTTTCCCAAATCAGGTCCCTTGGTATACAGTCGAAAGCCTTCTCAATGTCCACAAAAGCCATAAATATATTATTATTATTGATATTTTTCTCTACCAGCTGTTTTAATACGAATATATTGTCTTGCACCCCTCTACCCTTCCTGAAACCACACTGCATCTCTTCAAGTTGTGCTTCCGTTGTTAATTTCAATCTTTTTTCAAGGATTCTTTCATAGATCTTCAACATGTTACTTAATAGAGTAATTCCTCGATAATTTTCGCAGGCTTTGTTGTCCCCCTTTTTATGCACCGGTATCACTATCCCCACTTCCCAGTCTCTAGGTATTTGTTGGTCCTTCCATATTTTATTATATAGTGCCTTTACCACCTCTATTCCATTTTCACCCAGATTTTTCAGCATCTCACTTGTTATTCCATCATTTCCAGCAGCTTTACCTCGTTTCAATATCTTTATTGATTCAGTTATTTCTTCTATCGTTATTTCATCTTTATCTGGAATTTCATTATCTTCCCTGTATATTTCCTGGTCCGTCTGTATTTTTACTAAGTCTGTTGATTTAATATTGAGCAAGTCTTCAAAGTGTTCTTTCCATCGTTTCATTATGTCTTTCTCCTCTTTTACTATTTGTCCTTCCTTTGTCCTCACGTATATACTTCTACGTTGTTTACCTTTTCTTAGATTTTTTAGCACTCCATAAAATAACTTCTGATTCCCTTTACTATCTTTTTCCATCGCTTCTCCAAACTCTTGCCACGATTTTTGTTTTGCTGCTTTTACTAATGTCTTGACTTTTATTCTTTGTTCTTTATATCTGTCATATGTTTCCTTATTTTTATTACTTAGGTACATTTTCCATTTCTGTTTTTTAACTTTTATTTCTTCTTGTATTTCGTCCGTCCACCACTTTGTTTGTTTTTTATTTCTGTTTATTCTCCTACACCCACAGGTTTCTTCCGCTGTAGCTATTATTATATCTCGGACAGTTTTCCATAGTGATTCTATTGACATATCACTTACATTATTCTTAATATTATTCATTTTTCTTTCACTTTTTTCCATGTATATCTTAGCTGTCTCTTCTTCTCTAAGTTTGTGTGTTCTAACTACTTTCATCGTTTTATATCTTTTGTTTATTTTATTTTTTTCGATTTCTTCCTTATTACTTATTTCTATTCTTGAAAGGACCAAGTAATGATCTGAATATATTTCAAAGCTTCTCCTAACTCTAGTATCTTTTACTTCCCTTCTAAACTCCTTATTTATTATAACATAATCTATTACCGATCTTTCATTTTTATTTATTTGCTCTCTTGTGTATTTATGAATATTTTTGTGCTCGAAAAAAGTATTTGTTATTATTAAGTTGTTTAACATGCAATACTCGATTAATCTTCGCCCGTTATTATTTCTGGAAGTTTCTCCATAATTTCCTATTGTTTCCCCTGTTTCTTCATCTTTTTCTTCCTACTCTTCCATTTAGATCTCCTAATATTATTAATCTTCCTTTAATTTCTTCTGTTATTTCCGCTAATTTTTCCCAGAATATGTCTTTGTTGTTGCTTTTCTCATCCTCATTGGGTCCATACGTTACAATAATTGTTGTTACTGCTTTTTTATCCATGTCCAACTCTATCTTTAAAATTCTTTCTGTGACTGCAGTCCACTTCCGTAAAGATTTTATATGTTCGCTCTTAATGTAGCAGGCCACTCCCTCGCTCGCTCTTCGGTCTTGTTCGACCCCACTATATATCAACAAATGACCTCCTGGTAATGTTATTTCCCCTATTCCTTTCCTTTTCGTTTCAGTAATACCTACTATATCTACATCACCCTTTTCCAATTCTTCCACTAGCTCCTCCTCTTTTCCTGTTAAACTTCTGACATTCCATGTACCAATTTTCCATATGTTTCCTTTTCTTGTTACTTTACCCGATGCATTTTTGTTCGAACTACCAGCTCTCTTGTTCACACTTCTGTTATTTGTTATTTTGAATTCTTTTCCATCTATCATTGTGACTTCTATCTCATCTCGATTCATTTCCATTTCATTGCCAATGTTCCTTTCCGTATTTTCCCCACAAATGCTTCTTTCTAGTTTTTTGTCACGTATTTCTTAATTCTATCATTTTCCTTATCCCATCTCCATTCCTCCCCGTTTACGATAACCCTGTTGTAGCCTATTTTAACTTCTCTTCCTTTTTCTTTTTCCTCCTTTGTAAATTTTCTTATACATTTTTGTATTTCTCTTTCCTTTTTGGTCATATCATCATCTATATAAATTTTTTCTTTACAACCTCGTAACTTACTTTTGTTTCTCATAACTATGGTTTTATCCCCTCTGCTGTTTAGCTCAACCAAGCATGTTTTTCTTCCTATCTTTCTAGCCGCTTCTACTTTTACCATCACTTGTAATTCTTTTTCTATAAAATTCTCCATTTCTTCTTTCAGTTCTTTGGGGTTGTTAGTGGTTATTTCCAACCCTTGTACTATTATATTTTTTCTTCGCTTTTCTGCCTTTAATTTTTCTATTTCTTCGTTAGCTACTTTCACTTCTTTCTTTAAAATATCTATTTCTTCGGTAGCTTTCTCGTGTATATCTCTCAATTGTTTTATTTCATTTTTAAATCCTTCTTGTTCAGCCCTCAACTTTCTTATTTCTTCCTGTAATATTTTAGTTTCTTCCTTATTTGAGCTCTGTTCTACCTTCATTTCTTTTATATCGCCTGCTAGATTTTTAAGTACTATCATCATTTCATTCATTTGTGTCATCATACTTTCTTTTGGGTTATCGCTTTTGGTCGGCGATCTACGCGTTTTTTGGACCTTTGGAACATTTCTTCTCCATCATCATTCTTTCTTTTTCCCTCATCTGACCATTGTTCGCTCGAACTCATCCTTCCTTGAAACTTTTGTCAGTTAATATCCTAATTTATCTGTTGTTTATTTCTACTTTTTCGTTGACCCTCGTATATTTTCAAACTTGGGACTTGGTATATGTATGTATAAGAGCACCTTTCACCTGTAGTTTCTTCCACTTGTACTTTGTTTTTCTTAGTTTGTCAATATTTATTTATTATCAACTACTCTCTACTAATATCGTATTTTATTATTTTTGCGGCAAATCGTTGTTTGTTTACCTATCTACATATGCATGTATCTCACCTTTTTTTAGTTGTTGCACACGCAAAAAGTGTCGGCCCGGTCAACCCGTCGGAGCCTCGACCTCTATTGTTTACCAGCTGTTCTTTCTTTAAATAATTTACTTCACTTTAATACACTACTTTAAATTTCACTCTGTTAATACTCGTTTGCGATTTATATGTTCGAAATTACCCTATTTATTAAGGTTAAATTTCGGAGCACACGTTCACCTCAACCGCACGCAACACACGTAGTATCTAATCTAATCCCTATGGTAACATACGGGGCAATATCCTGGTTCCAAAAGGTCACACACGTCACAACCAAGAATATCCTTGGCAAGCTGCAAAGGTTAGCATGTGTATGCATTACCGGAGCAATGGGAACCTGCCCAACCGCTGCCCTAGAGGTTATCCTAGACCTCACACCTCTACATCTAGTAGGGGAGGGAGTGGCCCGTGCGGCAGTGTACCGACTAGCCAGGGCACGGACGGGAGGGGGCGAGACTTTATGCCAAGGAGCTTTGTCATCCATGGCGGGACTCTCCCCACTTTCGGATCTGCCAAGCGACGAAATGGTTAGGAAATACAGCTTCGAAAAGAACTTTTCAACGAAGTTGAGCAACAAG
>CM043019.1:120376686-120783199 GCA_023690525.1 Holotrichia oblita
TTGGTGATACCGATGTTATATCTGTTTATTACGAGCCCACAGTCCTTGAAATCACCCCAAAAATTCTTATGACTTATATAAACAGGTTGTTGTTTGAAAAGAAAGGCGCGTGTTTTTCATTCCCTATTTCACGTTAAATTGTTAAAAGATGGATAAAATTGATAGATTTCCACAAATCAGTAAAATATTCACGCGAATAAGTATCAAAATTGAAAGAAAAATTAAATAAATTTGTTTTTCATATTATTTTCTGATGAAGGCAATTTTAAAAATCGTTACTAACTACAGACATCAATCTATTAGAAATCACAGCAGTAGCTAGTTATGTGTACGTCGAAAATTGCAACTTGATTAAGGCAATTTCGACACGAGCAAAACACTTCACGTTATCGTAGAAAGAATGCCGCACCGTTATTACAGGAAGCGTGACAGTCGCACATGACGCCCGCTTACGTTTACAGCGATATAATTCTGACCCTTAACCGTATCTGAATCTAATAGTACCTCTAGGTATGGATGGTATGTATATTGTATACATAACGTAACTCCAAAGTCCACAATGATGATAATAACGAGATTCGGGGTAAAATGGAATGGTCTCACGCGTCCGCCTCAGCTGGCTCGGAGTCTGCTTCATTTCGAAGCGATTATTACGCAATAAAATCCCTATTATAATCATTACTGAATGACGATTATTATCCAGTACGACTGCTGGATATGTATGCGTGGTGTGTATGTGGGCATGTATGCATGTGTCGTATGTACCATTATCGTGTGGTCGATGCTAAATTTGATATTAATTACGAACGTCGCGGCTGCGGGTACCCCCGCTTGTTTATTACTATCGAAATCGAATACTAAATTTAATTAATGTGCGGATTGGGTGGTCTATTATGCCCGTGAGAATAATTTCAGAATGGATTTGGTTTAGGTTCTGGGGTAAAATCTATATTTTCTCGTTTTTTTTTCTAAGTATGTGTTGCTGCAAATTTTCTTAACGAGGTACCTGTGCAAATTAATAAATTTCAATTTACACAGCTGAGAATGCTATCACATTACACTGGAAAAAGTTTTTGTATACTTTTGTGTATTTTGACTTGGATTAATTAATTAATCCCACTTGAGATTAAATCGGATTTAATGAAAGAATTTGTGAAGAAAGAAGGAGAATCTTTACGTATCTTTATAAATAGTTTGCCGATTAATCCAAGGCAAAGCTAATTTAACAGTGGTCTGGACTAGACGTCAGGAGACTCATAAGAGATGCCAACAACAAACAAAAAGCAGCGTGGCTATCTTTCAAACTAGTTGTAACCGCAGTTTCCTGGAAAACAAAGAGGACCCAAATTACAAGACCATCGCCCCTGTTGGACAACTTTATGAAGCTGTGTTGTAACATGACATTTTTTCTCCACTCACGCTTTGACTATTTCACTTCAAATCTTGGTGCTGTCAATGAAGCTTAATGCAACAGGTTCCACTAAGACATCCAGGATATGAAAAGTAAGTAAAAAAGATGAGTTAGTTTGTCAATATTTTAAGTTCTTTCTTCTTTTTTGACTTATCAATAATAATGTTCAGAAACATGCTTACGACGTTACGACATTGTAGCAGCTAATTCAAATCTTCATAATCTTTTGATAATCAGATGAAAATGTCAGGGAAAAATTAGTTTCTAGCATAGTTCTTAGCATACATATAGTTTCACGATTGTCTTATTAAATCCTTCCTTAACCAGCTTGGTTGGATAATATTAATGTTTTCATATGTAGTATGCGGAAGTTCATTATATTGATTGATAAGAGAAATAACGGAATCTCTTTTTTAACATGTGTAGTTCTTCCAAGACCTAAAGATCTAAAATGATGATGATGATGATTATATAAGATTTTTTTCGTCGCAAACCTGTATTTTTTATCATTTTTTTCTTTCAATTTGTATGAAAACAAATAATACTTTACACATGAAAAATTAACGATATTTTGTTGGACCAATAGTAGTCTTTATTGATCATGAGTTCCAAACAAAAAGAAAATATAGACCTTGTCAACAAAATACAACACATAAAGATCTGTAACATTAAAATATTATGAAAAAATTTTTTTATTATCGGAATATCCTAAAAAATTCACGTCACGTGACCACTAGTATGGCGGTAAATTTTAAAAAAATATGACACGAATCTGCAAAAGTGAGGTTAGATGACATCATTCAAATTTATGGTCCTATGCAAAGTTTTTTAAACATATTTAGAAAAAAATGAAAAACACAATTTTTCAATTTCTATCATTTAATATTTCAAACATTTTATTCCTGGTAGTTTGTTTCGTTTAGATTAACAATATGTTTTTTTTTGCCCAGAGCGAAGCAGAGTCATCAAACGGTTCTCGAGAAAAATGGATCTCTATAACACGTTAATGTGCCTTGCTGGGAGTTTTATAAGTTTAGATTAACAAGGTGAAACTTGCCGAGAGGAAGCAGATTCATCAAACGGTTATCGAATAAGTTAATATTAAGTAATGTAATGATGAAAAAATTGTCCTGAAAATTTATCAATTTGGAAATAACAGCGCTCAAACGCGTTAATGTGCACTTCCTGGTAGTTTGTCCTATTTTTAGATTAACAAGGTGAACTAATTGCCGAGGAGGAAGCAGATTCATCAAAAAATTATCGAGCTAGGTAATATTTATATGATGAAAAAGTTGTCCAGAAAATTTATGAAAGTTTGAAATAAAAAAGCGCTCAAACGCGATAATGTGCCTTCCTGGGGTTTGTCCTCCGTTTAGATTAACAAGATGAAAACTTGCCCAGAGCGTTTTAGATTCATCAAACGGTTCCTCGAGAAAATTTATCATTTATAACGCGTTGTTGTTCAAAAATATGCCACGAATCTGCAAAAAGTGAGTTTTATGATGACATCATACATCCATAAAAAGTTATTTGTAAATTCAAATTTGTGGTCCTATAAAGTTTTTTAAACATATTTAGGAAAAATAAAAAACACAATTTTTCAATTTTATCATTTAATATTTTGTACATTTTATTTAAGTTATTTTTTACGTTTGTGTCCGTATTGCGTTTTTTTTTCTTCTTAAAATGGCGTTTCAACTTTCGCTACAAGAAAAATGGAAATTATCTTAATTTGCGGTGATAATTATAAGACCACAAGGGAAACTGCAGAAATTTTTAACAAACGTCATCCCAATAAGTTCAGTTTTCGCTGTATTAATTAACCAAAAATTGCAACTTTAAGCATTTTCAAATAACTTTTTTGGATATGATGTCATTTAAACTCACTTTTTGCAGATTCGTGGCATATTTTTCAAATTTACCGGCATACTAATGGTCACGTCACGCGTGTCAAAATAAATTTTCGGGTTCTTAGACATACAATTTAATTCCCGCAGAAAAATTTTTAGGTATTTCGATAATAAAAAAATTTCCCAGATGTTGCAATATTTATGCGGGTCAGTTGTTTTTAATTTATTACTGTATATAAGAATACCAAAGACTTGATAGTTTTATTTTTTCACCTGTTCCTCTTGCAAATTGAATCATTTAGATCTTCTTGTTGTTCATAAATAACTTATCCTGGAAAATTTTCAGTCTTATGTATGAACTTGTACTCTTTGTGTTTATTTGCTTGTAATTATCTAGTTCTGATAATACTTTTATAAATATAGCCATCTGCATACAAATAGATGCAATTTGCTGTAATATTTTGTTCTAGGTCAATTAATTATTCTTGAGATATAAGTCCAAACGCCTACGTGTTATGGTTTACAGTATTAAAATGCTCACGACAGATCACAGCACACTAATTCAGGATATTCCTGATTGTCTAAGGCTGACATCGACAAATAATTAAATACGTCTATTACATCTGTGCTAGTTGATTCTTTTTTCATATCCATGTTGGCCATCATAGAATGCTTCACTCCGCTCGAAGTGTTGGACCACCCTAATGGCAACAACTTTATGATTTTTTTTTAATTCTTTGGAAAAAAAAACACAATTATTTATCAACTAGATTATTAGATCAACTATGCTGTCCATGATAGCCTTCACTAACCCAGCTGGGATCTCATAACAGTGCAGTAAAGCTTTTGATTGAATTTTGTGAACTACTAGTTTAATTTCATCTTGTATTATTAGCTCAAGATAGCGTTTTTTGAAATATGCTGAAAATGAGTTAGAATCCTTTCCATTTACATCGCTTCTAGACATATAATCTATAAAATTATTATATTGTTTCAGCATTTAGCAGTGGCGGGGCCATTTTGGCTAATATTTTTGTTTCTTAATTTATTATCACCCTTATTGTTTATTGTTCATTATCATAGTTATTTATTTGGATCATACAGCTTTGCTAATATGTAGTAACGTTCAAGGCAATTTTTTGTTTACTTCAGGTGTTAATTTTTAATTACATTTAGGTTTTTCGATTTCTTTCTTAGGAAACATTTGTTCTATCTATATTGTGACCTATAAGTAGTTATCTTCCAATCGCATATGTACAGAGTCCGGCAAAAAGATCTGACGGTTTTAAAGTAAAAAAACATAAAAATGCAAAATGATAAAAATTGTTCTATTGCTTATTACAGAAGGGAGTACATGTAAATTCATGAAAATGGCATCAGAACAACCGATTTCGTCCGTTTAAGATCTGAGTCGGTGGTGGGGGGTGGAGGGTATAGGCACATCTCACAGCCCACACGTGGACATTATTAGTAGTCATGCTTGCGTTGCTGTTCAGCGGCAGTTCCGTAGTCGTTTTAATGTGGGTCCAAGAGAAAGAGTCCTCGGACTACAATCCTGCTATAGGTGAATAACTTCAGAGCTATCGATTCAATGTTAAAACGGAAGTCGACGGGCCGTGAGATAGTGGTCCGTAAACAAGCTGCTGCTTTACACATGTCCGGCTGCTCAGTACGGCGAATATTGCGTTTTGATCTGCATTTCACCCATATAAAATGGCGATTTTCCAGAAGACCCTAACGACTATGCAAACCGAATAAAATTTACAGAGCAAATGATTGACTTAAGGACTGGTGAGAAAATGTTGATAATGAGCGAAGAGACACATTTCTATCTTAACGGTTACCTCAACAAACGGAACTTTCGTTATTGGTCGACTACAAATCCTCAAGAAGTGCATGAATGTCCTCTGCATAGTGATAAAGTTACTGTGTGGCGTGGTATAACGAAAAGTTGTGTCATTGGGCCATACTTCTCTGAATTCGGTCCAATTCCCACCATTATCTGTTAATGTTGAAAAAATCGCTCTTCAGAGAAATCGTTTAGTGCCCAAGAACTTGTGGTTCCGGCAAGATGGAGCAATTGCCCATACAACCAATGAGGTGATGGACTTTTTGAAAAGCAAGTTTCGAGACCGAGTCATTTCGCGTTTAGGGGACATTACATAGCCAGCTTGCCTCCCAGACCTTAGCATTTGTGATTTGTTCTTGTGGGGATTCCTTAAAGCAAGAGTTTACACAAACAGACCCCACACACTGTTCGAACTGAAAGAGGCAATAAGCCAAAATATGGCCAATCTGTCTCCTGCCTTATTAGAGAAGGTGATCGACAACTTCAGTGCAAGGCTGGAAGAATGTTTGTTCGAAGAACATCAGTTAAATGACAAAATCGGTTGTTCTGATGTCATTTTCATGAATTTACATGTATTCCCTTCTGTAATAGCAATAAAACAAATTTATCACTTTTCATTTTTATGTTGTTTTTACTTTAAAACCGTCAGTCCTTTTTGCCGCACCCTGTATTTCTACTTTTAGATCAAATGAAACAGCAATTAATTAAACAATTAAATATTTTGAGATACAAGAAAAAAAATTTTTCCAGCTCGATTGCTTTAACCCGGTACTATGGAAGAAAATTGCGTACCTAACTTGCTTGACAGTCCTTTGGTTTTTGGCCATTGTCGTTGTTGGCGCATCTTTGATAGAATGCGATGTCCACCATTATTGTGGACTCTCAACAAATATCAATTTTTTTCATCCGAAGATGATCGTGTAAAATTGAATTTACTGTTGCGGATTCAACACCAAGAGTTGCCTCAATCGCTTGATAGGTGCATCTTGGATCTTCGTCGATCATACGTCTTACTCTCTCAATGTTTCCAGTGGTAATAGAAGAATAGTACCTACCAGCACGCAGTAGTAGTGAAATAACAGTTGTACATAAAAGACTTTCATCACCAAATGCAAGTTGCAATGGTTCCATAAATCGTGTCTACCACATTTGCTCTGTGACAGCAACGACTCAACTGTCAATCAGAGTTTACTACTTAAGGATAGTGGTGCAGTGTTGCTAGCTCTAACTTCTATAGTTTCGTGATATCTCAAAATACATTCGTAATACATAAAATACAAAATATTTGAAGGAATTTAAACAGTGTTTATAATAAATATTTCAAGTGTGCCTACCATTTTGAATAACGTTTTTTATATTTCAAACTAAACCTTATTAAGAAAACTTCTTTCATCATTATAAAGTTCACCGTTATTCAAAAATTTCTTAAGTTACAGATTTGTAAACTTATGTAGGAGAATCGTAATTTACTTGCTTGCCTGTTTATACGACGAAATAGGAGTTCCTAAACTTAATAGGATCAACTTTTCTTCTAGTTTTCAATTAGTGTCAGATCTCTAATGATAAATAAGATTTCTCAATATCTTCTTTTCAATTTTGCGCTGAAATTGAAGCCTTCTTAATTAAAATGAAATTCTTACATTCTACAGATTAAATATGCTTACATATATTTCCAAGGTTATCTAAAAATCAACTAAAAAATAATAATAAGCTGACTACTTTTATATCAGATGGCCAAAACCTTTATACATGACATAATGTCCTCTACATCTTCCATGATACTGCGATACTTTCGCAAAACTTCCCTTCTACTATTACCTCCTTTTATAATTAATAGTCCGATGTTCAATTTAAACTTCCGTTTCGGTGGAAAGTGGAAATTTTTCGCCGTCAACTCGTTCCTATAGAAGAAGGGGTAGGAGGTTAATTAAGGGGTTCCGTTCGCCTTTAAATAATTCACATCTTCAACAGTTTCACAATTCCGTCGTCGCTATGACGTTTTGACGTATTGAACACGGGTCGCAGGTATACCTGGCCCAACGTTAATTAAACGTTTTTGGATTAACGATGTTGCTGACGGGAGGAAGGTGGGCATTGGTTCTGAATCGATATAGTTGCGGGAGGAGTCGATGTTTGTTCGAAATGTAATCGATAGGTATTTAATTGGAAATAATTTTGGGTATAGGTTACGTTCGGAAGGCCGACCGGTGTATTTCGTTTGATTTGTTTTATCTGATTTATAAACAGAACGGGATATATTGTTTTAATTGTGTAATTACTCTGGCAAGCTCTGTAATGTAAACAATATTTTTGTTATAATAATAATAATAATAATAGTTCTTTATTGCCCAACAGAAATTTCCAATTGGTGCACAAATATAAGATGCACAAAGTAATAAATGTAGATAATGTATTAAATTAACTAAAAAATTACAAAATTAATTTGAAAATAAACCCAATAATTATTTGAAAATATCTTCCAGACGACGATCAGCTAGACGGCACATTACTGTCAGAGGAAAACGTTGCAAACCATTCGTTTTTGATATTGTTGTGGTGACTGTGGAATCGTATTTTGACGATAGCCTCGGAATTCGAAAAGTTACTTTAGAGAGTAGACTTATACAGTCTATCTCACCATGGACTAATTTCCGGATAAATTGTAAACAGAGGTAATCCCTTCTGGCAGATAGCGATTGCATTTCATATCTTGACAGATACCAACCTCAGGATAGACTCCGTCGAGTTTGAAGGATAAATATTTTAAGAATCTTCTGTGTAGCATATTCCATCTTACTTAAAACGTATGAAGAGTATAGTATTTTCAACAGCTGAATATCCTTAAAATATTTGGAAATACGCATAATAAAGCCTACAGATTTACTGGCAGAAGAATATACTGAATCAATATGATCAGTAAATGTGAGTTTACAATCAAAAATAATATCCAAATCCTTAATATTTGACTTTTTTTCAAGATTGTAATCATTAATTGAATACGTGGTTTCAACTGGCGAGCTTTTACGAGTGTAGGATATCACTGCACATTTCGAGGCATTCAGAGTTCGCTTGTTATCCTGACACCACAACATTATTTTATTGAGGTTGCTTTGTAAATGTGTGGCATCATCAGATGAAGAAATTTCCAAATCAAATTTTTATGCCGTCAGCATATGCCAGGATAAGACAACTTAAACCAAGAAGCAGATCATTGATAAAGATCGTAAATAATAATGGGCCCAAATTAGAACCTTGTGCCACATGTGTAGAAGCAACATATTCGTTTGAGTAGTATTCATTGTAGGAAACAGAATATCCTATTTTGCATCATAGATAGGATTTAAGTAGTTTTAATGTTAAAGGAGAAAAATCCAGTGACGCAAGTTTTTGTAAAAGAATACTGTGATTTACAGTGTCGAAAATTTCATTAACATACTGTGAAAAAGTGCACAAGTTTATGAACTTACATGATTCTATATTTGTTTGTAATATAACACACGCTCATACAATTTTGCGAAATTAGGTAATACATAAATGGATCTATAATTCGATAAGAAAGAAGTATGGCCTTTCTTATTAACAGGACATACTCTGGAGCGCTTCCAACAACTCGGAAAAGTTATGATATTATCAAATGGATTTAATTTATATTTGTTTTTTATTCAACTGAGTTTGTAGGAACTTCAAGAGATCGTTGCCGTTTGACTAACATAAGTAAGTCCGATTAAATCCAGCATTGCTTCATTCCAACAGCCCTGATATCTTCGTTTCATTAAAAAAATCGATTGATGGAACATTTCTCCCTATCCTAATATAAGCGTGTGGATTTGAGAGAATGTGTTCCACAACATTGAAGGCTATATATAATCTCTTCTATTGTCGAAAAATCCAAGATCACTTTCTTGAAGGCTACCCAAGCTTTCCCCACCCCTCGCCCTCGTTGAAAACTCGATCAAACGCAGGATCATTTAAATCACCACAGAGTGTGTTAAACGTATCTGATTGCATCGAGGAGAGCTGTCATGTTTGCAGAAATCTCTTCCATATAAACTGAATAATAATAATAGTAATAACAATAATATTTATTTTAATAAAGCAATTACAAGAAACAAAACAAATAAATGTAAAAGCCTGAAACATGTCACAAAATAAAGAAGAAGAATACATTTACACTATAACAAGAAAGTGTTAATAAATATTCTTTTAATAATGTCTTAAAATTAAAATATTTGCATTCTGAAAAATACTGTAATTTATACAAAAAAAAGAACTTCAATAAAATATAGACCTTTCTGAAAAATTTGATAATTTTTATAAAGGTGATAGGAGATAATTATCTATAGCTCATTTTGACATTATTCTTATAGCACACTTTTGAAAAAAAAAACTTCATATAATGTTTATGTATGATCATACAAAGTGACCAAAAAATAATTGATTCGATAAAAATTTAGAATTACAAAATCCCTTTAGCTCATTTTGTACATTGTCTTTCTCAATTGCATTAAGACATAATAAGATTTACATAATGTTTTACAGAGATTATTAATATGTACAGACCATTATAAATTGGTTTCTATAGTAACTCCCAGGATATTTATTGACGATGCAAACTCCAAGGAGATGCTATTACTAGCTAATAAACGTAGTAGTGATTTGCGATTTATTATTGAAATATATAAGTTGAGTTTTATTATTATTATAAATTGGTTATAAACCAATCTGTTGTGTAACATCCATTCGTTGATGTTTTTAAGTAGGTACAATTTTTGTTTTACTGTACATGTCTGATGAAGTTCTTGAACTTGGAATCATATTTATATCATCTGCATATAAAACAACTTCACGTGCATCTGGTACAATGGAGGGAAGGTCATTGATATAAATTAAAAAGAAAGTAGGTCCTAAGACTGACCTTGGAGCACACCTTGTAAAATTCTTTTAGGGAGATTGAAGTTCTTATTTACTTTGGATTGAATAGGTATTACTTAAACCATTTATATCCCAAGCCAAGTATTCCATAGAGTTCCAGATTATATAATAGAATCCTATGATCCACAAGATCAAATGCTTTAGATAGATCAATTGACAATTTATTGATGATGACTATGATCTTAGGTTGACGTCAAGTTTCTTTCAGAAAGTATCAATTTTAAGTTCAATTTATAAGTTCAGATTTCTAGTTAAAACCATGTTGATTATGAAAAAAGCTTAAATCTTTACATTTATCAATAAATAATTTTTTTCATCAGAACTTGGTCTAGTTTTGGAAAATGAAGAATAAACTAATAAGTCGATAATTTTTTCAAACAAAGGTTTAATTTCATAGTAATTTTTGTTTTAGAAGTGAAAGGTGCTAACTTTCTCAAAAGAAAAAATTATCAAATATTTAAAATTTACTTGTAATATAAGGATATACGTTGAAGCGTTTAATTTTATTCTCGGAATGAGGATAAGGCTAAATTCATATTTATAGATTATTTGAAATTTTCAATTTTGCACATAATGCAAGAGAACATTTTTCAAAATGGCAATTAAACGATTAACAAATTTAAAAAAGCTGTATTCTCCTTAATGTTACTAAAAATGATAGAAATACAAAAAGCAAGAGTAAAGATTCCAAACCCGTTCACAGTTGCTGTTCTTAGTTCAATTTATTGAAACAGGTAATAATCAGTAAGTTCTTATTTCTGAACTTAAAATGGGTGAAAAAAAGATCTTAAAAATGTTTTCAAATTTATTGATAAGTGTAATACTAGAATAAATTGTGGACTTCAAGAACTAGAAATTGAATAATTTTAAGTTCTAGAAATTGATCAATAAATTCTCCAGTTATAGTAAAAACACCTTTAGATAGTTTATAACAATCATACAATATGACTATGATCTAGATTAATATAAATTTCTTTCAGAAAGTTGAATAGTGGTGTATCCGTAGATTTATTACCTGTAAAACCATGTTGATTATGAAAAAGCAAATTAAATCTTTGTAAGTAAGTAACTAACTTTTTGTTTATGATGAACCCAATTTTGGAAAATGCAGACAGTAAACTAATAAGTCGATAATTTTTTAAACAAAGGTGCCTTTCTCAAAAGAAAAACTTATCAAATATGTTAAAATTTGTGTAATATAGCATATAGTCTGCTTAAGATCAGAAGATGATATACGGTCATAGCCAGTCGAGCTTGATAAATTTATATTGATAATTGTGTTTTTAACATCATTTTCGGTGATGGGTTCTTCTTTAGTCGAAGTGATCTTGGCGGTATATTAATTTTTTCATATATTATTGGAAAGTATTGGTAGATTGATCTATGTCAAAGCTTTGAATTAAATTTTGTAGCAAGTTCTGACTTACCAGATACATTTTGTGGTAAAGTGCAACTTTTAACATTTTTGAACATTGTACTATTATAAAAAAAATCAACTCATTATCTTTAATTATAGTCCATACGCTTTTAGACTTGTTTTGTGAAGAATTTAACAAAATTTTCGATTTTTCCAGGATTTCACTAGAAAAAACCATTTGTTAATTGTTGACGATACAGCTCAAAGACTGAACTGTGGAATATCAATGAAACTACATTCAAATTTAAACAATTTATCAAACCATGACCCCACTATCAGCAAACATGCAAGATTGTTTCATTCCTCGAATAAAAAGGAAGCAGATCCCTGAACCCCCTTTAAGAACGTTGGAGAAGATTTCGTTGCTGTCGAGTCTTGACCTCACAAGATTTATCTTCTCCTGGGATAAGTGAAGGCCTCGAATTATGGAATGTGCTTGTCGGGTTCTTCTTTTTCCACAATGTCTTCATTTTCTACTTACAAATTGTTAATTTTGAAAGTAAGAAGGCAAACTATATGAATAAGAACTGAGATTAAACTCCCATGAATCTGGAATACATAGAGAATTACTGAATATTTTTGAGCCATTCTCGTAGTATAATAATTAAACAAGAGCTGCAACATATACATATATGTATATGTGAAGTTTATGACGTATCCTGTTCCTTTATCTTCATATCAAAATAATGGTGCAAAGCAAGTCTTCACATCATGAAATTGAGATCTTATTTCATTATAAATGCAACAGAAATTATTAATTGAATTCGCACATTTTCATGGCACGTTAGTTTGATAAATTTTAGACTTAGAAATCGTTCCAAAATCAGAAATTTTGCAGTAACCACAGAATATAAAACTGACTGTCACAGTAACATTTATATTGGAGAACGTATTGTTGTGTCATTTGACAGATGTGCCAACTCTGCCATTGATGTGTGTGATGAGTGCAAATGTTTGGCGGCGTTTACCTCGCCGTAGGATGCGTTTTTGGCGCCGCCATATTGACCTTGTTATACAACATGGTCATCAAAATACAACTATTTATGGAGCAATAATAAATTTTTGTCACAAGTACCATTAAATCGATCCTCTACTTCTTTAAATAATAATTTTTGTTTAATGTCAAATTCCTCCTAATTTAATCTTGAAACATTTTCTTAACAGAATTTATTTTTAGCGTCGCGTCATCATCCAATTACATTATCTAATTACTTAATACTTTCAAAAGTATTAACAAACAAGTATAATTCAAGTTCATTAAAAAATTCGCCCGGTCTAATTAAAATATGACAGAACATTTTGTCTAACCCATCTCCCCCAGACCCGTGTAACTTCAACAAGAACATTATACACTTTTTCCTTTTTTTTTGTAAGAAATATTAGATTAAATATGCGAATATAAACGTACACCCTCACAGAACAGCGCCCTCTTAATTTCTATCTTATACTATACAAAACTCGGCAAACACACACACACTCAACCTCTAGCAAAAAAAAAATAACCACCCAACGTGAGCAACAATGTTGGGCGGTTGGTTCTGCCTTACTTCCATCCTCCGTCCAATCCAGTTACATTAATTAGAATTGCGTCGTACTCTACGGTACGGTAAAGTTGTGGGAGTAGAAAATGAAACGCGAGTTTTGTCCTTTTCCCCGTGAAAACTCCAACTTTACACCCTCGTTCGACCTGTTTTGCGCGCCGGTGTTTGTGTTTTTTTTTCCTCTCCGACTATAGCTCTTCAGTGTATTATTCGTATTTTCAGTATGTTTTATGCGTGGGATATGGATGGATGTTGGTGTGGTCGTTTTGCTTACCTCGAGTGCGGCAGCCGTGGAAGCGTCGTGGTCATTTTCTACCGTTTCTATCTGTTTGAAAATTTCCGTACTAATTCCCGAAACCTGAAAGCAGCACAAAAAAGCAACCCCGAAAAGGGGTTAATTAGTAAGTGGAAAATTACAGGCAAAAAAGTGGGGTAGAATAGCAAATTATGTGGGCGAATTTATTAATTAATTAGGGATATTTAATCTTATTTTTCATTTGGATTAAACAAGATAGCTAAAATCTTTATCAATAAAACATCAATAATCAAATTTATCTCCAATATTTAATTAAACTTGTTCTAAAGTTGTAGTTCAACTGTATATTTTTTTTATCTACAGCAGTAAAACAACACCCTTAATATATATTTGTATATTATGTTACCAAGATACATTTGATTACTCAAGGTCATTTTAGAATTGAACCAAAATAATGCTTCCCAACTGGTGAATCACGATGACTCTAACGGTTAGACGTTTTGTGAGAGTCGTCATCGATTTTGCCAAAACGATGTATATACAGTGACCTTCAAAGGTATCCGGACACGACTATAGATAGAGAAATACCTTGCGTTCAATACTTTATTCCAAAGAGCAGCAGGACCAACTTACTACCTGCTGATTGTAACCGTAGTTTGTCGCTCTTACAATAACATTGCAATATACAATTTCATATATGTATACATACATAGGTGTACAGGGTTATTCACGGAACTGATTCGTTAGAACTTGCCAATGTTTCTCAATCCTACAATTCTGAAAACTTGTAGTAGTAACGGATAGTGTCATCCGGTCTCATTTACGACATTATTTACGCTCTTGTATCACTTCCGGTTTACCGGACGTCACATTGACGTCACAGTAACATTATAATGACATTTTAACGACCTAAGGTCGACAAACTCGCGCATGACGATGAATAGTGGATCAGTTGACCGTCGACAACGAAAGAGATAACATCGTTAGAGACAGTCGTGTTATTTTACATCGGATGAATTGAATGTCTTGTCGTTTTTCTGTAATTTTGGAAATCGTTTCTCGCGAAATTACGAATGGCAGTTATCGAAAGATGGGTTGTATTGTCCTTTCTCGGTCGATATAAGAAAGAAGTTAGCAAATTTTCGAATCGCATTATTACTGGAGATGATGGCTGCGGTGTATCAGTAGGAACTACCCAATATAAACGCTAGTTCGACGTCAAATTTTGCTTTGATGCAACGAGGTCTACTTTAGTGCGAGTTGTACCTCTACAGATCTTGTGTTCGTCAGATTCTCTCTCTTTGTTTGACACTCGGATTCTGTCCGGGTGGGTGCTCTAATGGCATAGTTCCGCTGACGCCACATACCCTCGTGAGGGTCTATCAAACGATTAGAGAGGTTTGACATCCGTGAGAGTCTCAAAAGGGACAGTCTCAAGCTAATTTATATCCCGTTTGGGCTAATTAATGGCTCTAGAGTGCCAGAAAAAGCGTTCATATTAGAACTGTTCTTATTGTTGATGGTTTGGTAGGTCGGTTCATATCGAAGATTTGGCTATTGCGTTGAATGTTGGTCCACGTCTTGAGATAAGTGTTAAGCTACTTAAGGAGATCTCTGTCTTACTGTTGATGGTTTGGTAGATCGGTTCCTATAGAAGGTTTGGATATTGCTTTGAATGTTGGTCCACGTCTTGATATAAGTATTAAGCTACTTAAGGAGATCTCTGTCTTACTATAGTACTGTAGTCAATTTGACGTATAAATCATTAAAATTAGAAAAAAATTAAAGACGTTATAAGTTTTGGAAATTTTTGTGAAACACCCCGTATATATTTTACTCGAAAAATTTACAAACCAGTATGATTAAACCCAAATTGCAATATCCGTTCCTTAATTCCTTACTCTACTTTCATGAACGCAATTTAATTGGAAGTTGGGAATAATCAAGTTCGTTGAATAAATGAATACATAAGAACGTTAATGCACACTCCATTCGTCTATTCATCCGTTCCTAATGTAGAGCACCACCGTAAAGAATTAACGCACTTAAGACCATGTTCCTTGTCCATTATTCTCTCACGACCTTTTTTTTATTTTCGCTACCCTTACATCCCGTCACTCCATTAAATATCATAAAAGGCGGCCACTTACACCTACACATTTCAGGCAACACCTGCACCTGTATACGTCAAAATAACTCCCCCCGGCTCGTAAAGATTGTATAAGGGCAGGAACCCTTCTGATCACCGGCAATATATTATATATCCTATATATAGAAGATATGTTATAATAAAAGAAAAGTAAGATTAAAATATAAGGAAAAACTGCCGGTAATGAAGGTACCGATTGCGTCGACTCACCTTCCGGAAATCGCCCTGTATGACCATCGGCGGTGGGTGATTGTTTCTCGTCTGTTGGGCGGGAGGGGCTCGTAATGGGGACGCCGTGAGATCCAAAGCCTCGCGCCCATTATCCTGTAACAAGAGAACGAGAAAAAAATGAAAGAAAAATAGAGAGAGTTTCTTTTTTGTAAATAAGAGGGTTTCCGCGCCTCGTCGTAAATATTTATGTAAGGAAATTACTTTCTTATACACTAGCTACGTCAACGACGATAATGATGGTTGCGTGGTTATCGGCTAGGATCGAGGGAAGGTAGGTAAAAAGGAATATGTTTTCGGAATCCGAGGATTAATGTGTTTTTTTCAAGATAAGTATCTGAATTGAGTCTTGTACAACGTACAAACAATGTATACGATAATTTGAAAGATCTATACGTTGAATGTAACGAAGACATTTCCTTAAAAACAAGCAAGAACGACTATAAAATACCGCTTCGTAGAGGTGAATGAAATCATCTTGAATCGGGACTTGAATTTTACGATTTAAATTCGCTAACAATTTGTGACAAAGCATTTGGAAGGATAATTATTTTTAACTTTATTCTATTTGTTAACTATCTTAATTAAATAAAGATTAATTTAAACTTGAGCACTTTCACATTACTAAATTCTACGATACGCCTTTGAGATGTCCTACTTTATTGATATTACAACAAAGAAAAACATTTATCTTTTCTTGGTTCCTGTGAATAAAAATTACTTCTTTTTAAATTTTCATAGCTAATTGACGTTTTAAAAAAAAATTGTAACTTCTGTTGGAACCGCAATAGAACGTTGAAACTTCAATCATTTTGTAACCAATAAATGTTCTTCCCCAAATACAGGTTAATTACAAGTTTTTACAAGGTCTTAAGTCAACAAAACCAAAAAAACTAGAAAAAACTTTTCTAAAGCATCATGGTTATGATGCAATGAAAACGCACTTTTGCATGCAATATGCCTTTTTGCTTCCAGAATGAATTAAAAAAAAATGTGACTTTAGCCCTTTTTACATAGAATATGTTGAACAAATTGATGAAAAGTAGTAAAAAACTTTTATTTAACATTATAAATCTACAATATACATAGTATTAGTAGTATACATAATAATTTATGATACATGATGCATTCATTCATCATCAGAATCTCCTCTGTTTGTAGTTGGCCATATTACTAATTCTTCATAGAAGTGCTTATAATGACATTTTTTGATACCTTCAATCTTTTTCTTCTTTAAGTGGAACTTTTCCAGATGGGCAAGCAAGGTGTAACAGGAGAGATTTTCTCAGGGTGCTTTAATGTAAAGGATTATTTTATGAAGCTATTAATATAGGTCATACAAGTGACAACACCATTTTTTTCCGCGAAATACTGGAAATGGTTGAAGTTGCTTATGTTAAAGTTTATTCTGTCTTTTCTAGGGACGCCACCTTTTGATGTTTCTTCTGAGGTACACAGTCTTTCGTAATATTTTGGCCAGTGATTTCTAAATGAAAATATTTCGTCGGAGTGTACTTCTTTAACAGTAAATTTTCTTTTGTTTTCGAACTAGTTATTATCAGCTCTGTAACTGTATGGACACTAAGAATTCGTTCATGCCTTTTCAAATTTTGCTCTATCCTTGAGAAATCCCGGCCACAAGGTAAAAATGAATGGCCTGGTAGGGAAAAGTAGTAATCAATCAACGCTTATTATCCGTGAATGACAACATGAGTCTTACCAGAGAATGGTTTTTGTTTTGGCCCCAGCAATTGTCACTTAATAGATGGAGTTCATCGTATTTGTCACCATACTGAGATATATAATCTAGCAGAAATGAGCAGACCTCATCTGTGGTCTTTTTTGCGATACCCTCGTGGTAAACATAAAGTGTAGCTGTGTTCTCTTTAATATTGTGGATACCAAAAACGCTTACAATGAGTTGATTGTAGTAAAATACTTCACCGACTGGTGTAGTAAAAAAGGAAATAAACTCAACGAAATAAATAAATTTTAGTAATAACTTTTAAACTAACTAAACAGTCCATTAAACCAAAACTATTTCTTACAGGAATTGTTCAAGCTGTGTCCCGTTCACTATCTGACATAGGCCAAGACGATGGTAAACCTGATTTACAGAGTTTTCGAAAATATGGAAAATTTAATTTTAATTGATTAGAGTACTTCGTCTATTGCACAGCAAACTTTCTACACTTTGGTAAAGTAGGTGATCTAACAATTCTTCTAAAGCATGTGATGGAGATGATGAACAAATGAAGGTCAATATTTTGGCTTATTTCGAAATCAATTCAAACACATCTATTGAAATTGTCACACAATTAATTGGGCAGTGAATAGGTGCGTGAAAAATTACTCTTACACGATTATTGTACGTTCAAGATTCCACCGCTACGAACTTGCCATCAGATGCTTTATATAACGAGCCTAGGAGAAAGTCTAAAAAATTAACGGACGAATACATCTTTTATCGTATTCGATCTACAGTCAATCCTAAGAGCGCAGAAACTCTCCAGAAGGGCAATGGGCTGCCTTCGAGGTCGTCTGGATTTACCTAATTGCATGGGAGATCACCTAGAACGCAGAGACTCTTCAATAGGACACCGAGCTCCCCCCAAGGGCATTGGGGTTCACCTTATGGCATGAGGAATCACCTAAGATCGTAGAGGTTCTCCTGAAGGGCGTTGGGCTTTACGCCATGGGCGTGGGGGTTCACTTAATAGGGAGGAGATTCACTTATAAACGCAGGGGCTCTCCAGAAGGACCTCGGGCTGCCCCCGAGGTCTTCTGGATTCACCCAATAGCGTGGGATTTCACCTAAGAACGCAGAGACTCCCCAGAAATCCACATTCAATTCGGAAACTTCCAAAACTAATTCATCTGCAATGCTTCCTGTTGAATGCCCCAAGAACATACTTCCATGTTTAAGATAAGGTGCATTAGACGGTTAGAATCTTGGAATAATTCGTCGAATTCTGGCCCACAATTGTTATTGAACCTCCAGATAATATTCTGTGTTTACCACCTGACCCTCTGGGACGAATTCACTGTGAACAATTCCCTTTGAATCGAAGAAAACGGTCTGTATTCCCTTGATTTTGATTGTGCCGAAAGTGTAATTTTTTCTCCTTTGGCTATTCTGGTGATTTCCATACCGCAAACTGACGTTTTGCTTTTGTCTCGTATTGAAAACACCACGTTTCATAACCAATTACAATGGTTGATGTGCTTGCTGGGACATTTTTAAGATGCCTTTGCAATGCTGAACTTTTCAATCTTTTTGGTCGACTGTCACAGTGTGTGGCATGAAGTTTCTGTTTACCCAAATCTTCGGTCAAATTTTGATAGACTGTGCTTATAAATAATTGTCGCTTTGAAGAATTTTTTTAAGGTGCTCACGATCGTCACGGAATCTACCAAACGAACGGAAGAACTGTGCACAGGACAGATTAATGTATGGAATATGGGGATAAACTAATAAAATTTGACTTCTGATACGATTGGAACGGTCAAACACTGAAAATATTTTAGGTATGCATACACCAATTTAATGTTCTATTTCTTCATCAATAGCCAAATGAGTGCTATGCTAATAAATTTATTTTTCTTTTTTTTACTTTATCCAACAATTCGTTTTAATATCTAATAGCGATCAGTCAAAATCCTGTATAAAACATAATGGAAACCTTGAATATAATCCCGACGAGTACTAGATTTGATAGCATAAAAAATGGTTCCGATGAAGATGACAGCCTGCCCCGTAGCTCGACATCTTTATATTTCACCAACATCACATTCTCGATTATTACATCAAGAAATCATAAGTTTTACAGCCGTTCAACGACGAGCGTATTTTATTGCATCGTGTTATTGCGAGGAAGCAGCATTTCGACCTGCCAGACTTTTATATGGACGTTACGCCTCCAACTGCTGAAACTATAAAGTACCTCGGTATTATTTATCACCTCCTTTATATTGGATTTAATGTCGAACACAATGGGAAATCAAAAGATGTGTTGGAAAGGGCACCCAGATAGTTTTCGACCGAAATATTTGAAAACTCTCTTGCGAAGGACTTTTTTTATGTCATCTACCTAGCAATGGAGACAATATGCTATCGCGATAATTTTCTTACATGAGTTTCTGTAGCATTTTATAGTGTCATCTTTTATTTTAGTTTGGATCGTTTAACATTTTGTTACTTTTACATTCGTTTCAAGAAGAGAAAATGAATGATTTGAAACTTGAATACAGAAGTGTCATGAACTTGTTTTTACAAGAAAGCAGCAGCCCGAAGAATATCCATCCATTCATGGTGACCCAAAGTGTGGAAGACCTCTGGAAGAAATTATCAACAAACTTGAGAAGATTTGGTGTTGACTGATCGTCGAGTAAAAGCTTCAGTTATCGCTGCAGAGATGGAAATATCAGAAACGAGATTGTTTTAAAATTCTGTTCGTGGATTTAGGAATGAGCAAAATTTGTGATGAGAATGTTTTATCTAAAGGGGATGGTACTTGGATACACCACTGGGATCCTCTTCACCGCGCAAGAAGACCAAAACAGTTTTCTTAACTCCACAATTTTGATCAGAAAACTTTGCAGAGTACCTATAGCACGAACTATTTAAGCAACAATCAATGAATGCGGCTTTGAGGAACTATAATATCTTCTGACCTCGTCCCTCTGTGTAACGTTCCTATTATCTTTTTCCAAAACTTAAAAATCAATTCAGAGAGCATCGATTTTTATCGAATGACGATGTGGACACTATAGAATCGTATTTTGCTGAATTATCAAGAGAATTCTTTTTTTCGAAAAACTTTCTACACGTACCACGTATGTTTAAATATTTAATTAATTTTAATAAATCTTCTTTCATCTCGGTATATCTTTAAACGACTTAACGGACATCCCGATTCCGTTGTTTCCATCCAGAACATAAAAAACGCATTAGCGCTTTATACAGATGCTAAATTAGATTCGCCCTTTCATCATTAAAGAGCAGAAAAAAAGATCAAAGTTCGTTAAAAACTCGTAACGCGTAATTATTTAAAAATAATGAAATCGATAAGACATTAAAATATTAGGCGGTACTCTTCCGTCAATGCCACATTGTATAGATACGTATAGATGTGTATATTTAGTAAAATACACAATTAGATGTTCACATCTGCGAACACAATTCTCATTTTGCGAATATACTCTCGCTGTCAAATGTCGCAGTAATAAATAATTTAGGTCCGTGGAGAGTTGGTAATGTGAAATTGATGAACGATTTTTTTTTGGGTCCGCTTTTATTTCGCGTATACATACATCGAATGACAATCTATATTTGACATGAGCTTTTTGTATGTATATTCCACTGTTGAGTTAGCTGAATTCGCTTAAATTTGTAAACCCAACAATTATTTATTCATTCATTTATCGTAACACACACAGGAATATATCCTAGTTACGTGTGCTACTATTTAATACAAAATATCTAACTTACATTATGTAGAGCATGTATAACAAGAAATAAGAGCTAATTGTAAATTGAAACTAAACTTAGACTACAAAACTAAAATACAAAACACAGACGCTAGAGGGCAGTCAGCCCACCAGCAGAGCAGATGAAGGAAAAAAGAACAAAAAAAGAAGATGATATATAAAATAGTAAATGAAATAACAAATGAAACGTAAATTATGAATGAAAATATATAGCTATCCTGGCCCCTGAAAAATATGACGTTTTAGATATGTATATTAAATACTTCAACCTGTTACGAAAACTATATAATTCTGAAATTTCAGTTAGAGAGGAAAGTAAATTAATTGTTCCCTATACAGGGTCTTCAACGAAACCGATTATTTAGAAAGTTTAGGGAATCTACTGTCAGTACCACAGACCACTTCACAGATCACTAACATCTATAGATACTCGACGCCCGTGCATTAGGTTTAAACCAAATACTGGAGCGCCTCTGGTGTTTGAAGGAAAGAAGTAATTTAATTTAGCGGTAAATTCAAACGGACGTCAGTAATAACTTGTGAATGATTTATAATAGTTATTTGTGTATTTAGCAAAAAGTGACACATTATTATATTTTATTATATTTTATTCACATTACACCATTCTATGAAGTGGTTGCTTCTCATTGTCCTTGATTTTTCTGACAAAAAATTCAAACTCACGGCTCGTGCAGCACTTCTGATCTCAGGAAGTCTACTTGGACCACTATCACTATTTTCTATAATTTTCTTCAAATATATTATTTTAAGTTAACGCGCAAATTGCGAGAAATTATTGTGCTTTGCGATATGTCAATTTGAATGTTACATACTGGTTGCTATTGACAACACGCAATTTTCAGACTTGATCGCTCTAGAGCGATAAAGTGACAGTCAGTGACGGTAATGCGACGGTCTTCGGTACCTAAACATCAACTTTTCGTTGCCAATGATAAGCAAAAAAGCATTCTTTGTCAGGTAATTGCAGAAAAATATTATTATATTTATTATTTCATGATTTGGTATTATGAGTAAAGATAGTCGCTTAAGCGATCACAATTAAACCTGGCTCCATCTATGGTTTGAAGGAGCAAACCACGTGTATAAGTGTAAGTGGTCCACAAACCACTTACACTTATAGACGTTTCAGTTAAATGGAACCAGATTGTACCACCTGGGTGGCTTGCTCCTTCAAACAATAGATGGAGCCATTCGAGGTTTAATTGTGATCACTTAAGCGACTATCTTTACTCATAATACCAAATCATGAAGTAATAAATATAATAATGTTTTTCTGCAATCACTTGACAAAGAATGCTTTTTTGCTTATCATTGGCAACGAAAAGTTGATGTTTAGGTACCGAAGACCGTCACATGACCGTCACTGACTGTCACTTTATCGCTCTAGAGCGATCAAGTCTGAAAATTGGGTGTTGTCAATAACAACCAGTATGTAACATTCAAATTGACATATCGCAAAGCACAATAATTTCTCGCAATTTGCGCGTTAACTTAAAATATATTTGAAGAAGAATATAGAAAATAGTGATAGTGATATTCTGAGTACACTTCCTGAGATCAGAAGTACTGCAAAAGCGGTAAGTTTGATTTTTTTGTCAGAAAAATCGAAGATAATGAGAAGCGACCACCTCATAGAATGGTGTAATGCGAAGAAAATATGTAAATGTTTGGAAACCGTATTTGTTGCCTGTTTTCCCGAGAAAGCCAAGGCACCAAAATCGTCACTTTCAGGTTCCAGGTTACAAATAATGTCGTTAAGTGAATCATTGTAGTCTATTCTATTGACCATTTGTTATAAATATTTTACAATAAAGTTTATGATTTAAACAGTTTCGCTTTATTAAGTGATTCTAGAAAAAATGTTGTATGTATTACAGGCAAAAAGGGACATTATTGCTCTCGCGCAATAACGTGGCACTTTTCGCTAAATACACAAATAACTATTATAAATCATTCACAAGTTATTACTGACGTCCGTTTGAATTTACCGCTAAATTAAATTACTTCTTTCCTTCAAACACCAGAGGCGCTCCAGTATTCGGTTTAAACCTAATGCACGGGCGTCGGGTATCTATAGATGTTAGTGATCCGTGGTCAGTACAATTCTGAAATTTTGACAGTTGCATTTGTAGTATTGGTTTTACTGTATTAAAATATTTTCAACAAAATCTGACTTCCGGTTATACCAGAAGTAACTAGCAACTTTGTTATTTTAAATGTAATGGTATAATTTTTTTTAATGAAATCGATTCTATGCATCATTTGACAATATTTTGTATTAGGGTACTAAGAAGGGTTCCTAAGATATTTACAATTTTCCTTGATAATTTGCTATTGTACCATCTTAAAGAAAAATTTATATTGTAAAACCCTCTGAAGCGTAAGGTACCAAACTTTTGCAATCGAAACTAAAGGGTCATAAATACTGGAAACTGTCATAACTTCCAACAAAATTTATACAGGGTGTGTAGAAATTAGCAACCAATTCAGATATCTTGAAACAATAAAAGTACTTTTTTTCAAACATCTTATACAATACATAAATCATAGCAACCTCACGTCTGTTAACAAAAGGCAGCAGATTAAATCCTAATAGGTTTGTACGACTCAAAAGATGGATTTCTGTTGTGTTTCTTGTAATAAAGGTATTTTAGAAATTTATTCTGCACTCTTTTAAGTAACTCAATATCTTTATTTAAATGAGGTGACCAAACTGACGATGCAAACTCTAATTTTGGTCTGACCTATGTATTGTACAGTAATATTATTGTTCTAAGCTTGATGCATTACGTTTGACAAATCCGAAGTTACATAGGTCCTCCTGAGTCACTGTCCGCACATGTTCAGAAAAACGAAATGTCGATTCAAACACCACCCCAATAGTTAAATTCTAACTGATAATCGAAAAAATATGAAAAACTGAAACTGAAAATTTCTTAATATTAAGACCGTAATGTGCAATTTCATTTTACAATAAACACGAGAAAAAAACATGTGTTTAATTACTAGAAAAAAATTATTAAGATTTAAATTTTTCTTTCAAGTTTGGTTAAATTTAAAATAATGTCATAATCATTATAAGAATTCAGTAATCATTGGTGCCTCATCTGGTGGACTTTAAACTGTTTTACAGATCCACACAGGAAAATAATTTCACCATCGTTTGTCGAGATGTTGTTTTTATGTTTAAGCAAAAGAAAATCAGCTTCATAATAACGACAGCAACAAACTTAAAAATTGGGGAACCATTTTGTATTACTTACAACAGAGTTATTACTTTGAACAATTCTGTCGACAGCTGAAAAAAAAATTGGACACGACTTATAATTCGTGCAAGATTTTTATCTCAGCATTATCTTCTCCACACTCAACTAAATTGTACAGTGGTTCGGATCCGGTTTAGTTAGTCTTGAGGACACTAAGAATGACCCTTCAAAGCCAAATAAATCTCAGATGGGTGTTACTTTCACTTTAACATCCTAGAAAAAGCTACCTGATTAAAGGTATTAACAAAATAGCTAAAACCATCAAGAAACAGTTCTAATGCAACGCTTGATCGAAAGAAAAGAGGACAAACCGGAAATTGTGCGGGAGTAGCAATTGAGAAACGAAAACTCACCCAACCAAAACAAATAGAAAAAGGGAAAGTAAGGAGTGGTGCAAAAAAAAAATGGAAATAGTGAAAGAGTGGTAACTGTCAAAGAATTTATGGGAAATCTCATGAAGGCCAACATTGACCTGGAGCGATTGGAGGTAGGTGATTTAAGCAACGAATCCAATAAAGGAGAAAAACAATACAATTTTTTGCTTTACCTCTTCATAAACTTGTCCATGGTATAGAAATCTGTAGAACTTAACTAGCCAAAGGAAAAATCTTACCAGCATTTCTTTGCCACTTCGCAGAGTATCACTCCAATCCAATTCACACACAATTTTTGCATCAAGATTGGCCTGTTGGGTCTTAAGCAAGATGAAATAATTCTAAGCAGGGTTTAATGAAGAGAGACAACCAATTCGTCATCTGCATAGGAACCACCCTTCGATAACATCGATGAAGATCTCAAACAGTTAATACTATCACCTCTATTTACTGGAAAAACCGTCTAACTGGAAGTAATTAACTAGGAGGCTGTAACCATCAGAAAGCAGTTTTTCTTAATGCAAGTCTGCATAGAGAGAAAATAAGAGAAGTAATTTTAAAAAATATGAAGAATGAATGTAAGAAAAAAGAAAAACTGGTAAAGCAAAGGAAATTAACCAAAGTAAAGGAGAACAATGAAGGCAATGACTCTGATGACGACAATGACGCTTAAAGGATTTTATTTTGTGGCTGCTTATATTGGAAAGACAAAACACAAACATAGTGGAGGTCCTACAATAAATTTTAATCCCGAGAGAATAAAATTAAAAAACAAATTTTGTTTAAATTCGTAATTAGTTAAGGTAATCCAAGCAGATGATAAAAAAAAACTGTTTACCTTATATAAACTGTTACAAAAAGGAATTCCAATTAAAATTACATTTGTGTAAATTTTTAGTTTCAAGTATAAAAGAAAACCACATTATAAAACTTTATTTTCATAACTAACTTCATAAACTTTATCAGACTACATACATTCTATTGTACTACAAAAAAACTGGCACGTTTAACGTTATAAAATTGCAACCTTGCCTACTTTACAGAGGCGATCGATCAGTACAACAGCATATAGGTACGTGACCGTCATTGGTCGTAATGTGTGCATTCACTGGACTATACTACCACCTCCGGTTCTGCTGTTTTTGAATCGAACCGTTTCATTGTTCGTTGATTAAAATTTTAATTTATTCCGCGCAATGCTGTGCGACCACCGTCTCGTTTATGAATGAACGACGCCCAATGTCATCGACGTCGTATCGTGAGGAACTCCGCGATGACGATAACGTTTGCCTTTTCTTTGGCGGTGTTTAGCACATGGTACCAGTGGCGGCTTTAGTAGGTGAATCGCTTCTTTAGCTAAAATCTTATTTAAACGTATAACAAAATTAAATCAAAATAATTTTTTTGTAAGGTAGATATTGTATTAATATTGCCTCTGGACTTAGTGTTTGTAGCCCCACGTTGGGCGCCAAATGTAATGTGAAAAAATAAGATCAAGTTCAAATTACTAAAATAATATTAGACTTGATGCCAAAAAAGTGGAACAATTGTGAATCCGATTTTTCTCAATTTAAATTCCAATTTTAGCTTCGGCAGACCTCTACATAGCGAGCCGCCACTGTTTTAGATCAACTGCGGAGTGCGTGCTTTCGCTTCAGACGTGCTTTTAATGAAATTATTATTGCACTTGCACAGGTAATCGTAATCATATAGGTATACGGATAGTGGAGCGTGTTAGCTTTAATGGCGTATTTTTATAGCTCGCAGCTACAGGTATATCTATGAGCTGTATCGTGACTTGATAAGCATACATTACAAACATATATTGTATTATGAGAACGACTTTTAAACGTAAATAAGATCTATATAACTCATTCAGTTACTGGCTTAATTGGTCGGCTGGTGCGAGCGGGCTTATTCCTTAACCCACTTGTTCCTAATTTTCTTTTCTATTTTTGATCGTGGTAGATGTTGCCTAAAAACATATATAATAATACATAATCTGGTACATCTCTCGAGTTACCATTTACTGTTATAGGATATAAATGACACAATGTTCTTCATGTCAGCTGCTGATTGTCTGAAGATATACAGCGAATAATAACACTGGTCAACAGGGTTTTTTTTCTTACACTCTGATACGTGTACGTTATGGACTTTTTCATTGTAATTCTGAAAATATTTTCAAAAATTGGCTATCACGTCAGTATATGTATTAAATGTACTGTACGTCTAAAGATATTTTTTATGAGTAAGTTAAAAGAAACTATCAAGTTATTAACATTGATGAAATGTTACACCGTTAATAGAAAAATCGTATAACCTTTATTTTAAATTAAAAATTACAAATCAAGACAAGTTGTGGACTCCTCACAATGTCTGTGCACGATGTGCTGTTACTTTGAGGATCTGGATAAAAGGTAAGAGCATAGGTATGCCATTTGGTATGCCTATGATTTGGCGAGAACAAAAGGATTATTCGACAGACTGCTACTTTTGCTGTACAAAGACCTTCGGCTTTTCCAGTAAAAAATAAGATAAAATTACCTATCCTAATTTACCTTCTGCCACTCGTCCAGTTCTTTATTGGGAAGAATTGTCGGACACAGATGAAGAATATTTGCTATCTCAAGAGGACACGCCTCATTTAATAAATCAATTGGAATTAAATGACCTAGTTCGAGATCTCAATTTATCAATAACTCAGGCAGAAATATTAGGATCAAGACTGTAAGGATGGAAGTTGTTCATTTTGCAAAAATGTTTAATTTTTGTTTCGAAATGCCAGAAAGAACTGTCACAGTATTTTTCAACTGAAGAAGGACTTTTTATAGATGAACATCTACCCCCCATTCCTGTTGGTGATGTCGTGCACATGTAGGAAACATATGATAATATGACACGTTTCATTGATCAAATCAATTACAAAACCTATAAATGGTACATCACTGCTGATCTCAAAGTAGTTGCAATTCTACTTGGTCTACAACTTGGATTCACAAAATATTGCTGTTTGCTTTGTGAATGGGATAGTCGAGCGAGAAATTTGCACTATACTGTTAAGCAATGGCCAACCAGAATACAATATACTCCTGGAGAAAAGAACGTAGTCCATAATTCGTTGGTGGAGTCTCATAAAATACTTTTACCGCCACTACACATAAAATTAGGTCTGATGAAGAATTTCGCCAAAGCATTGGACAAAGAGGGACCAGGATTTCGATACCTTAAATAAAAATTTCCTAATATATCTGAGGCAAAACTTAAAGAGGAGATTTTTATAAGACCCCAGATTAATCTGTTACAACAGGATCGAGAATTTGACGTACTCTTGAACAATTTAGAACGGACTGCTTGGGATGCATTTAAATGTGTGAGAAAGAATTTCTTAGGAAATAAAAAATCTGAAGATTACGAGGAAATGTTAGTGAACTTGTTAGAAGTTACCATGCATTAGGCTGTAATATGAGTCTTAAAATACATTTCTTGCATTCGCACCTGAACCTTTTTCCCCCGAATCTTGGCGATGTTAGTGACGAGCATAGGGAAAGATTTCATCAGGATATTTCCACTATTGAAGAACGCTATCAGGGCATGTGGAATAGCGAGATGCTTGCTGACTACTGTTGGACTCTAATTTCGGAATGTTCTTCATCCCAATATAAAAGAAAAGTGAAAAGAAAGACTTTCTAAATACGTCCCAGAATAGCATATATTTAGTTAGTGTTACTATTGTATGATCAATATAAATTTCATTTGTTTATAATACCAGACGTGATAGAAGATATTTGTTTGTATAATAATTATTAGGAATATAAAACAAAATAAGTTTGTATACAATTCATAAAGAAAAATAAAAAAATATGACAAATTTGTTGTTCTGTGAATAATAATAGGCTGCAAAACAAACAAATATATATCCAAAGCAAATAATTAGAACCCCGAAAATCAGCAAACAAACGAAATATTAGACCTATTTAAACATAAAGTAAGACTCAAGAACAATATAGTTAAAAAGACTTATAAAGAATCTGAAAAGCAGAAAGCACACAAGAAAAAATTTCAAAACAGTCAATAAGAGATATTCTACAGACAAGTCTCTAAAAGAATATTAAACAAAACCAAAAAGCCAAAAACACAATATCGAAGAAAACAAACATAATACTTCCTGAATAAAGGAAGAGAGAGAAAAAGAAATGGTAAATCCATAGAACTCTGAAGATATCAAGGAAACCCTTTGATAAACGAGAAACTGGACCCAATGCTTCTATGACAAAATTGATGATCGCAATAATGAACTACGATCCAAAGCACAAACACCAAACAAATATAGACTAATAACATACTTGCACATCTTAAAAAATATAAATTAATTGCTATAGAATACTCAAAAAAGTTTAAGAGAAGGGTGTCAATATTTGCAACGGATAATTTATTCTGCAATATAGAGCAATCCTGTTCAAAGAAGGGATAAATCTGTCAGCATGGTATTCGTCTGTACAGATACCAAGTCGACAAAGGTGTGAACGACAATACAGTTGGTGTCATCAACATACTGAGACAGCAAACATGGGCAAAGCGTAGGACCAAAAGTTGATCCCTGGTACATCACAAAACATATAAATACCAAGCCCTCAAAACAGCCCTGAAAGGGTTACATAACTGTCTGTTGGTAATATAATGTGTAAACAGATCAGAAGGAACATCAGTTATCCTATATTTCCCCATTTTGATAGCAGAACATCATAACTCGCGGTATCAAATGCCTTAATCAGGTCAAACAACAAGGCAATGCCACTATGTCCTTATTCATCCCTCTATGCGTATGATCCAAGCAATAATATAGAGAGTATCCAATGTAAGAAAAAACTCCTTTTTCGGCACTGAATGCTCAAGAAATATTCATGCGAGAAATACTTAACCTCAGAAAACTCAAAAAAGCACAAAAATTTCAATAAAATTTCTAAGCATAGGTAATGATCTGAAATGCTTGTAAAACCAGTTGAAATTACGTTGATGCACATAAATTTTGATGTATCTACCTCCCAAAAATGAAATTCCAAAGAAGTCAGATCTATTTGTAAAATTTTTTCGAAATCATCTCAAATTATAAGCTGAAAAGTCATCTTGTTGAAACCAAAAGTTATTGATTGGTGGTAGTAGTAAATTATTACCACAACATTCTTTCAAATTACGCTGCAATAAATTTCGATACCGCTTCAAAGTTAGTGATCCATAGTAAAAAATGTCCCAATTATCCTTGTTCCCAAAATTCCCATCTACATGTTGATATCAAAGCGATGTTGATGCCTAATCATTGTTGGGTATTTCTCCACTTAAAAACTTCGATTTCTAGGTTAGCATTCACAAAATGCACTTTGTTTTACATCGTCTCCCGATTATAGTTTTTCACAGTTCCAAAATGTCACGTGACATTTCTTCTTATGCAAAATAGACGGTACTGTAGATTTTGGCCTTCCACTTATCTATTCAATATTTCTAATTGATATTGTAAGGTCTTTCGTTACAAATAACACTATTATACTATATATGTAAACTAATATGGCAAAAAATTGGTTAGAAATAGTTTACTTTTGCAAACAGCATGTAAAAAGTATTTTAATTCTGCAATTTTTTCCTAATTCAACCAACATTGCAACTGCTACCGTTTCCAAGATTCCAGTACTCATTCGATATCCTATTCTTATCTTAAATACTGTATATAGCACTGGATGTTGCATTTTGAATAACAATAGATGACCATACTAATTTTTAAATTATGTCATAACTCGACATAATTTTTGATTGATGAATATCAATATTGTAATTGCTCTCTAAAATAAATGTCGACCAAACCTAGTGTATTCGTTTCGCAACAGAAGTTATAATGTATCTTGCATCACATCAAGAGACATTAGTTTTGAAACAGACTGTACCTATTACAAGATAATAGTTTATTATAGTAGTTCGCAATCTAGATATGAATGACACAATACCAGTCCTCAGTGACTAATAGCGACCGAAAATGCAATACCCAAACATCAGAAAAAACTGCACTTATACTCCAATATTGCATTAGATTCATGACAATTATTAATTTCAAGTATATTTGAAAATGATGATCAGAGAGAAAGGATTTCTCGGATGTACAAATAAGTTTATCTTTTAGGTTGTTTGCATAAGTATTATCAATCAAGGTATAAGATTAAAACAACAAACACACCCACTACACTCTCAGATGGCTCTGCTTTTTCTAGAAAATTGACATTAAAGCCCCCACAAACAATCTTGAGTTCGACCCACACACACTGTGAAGGGCGGTTGATGTTAACTCACTTTATGGATTTTTATTCAAGTTCTGTAGGCTGTAATCTTTCACAATTGATAGACACACATTGTTGGACACATTTGGGACTAGAATTGATAAAATTCTAGCTGAAATCAGACCTGTATATACCTATGTAGACTGAAAATACAGTCGACGATTCCCCTTTTTCAACAAATTCAGGTAAAAATCTCTTCAAAAACAACTAAGAGATAGCAAAGTACCTACTTACTCCTCTCATCATCCAAATATAAATACATTTTAACTTACAAATGAGTTGTGTAAACAAAAAAAAACACGAAGCAAAATAAAATGGAAAATCCCTGCGAAATTTTCTGAAATGTTGCCGTAATTACCGGGAAAAGAAAATATTTGTTCACATTTCTCCGTTTGTCGGCGGAAAACAACACGTAAAACATTTAACAAGCTCTTTTATCTATCTTTGACCTTTCATCCCCTTTCATTTCATTTCGCAACTTCTTAAGGGAGTTATTTTGATTTAATTAGGGGCTTGACGCTCCAAGCTGGGGCCTCAGAATTATAGTGAATAACCGGTTTTTATGGAGATAGGTTTCACAGTGGGTATTTGGAGAGGTGAAGTTCGTAAAGTTCGAGGCGGTGGAATTAAGTGTTAGAGTAGTTTATATTTTGCTTAAAACTTACTTAAACTGAGCGTGAAAGTACGATTACAACGCCACCCATAAACTTCGACTCTCTTCTCTCTGTGCCTATTTGTCGCAATATAACTTTGATGTTATCGTATTAACATGAAAGGTGGGAACCATTCAATGGTGAAAAGTAAATATCGTTTTAGGACGCTTTGAACGACGTGAATCCCTTGCAAGCCCCTAAGGCATCAAGCAAAGTTTTACACGTTGAGGGAACTTTGGATGGGTAAATAAATATTCGAACAAATGGAATGTTATAGTACCATGAATCATAATACATCTTTAATAATCTCTTCGTAATAACTAAAGAAAGGAATTTAGTGAAAGTAATACAAAACTATAAATAGAGTTCAAGTCAGTTAGAAAAATACTAAGTAGAAGATTATTTAATAAAGTTATTTCATTGTATCGGGTTTGTTTTGTCAATGATTCAGTTTAGACAGCCATTCGATGAGATCTCTTTTAACTGCAACGGCAGCACAACAGCTCTTAATCTAAAGCTGCATTTATATACCTATGTACGAGGGAGTGCTTTTTTTTATACCCTCATAAAAAAATGATTTCTCTTTATCTGCAAAATACGCCGAAACTGCCTCCTTGACTTCATCATCGGCAGTAAATTTTTTACCCCGCAGCTCTTTTTTCATTTTCGGAAACAGGTAATAATCACTCGGGGCCAGGTCTGGGCTGTAGGGTGGGTGATTCACAATTTCGAAGCCCACCTTATGCAGGGCAGCTAACGCAACGCGGCTCTTGTGGACGGGCGCGTTGTCGTGCAAAAGCAGGGCACCTTTCGTCAATTTTCCCCGTCTTTTCTCTTTAATGGCTTCTTTTAGTCGCTCTAATATTGAAGCGTAATATTCTCCGGTTATAGAAACACCTTTATCTTTATAATCAATCAAAAATATTCCTTCCAAGTCCCAAAATACCGTTGCCATGAGTTTCCCAGCTGATTGTGACACTTTAAATTTCTTGGGAGGTGCTGTGCCCTTTTTATGCCACTGCATGGAGTCTTGTTTGGACTCAGGTTCATAATGATGAACCCAAGTTTCGTCTCCAGTAACAATCTGACTCAATACACCATCCTTGTCTTCATTACAGAGGTCCAAAAATGCACGCGAACACTCTACGCGTTGTTGTTTTTGCGGCGGCGTGAGCATTCTCGGCACCCATCTTGCGCTGACCTCAGACATGCCGAGATGATCGTGTAGGATTTTAAAAATTGTTATATCGGATACTCCAACCATTTCTGCGAGTTGTTTCTTCTTTAGTCGAGCATCTTCGAGTACAATTTTTTCAACTTTTTGAATAAGTGCTGGTCACCTCAATGCTCCTGCCCGGCCTCGGGTCGTCTTCAAGGGATTCTCTTCCTTGTTTAAATAAACTATGCCACTCGTACACCATGCTTTTTCCTGGACAATAGTCGCCGTAAACCAATGACATCTCATTCATTATGGTCGCGACTGATTTTCCTTGCCTGGTAAGGAACTTTATAACGGCACGATATTCGATTTTTTCCATATTTCACTTTTCACTCCTGATTATGTTACTTGGTTGACGATAGCTCAAAGACTAACTGTCTGATAAGAATGAAACTTCGTATTTATACTAATTATGAGTCGCTGCACAGGCCACGCCCCCAATGCGCCTAATCACCCCCCTACAACCCGCTCATTCCGCGAATATAAAAACGCTCCCTCGTATGTATGTGTGTTTATTTAATCTGCCAAATCTTGTACTATTAAGGATTTGGGAGTGTTCTCCGATATATCTAGCTAATATTATCAGTTAAACACATCGAATAACAAATCAATAACAGCATCTGTCGCATTTAAGATGAAGACACCCTCTACATATTGTTATTTGTAGAAGTACAGGTTTAACTCTTTTCATAGTCTTATAGATTCATGAGTTACATTTTGTGAGATACCTAACCTAAATGTACATAACGTTCCAAACATCACAATTTCTCGATATTTTGCTTCTTGTTTGAGGTATGAGAAACTGATGTTTAGAATTAAATTTTAGCCCCATTTATCAAGTTCAGCATTTGTTTAGTATTTTCGACTAAATTTTTAAGACAGAAAATCTCTCAAAAAACAACAAACAAGAAACAACTTAAAATTTCGTAAAAGAAGGAACTGTGCAAGATACTCACAATCAGACAATCATTTTATTAACGGCAAAGTTATCATAATAGATGACGAAAACTATTTCACTTTTTCAAACTCAAAAATAAAAGGAAATTATGGTTTTTACACCGCTAATATTGAGGAGTATCTAAATGAAGTTGCTACAAAGTTGAAAAAAAATTTGAAGATAAAATTCAGGCTTGGGCAGCGATTTCAGAAAGGGCTATCTCAAGACCGTATGTTGGGCAGGTAAGAGGAGAACCAGCCAGTACTAACATATACACTTAAAGATATCTTCCAAAATTGCTTGTACCAAAACTACCTCAAGCTCGACCAATTGAAACATTTGGTCTCTATTGAGTAGAAGAATGAAGAAGTTTTGCACCGCAGAATTTATCAAAAAATTCGAGAAATAGATATAAATTCTCTCCAACGTCTAATGTAACAAGTTCCAAGAAAGCTTCGTGCAGTTAAAAATTACGGACTTTTCGCGATTGTTGTTTAATATACCAAACAGGCAACGGCAAAGATCTGTATATCCAAAAATGATGTGATGCTGGATGACCCTAGGGTTGTTGCTGAACACCTGAATAATTAGTTCTCGAACATAACCTCAAATTTAACTAGTTGCATCAGTACAAATGCAGACCCTATGTCATTCCTTAAATTCAATCATGACAAATCTTTTTTTTTGCCAACAGACACCCATGAAATCATCGGTATAATGCGTAACATTAAAAACAAAAACTCTAAAGACTACGACGATATCTCCGCACAAATCTTTTATTACGACCCCAAGCTCTAAATTTCCTGGTTGAGTTAATTAATCTTTCATTTCTAAACTCTGCTTTTCCATCGTGTCTAAAGCTCGCAAGAATTATGCCAATACATAAGGGTGGAAATGGCTTCACATTATCGGATTATAGACCTATATCTGTTCTGTCAACCCTATCAAAGATATATGAGAAGGTTGTTGATCTGAGAGTTTTGGAGCCTGAAGGTTTGCTTTCTTGCTGTCAGTACGGCTTTAGGCCTGGAGTGTCAACTCGTGACGCTCTTTTTAACTTTCTGTATCACGTCTTCGAGAAAATTAACCAAAAACAAATAACGGCCACTGTGTTTTGCGACTTAAGTATCTAAAACATTTGATTGTGTTCCCCATTCACTTCTACTTAGAAAACTTGAAAGGTTACGGCTTTAGGGGCAAAGTAAACGACTGGTTCCGCTCATATTTGGCGAATCGCCGCCAATTTGTATGGCTGCGGGTTGGGGGTGACGTAGATTCTACACTTGGCCGGGTAGTGTCTGGTGTGCCACAAGGTTCGGTACTTGGACCTACGTTATTTTTAATACTTATTAATGACCTGGCACATGTGACTCGTCAGTCTAACACGATTCTCTTCGCCGACGATACATCACTAACTTGGCATGCTTCGGAACGTGGCGATTTGGAAGAACACATCAACGCCGACATCTCTAGAGTTTGTGGGTGGTTTAAAGCTAATGAAATTATTCTCAACGATAGCAAAATTAAATTGTTAATTTACAAACAACGTACCAACCTCAATATCGTGATTGATAACAATCTTTTGTCCCCGTCGACTAATGTTAAATTCTTGGGTGTTACCGTGGATACTGGCTTGGGGTGGACCGAGCATGTTAAGCTGTTGTCGAGGAGCTTGTCATCAGCCTGCTATGCCCTAAGAATCATAAAACAAAATCTTGGGGAGCACACGGCCAGAGAGGTATACTTCGCACTATTTGAGTCTCGCATGAGATATTGCATTTCCTCATGGGGTTTCACTACTGCGACCAATTTATCTGAAATTCTAAAATTACAGAAGAGGGCCGTGAGGGTGATTGGCGGTGAGGACAACAGAGCCCACTGTCGTCCACTTTTTGTTTCTCGGGGGATACTGACACTATATTCATTGATTATCTATGTGTCGGTGAGTATGGTCTTTAAACATAGAAGCAAACATACCTACCGAGCGAACATTCACTCTTACAACACTCGTAACTGCAATAGTATCAATCTTCCAAAAACTGACACCTCTCTCTGCAAAAATTCTCTATACTTTATGGGTTTTTCGTTCGTCAATAAATTGCCTCGGTTTATATTGGATTCCCCCTAATTTAACTACATTTAGACGCAAATTAAAGGACATTGTACTAGAACAACCTTTTCATTCATTTGATGAATTTATCAAGTTCAAGTTTTGACACGTCTCCACGTTGTGAACGTTGTTTATTGTACTACCTGTATTTTATGTGCTACTGTCAGACAACATGTATTTGTTTATTGGCAATAAATATATTCTATTCTATTCTATAAGAATAATTTAATTGATAAAATTGTTCAAAATTTGATGAAACGTTAATAAATGGCAGGATAAGCTTATCCATGTGTATTCTATTCATTCTTAGCAACACTACAAAAGACTCCAAAGCTACAGGAATTTATCTCTTCGACAAAAATATTTTCTAATGATTCCCTCTCGTCATACATCACAGCCCGACCTCACAGCGTCTTCCTTCTATGTCAAACTGAAGACGTTCAATCATTTTTAAAAGTTCTACCAAGAAAGAAGACAGAAAAATAAAAAAAATCTGGCAAAATAATGATCGAAATGGTTTCTCCAAAAAAACAAAAATAGAAATTAAGCTGAAAAAGTAACAAAAATCAAAGACATGTGATGAAAGAAAGACTAGAAATAAACTTCAACTTGATGAGCATTTTCTTAAAAATAAGTTGCCACAATAAATTGAAAAGAAAAGAAGATTATAAAGAAAAAAATACTGTTTAAAACCTGTCATCTGATAAAATAGATGAAGGTGCTGCTGTAAAGTCTTCAGAAATGATTTAAGAAGGAAAAATGGATTAGCTTAAAAAGTGGTTGGAAGACAAAGGGATACCAATATCATGGATCAATTAGCATCTACAAGCAGATCTAAAAGACACAGCAATGTATGCATTATGCCGTTTGTCTTCAATATAATTGACGTAGCCGCACTAAACTCTGTTTGTTGTTTTTACCAAGCAATTTCCAGGTCATAACGCTGGTTCAACATTCAGAACCACAACATCTTTCTGAAAGAGGTATCTTATATGATAAAAAGACCTACACTTAAAACTCAAACAAAATGAAACGATTAAAGATTCTTTTACTTTAATAAATCTGTGTAAAAGAAGCTACTGCATCTTGCGTCTCAGCTAGAGCATATTCGAATGGCACTCTCTACATTCTAGATCAATTGAAAAAAATGTTATTACTTTTTTGAAGTATTAATAACCTTGACACAACTTATATCAATACAAAAAAACAAATTAAAATATTTCTAAAGAAAACCGTTGAAATGTTTACTAAAAGAATTGGTTTTGATTGAAATTACTTTCTTTGAAATTCTTTTGATTTTAACTGGAAACATGTTCAAGTTGTTTATATATACATCGAAAAAATATTTCATTTAATGTAGTTCCTCTATACATTTCTCTCAATGTACTATCCACTGTATCTTGTTGTATTCTGAGAGCAGAAAGTATTTTTTTTAGTTTCACAAAAGTGAAATATCATTACACTTAGTGTTTTAAAATTTTAGACATTGCTACTAATTTAAAATACAAAGAAAATTGAATTTAAAAAATTTACAGATACGACCGTTACATAAAAAAGTGAGATCATGACGTCAAACGTTAAATCATCTCAAAATTGTAATTTAAGCAGTGAGAATCGTCTAGTCGAGCAAAGAAAGCACTAAGAAAAGAATGACGAAACAAAACAGAACGCTTGAAAGTAGTTCTTAAATTAATTACTAGAAAGCGCCGCTGCAGCAGCACTTACATTATTTAGATTACATTTTAAAATATCCATTTATCCAAATGCCCAAAAAAAAATTAGTTTTAAATTGTATTAAACCTTAAATAAACTTGATTAATCAATTAGTTGAAATTTAAGTGACAGTGAAATATGCTGTGGATGGAATGTCTTTTTTATTTATCAATTAATGGTTGAACGAAGGACGTTCACTATAATGAATCAACCAAAAGTAATTGGTTTTTATCGAGCACGATGAATTTTTCTGCACCTGTGTGTGTCCCATACCAATATCATAGTATTCAAAAACCTGAAACTAATTCCAAGAAACAGCCTGTACAATTGAATTTAATTTTAGAACATGAAGAATCCATCATCCAGTTAGAATCCACGACTATCAAAGCATGAACTAACTACAACTCACCAGTAGCATTGAATAAGATCAACTTCATACCGTCTAATTGACCATTCCACGTTGGGACCTCTCATCTCGATTAAATGCCAAGTTTGTGGTGAGCAGCAGACCGGACGGGACGGTACGCGAATGGCAAATTTATGACGGAAGAGCTTGGTCGTCGACTGTTTTGTTAATTAAAACAGATTGCCGTTTATTCGTAAGTCGGACATTATTTAAAATAAATGGTCGAGAAACGATGTCGTAGATCATTTTTAACGGGTAATTGTGTGCGATATTAACGAGACCGCCGTCTTATATAGGAGACATCAATTCGTAATGTAATTTTTCTAAATTGAACACGCCGTAATAAATGGACGGAAGGGTATTATTAATAGTAAAATAGAATATGTATAACACGACCCAAATGCAATACGACGAAATGGTGATTAAGCGTTTTTATTTCATTTTTGTAATAACGACGACAAATTTAATTAGTAAAATGAGTTTAATCCTGAGGAAAATTGACAGCTATAAGCTGTTCATTTCGTTAATTAATTTTACCATCAGAAGAGATTTAAACAGAAAAAATATTACAAGCAATAAATAAAGCTTGCCCTTTACGCTGAAAAGTAAAAGTATATCAAATATCACAGATATTCGAGAGTGTACTCCACTGCTTTCAAGCGTCAATGATAAGGTAACTTGAATAACTTAATGATAGTAGGAGCCGCTTGCTAATAAGAGTAGATTAAATAAAATGTAGGACATGCAAGCATGATTACTACAGAAAATTTAATTTGTTGAGACCAGGGTTAAATTTACTGTTCGGAGAAAATGTAACTAAGTATCATAAGCACGTTACAGTAATGCATACATTTAAATAACAAGCTAGAAGGAGGTCTGTCCAAAAACTATCCGACCTTGTACTGTAGCAAGAAAAGAAGCTAAATGTCTTCAGTAGCGATAGAGTTGCCTTCATAGTACTCCCATTGGGAAACCACAATCTTCCTCCAGTCACCCTCCCACTTGCTAAATAGTCCTTAAGTGCAGCTTTTGGAATATCTAGCTAACAACTGCTTAATCACATTCATTTTTATCTCCTACAAATCGTCACATCTACAGTTAAAAGCAATAAAGTAGACAAACAACAATTTCCTCAAAATGATATTGTGTAAGCGAAGCTTCAAAGTTACCTGTCAATATTTTCAGCCTTACATTAGGAGTGTGTTGTGTAGGCAATGCTGCTGCGACCTATAATACCTATTGTGAGTTTCATGAATCTTACTAATGGTTTTCGAACATGAATGGCAAAATTTATGCAAAATTTAATGCAAACTCTTTATTAGCTGTGGTCATCAGTGAATCGCACGCTACTTTGTTGGCTTAGCATCGCCAACACAACCATGCCATCTGGTGACGGGTACTCTTCAATTTCTGATACAGTAGCAAACCTAGAATTGAAACCTCTGAGATGCCACATAAAATGTGGAAATGGAAATGAGGTAGTTCAATGGGACCGTTTCACATACTTATGTTGACCATTTGTCTTCTTTCACTGAGGTAAGATTGAAATAGCTTTAAAGGTTGTCCTCTGATGTCATAATATTCTAATTTTTGCACTAGTATTTCATGACAAACACAATCAAATGTCTTAGACAGGTCCAGCAATGTTGCAGACATTTTTTGCTGCAAGTCAGAGGCATTTATTAACTCGCAGATTGCTTAGTTGGTTGATTTATCTTTTAGGTACCCATACTGTTGGTCACAGAAAAGAGATGCTTTATCGAAATAGCTAAGTAGTCTGTTTTTCAATCTGTTAAACTAGATGGCAAGATAATTAGAACTAATTTTTTCAGTAATTTCAATCTTTTTATGAAGATGCAGATTACACTATCGTCATATCTAACCCAAATTCTAAATCTATCGTGGTTCATTTCTTTATGATAGGACCTGTTAAACCTGATTTCCTTGCACCTGCTGGTGATGAGGGAAGCAATAATAGACGCCATCAAATTGGAACGAAACACAACTTTCAAGTCAGGCGACTTAGTGGGCCATCTCTAAATCTTGGAAGAGTTAAGAGGACTGGTTAAGCTAAAAGATCATATGACACAGAGGTTCGATTTCGATAAACAATTTGAAGTGATCATTCAAGATCGAGAGGCAAGGTTTCGATGGCACTGGGTACGAGCTCAACAATTTTTCAGACAGAAGTATATGCCATTGAACAATGTGCCCAAATATGTTTGGAGAGACGCTACCAAGCTGCACGCTTATATATCTTCTCAGAGAGCTAGTCAGCACTACACGCTATGAAGGCCTACACTTTTAAATCTAAACGAACCTGGGACATCTTCAATGCACTGACACAAAGATACACAAGTCACTGGAGGTGTGACAGCAACGAAACTGCCGATGGTCTTGGTCTAACAGTGCAAAAGTGAACAAAAATCTCTATAGCTGCCAAACCAATAGACTTCTTCAGAAGTTTGGAGATCAATTAGGACTAAAATATTAAAGAGACTCGTAGACTTAGAGAGGTAGCAGTGCCCACACAACCCACATCTAATCTAATCTAAGAACTAATTGCCCAAGTGTACAAAATTTGTCGTCTTTTTCATGGTTTATTTTTGTACATTCTAGAACTAAACTGGGGACCTGTTAAACTACTGATAACTACATCGAAGGCTTCTCCAGTCCGAGTCTCTATCATGAGGGCTTTCAGGTTTTGACGCCTCTAGGGTGGTTTACACGTCGAGTTACCGTGACGTTCTGGCGCCCATCACCCAGTATATGCTCCTGAAGAAGCCACTTACATTACTGGCGAAACATATATATTTTGTATTTTATTTTATAATTTTTGCTTTTGTTTTATTTCTGTATTGTATATATTACTTTACTAGGACGCGGTCAAAACCGTAACGAGAGCCAAACAAAAGAAAAAGCAAAAGAGACTTTAAAATGTGATAGAGAAAAATGTTAAGGTTTCAGTGACATACTGGACCAACACAACTGAAAGCTGAGAGCAAAATAATACAAAACTAGTCTACTGGCGAACCGTAACAAAAAACTGACAGCGAGTCGATACGAAAATAATAACCTGCCAACACAAATAGAAGTCGAATCCAAGAAATGAGATGACCAATAAGATCTGATGTATGGCTACTCCACCAATCTTGAATATTGAGCATTAAATTGGCACCGATAAATAAATAATAAATTATAAACTTTATAAATCAATACTGTTTACCTATTAAGAAAAAAAAAACTATTTATTAAAGGGCTAATATAAAAGCGAAAAACGTTACAATATTAATACCATCAATATCATATTTTTACATCCAATCAACTTCAACGTCGCCCTACATATTCCTAAATGCGTTTATTGATTTGCCAACTCGTTCACTCGTCGAATATTGTGTCGTACCTGTACTGTGAGCACAATCTATGTTTCGCTCGGACGTATGAAGTGACCGTTGGGATATCAGGCAGCTACGGATGATTGATAGCTTTCGTTATAAAATCGTGCCAACAGTGTATTTTGGCGTAGTGGATGTTTTGAAAACGACGGGAATATAGGACAAAATGTTTGCTTTTCATTTTTTTTCCATGCTACAAAGCGAATTTTATGTCCGGTTATGCCGGTTAGTGTATATCTAGTTTTATCGAGGAATAATGCTCCTAAGCGGTAGAATTTTGATTTTTAAATTAGGTTCGTTGTTTGGAAAAATTTAAATCCATCGCTAATATCCATACATGATTTGTGTTTGTGTGCTTCAGCTTGGATCAATGCATTTGTATTAAGTTATGTAATAATTTGGACAGAGTGTGACGCAGTGTGAAATATTGGAAATGATAATTGGTGCTGATAAGTACACTCTCGCGTAAAATGAGGTTTAGTTAAAAAAATTTCATAAAAAAAAACAATGTTATTCTATTCTGTATATACAATATGGACGAGAAATGATGTCGCCTAGCCTTACACCAGCAGCAGGTTGTATTGGCAAAAAAAGGGAGCCAGACGAGTTCATGTGGTTGCCAACAAACATGCACAAAATGTTACTGTTGTGTCCTGTGCAAATGCAATAGGTTCTGTCATACCTCCTCTAATTTTATTTAAAGGGAAACGGTTGAAACCTGAATGGACTAGCCATTTTCCTCCAGGTGGTATCGCATTAATGACCGCCAAAGGCAACATGACAATCGAAAGTTTTAAAACTTAGCTGAGACATTTTTCAGCATACAAATTTGGATTAGACAATTGTTCATGTGGCAGATGAGCTTAATATAACTTTATACTGCTTACCGAGTAACACTATCCATGAACTGCAGCCCATGGATAAAGGAGACTTTCGTTCTTTTGAACACTACTGGGTTGACCAAGTCCTAAACTACTGGACTAAAAATGTAAATCGTTCAATAACCAAGCAACGTTTTAAAGCCATTTTCTTTGCAGTATAGGATAGAGCTTTAACACCGGCTAATATAAAGTCAGGTTTCCAAGCAACAGGAATTTACCCATTCAACCAAGATGCCATACCAGTTGAAGCTTTTGCTCCAAGCACAGTTACTGACAATAAAACCGTAACTAAAGACGTTGAGCAAATTCAACCAGCTGAAAATTTACCGGAAACCATTCAACCACCGAAAGCCAGTAGTCCCCAACCCGACACCTCAAAAATTATCCAGATTAAAAGAATCCCACCTAAAAAGCATACTGTAACAAAGTTATCAGAAAGTGATCCTTCAGATATTAGTGCAAGTGATTTTGAAACATCAGAATCATCAGAGAGTGATGACGAGGACGGCGAATCTGAAAATCCAAACAATCTTAACAATATTTCCTTTTACGACATGCTACCGACACCAGATATCTCACACAATCTACTAAACCTAGAAGGAAACCAGCAATTAATAGGAAAGCGCAGATTCTGAAGAAATATGTTTTCAACTCACCCGAAAATGGAAAAAAAAAACGAAAAACGTTCGACTCGAAAAACCCCTAACAAGACAATAGAAGAAAGTTGGTTTTGAAGAGCTTGTAACGAGTACAGAAGAGCTGATATGCGCCTTTGTAGTGTAGTGTAGACGACAAAATTCTATCATATATTTCTCTACTTAAACAAATAAGTTATCAACTTGGCGTTATTACCAAGAAGAAGTTATCAATATCGCCAATTGACAATAATTTTTATATACGCCCTTAACCCTTTAAAAAAAAAAAGAAAAACAGTTTAGTTGCAGCTAAAATTGTTGCCTATATAAACTAAAAACCATATGCCCTACTTATTTTGTTTTTGGCCATGCTGCTTGGACGAAATTAGTGTGTCAAGCTTAGTATGGCGATGTTACCTGCAGGTACCTTATTAATACCATGACCTCAATACAGACTGCAGCAATGAAAACTATCCTAGAAGCGATCGTACCAAGTGAAATGTGGTGAATGCACAGAATTCTCTGACAGGACAAATTACCAAATTGAGATAAGAAATCTCTAACTAGTTTACGAATGCCTCAAAAACATCGAAAGATACAGGTATTGGGATTTGAAAGGAACGACAACAAACTGACCAAGTCAGCAACTTGAATCCTGTTCCATTTTACAAAATGAAGTAATCGCTATCCAAACTTGTATCGAAAGCATTATGAACTGTGGTGTGGTAAAAATCCTCTATGACAGCTAAGCCGCCTCTCCCTATACCATTCCCTCCTTCCAAAAGAATTTCAAAAAGAATTTGGACTCCGTTTGTAGGACTAATAAAAACTAAAAATGTGTGCATGTGTGTGTTGACCAAAAATTTTTTTATTAAAATCTGACTAAAACAAGACATCTTTAATAACTAACTTGTTTAAAACAAAGAAAAATCAAGAGCAATACGACAAACGACAAAACATCATCCATAAACCAACAATCTCCATTCATAAATTGTACCGTCTTATCCTATTTGAATTTCGCAAATTGCAAGAGATCTTTGCCTAATAAGACACAAAACGAAATCTAAAGAAGATCCAGAACGACGTAAAATCTGCAAAAAAAAAACGCTACTTCTACGTGATAAGGCGGCGTAAAATCCCAATGTATACGCAACCCTGTTCGAGATATCCATGCAGAACGTGTAAAGCAAAACTGTGCGAGATTATTCGACATAGTTAGAAGCGCGAAAAGTCGAAATCGATACGGGGACGACAAGGCAACGACACGGACCTCCACGGTTCCGAACTGGCCGAGAAATACGGAGACCCCAGCCATTAAAATTCAAGGAACGTAGTATGTACCCCGCGTGCGCCCACCGCGAAAGCCGGCCCGAAAAGTAAGCGATGGAATGATGGCAGGACTCTCCGAAACGAAGGGCTTGAAGTTCTATATGCGTTAGGGGGAGGGAGGAAGTAGAACGTTTCGGAAACTGTGCCGCGTTTCCCTTCAGAACTTCTAATATGCACTAAATTTATGTCAGACATCTAGGAAATAATAATAGTTGAGTTTCTCTCCTTTTTGAAAGTTAGTAATCCGTTTTCGTCCCCTTCTCCTGTATTCTTATTCTGATATGGAGCTAGAGGCAATATACAGTTATATGTGTACAATTTCTTTCAAAAGTAATAGCTACTGCAATATAACCATAATTTGGAAATGGACGGGTTTTTTAAAGATATGAAGCAGTTTATGTTTACTGCGCTTTTATATTGTGTACACACAAACACTATAACTTATGAACAAACAACAATAGTTTGCATTCTGGAATAAATTCATTTTTTGAAACTTTATTCTATCCTTCTGATAAAATGCAGTTCTGTTTAGAAGTAGCAAATTTGATCCGAAGAAGATGGAAGAAGCAAAAATTTAGAATACAAAATGAAATTATTGTTGACGTACCAGAATCCCAATCTGGCAACAGTAATGATAGCAATTCAAGACGATGTTTTTTTTCCTATTCTGAAACGTCTGCAATGATTACAGTTACTGACGAAAGCCTCATGGCAAAACTTGACACAAGGCTTGACAAAAACATTAACAAATTTTCTACGTAATGTAAAGATACAGTGAAATTGTACTTGGAACTATATTCGTGGCACTCGATGACCCCTAGAGTCCACAAAATATTAACTCACGGATCTCTGGTTATTGAGCACACCCTACTTCCAATAAGAACTCTATCAGAACAGAGAAATTTATATATACAGGGTGCCCGGATTTCGTATGAACAACATGGGTAAAATTTTAAAATGGATTCTTAGTGAGCTTTTGAATCTACAACCTTTTGCTAATTTAACCGTCTCTCTATGTCTTCAAATAAAAAAGTTACCCATGCTGTCCCTACGAAATCCGGACACCCTGTATATTATAAACAGATTATTAGTGACGTCTGATTCATATTTAAATTCCATTGGATAAAAAAAGAAATCAGCCTTTTAACAAGACTGCTTTAGAAATGTTGCTCTCTTGAGAGAATAATAAACAAGGACCCAAGGATTGGATTTCTTCCACAGACTGATATTTTTGTTTCGTTTATAAACACATCGCAGCCCTGCTAGGAGGGGATGCATCACTAGCGGTAATATCCCTTGCGAGCAGCTCGCACCATCGCTACACAACAAAGCTTGAAGTCAATAAGCCGTTGTATTGTAGACGCAGGGATGGCCAACTATGCTGCTTCAATTCGCTTCCATAGCTCGTCAACGTTAGTCGGAAAAGCCGAATAACGTCGAAGTGTCCGACCGATCATATCCCAGACATATTCAGTTGGATTCAGATCCGGAGAACGAGCTGGCCATGGAAGCATTCATAAGTGATGCTCTTCCACAAACATATGTGTAGCATCGTCCATATATAGCAGATATGGGCGTCGCCGAAGGTAGAGAAGTACAACGCATGGTAGCATCTCATCTACATATCGGCGATCCGTCATTGTCTGCTGTACACGCAGCAGACGTATACGTGCACCATGTGCAATCGCACCCCATACCATAACGTCTTGCGTGGTTGGATGTACTGCTGGTATTGAAGCTCACCATGTTTCCGATAAACCAAAATATACCTCCAGTCGGCAACCCACTGATGTCTTGCTTTGACCGCCGTGTACGACGGTGCTCGTAAGTCAATAAAATCCGCTGACTCGCGAGCACAACGTGTAACCATTCTTCGCTCAAACTCGCTCAGATAACGCGAATCGCCTTCCAATACGCACAAAGTACAGAGATTACACAGTACCCCTTTGCACTACAGTAAGAACGGCCGGTTTCTCCCACCTGATTCGGTTTCCATGCCGACAGAATCTTGCATCTGTCCGAGTCACTCAGTAAAAAATGCAGCTATAGAAAAATTCGAAACTAGAAGAGGCAAAATCTTTGTACGCTGCTAAAATTATGCTTGTAGCAATTTTCCAACAGTGTATTATGTACTTCTATTTTATTGACCTAAAAGTGGAAAGACATCTGTTATTAAAAACATAAAAAACAATTATTAACCTCCCCATTCATGGCTTTTTTGGGGCATTGTTTGATTTTTCGTCTGTGTTAAATGCATTCTGCTCGTACGTTAGTAAATTGTTTACATTAATGAATTGACAAATTTTAATTTTTACAATCAGAAATGCACCTACACAAACCACATGGGAATAAATGAAATTATTGTATTAAACACTTCCAGTCAAATACGGTACGTGACAAAGATGGTTAGAAGTGGCTATTAATCGATTTCAAACATAAACCTTGTTGATAAAATTTTCTACAAGGATATACGTTTCTCATCAACCTTTTCAACTTTTACAGAGTAGCTTTATTCTGTGCGGAAATAAAAAAAGTTTTAACTGGCGACGTGTCTCGACTAAATCATCTTAAGGTTCTGCGGTCACCATACTTCCATCTTAAAGAATTGTAAATTAAATGAAAGTACTCTCCTCAAGTATTCCATGCATTCGTACTCATTAAAACTTTTAATTAAGTTGGTTCAGTCTTTACTTTTTATCTAACGCATGTATGGATTTATGTACATATATGTAGAAATAAAAAGAAAATGAGTCAAAGAAGATAATTGGACAAACATTAATAAAATAACCGCATTCTTTAAGAAAATTATTTTGGATTCTGTACAACACCAAGTTCGCAATTATAACTGCATCGTGCAGCAAATTAATTGTCAGTCCAACAATGAATTTAAGTAGCTACATTTCTACTAAATAGTATCAAAATATAGCCTCAATTCAGAACATTCGCGAAACGATCCACATTAATAATGGATACCTTTTTAAAGTTGCTGCAAACTGCGCTACCAGATGCTGTATGTAATCCCCTATGCATTTTAATGAGTCTAGAATGTACTAGTTTATAATTTTCGAGATGTGAGAAGCGCTGAAATGCAGATTGCCACAAAACGTATTATAAAACTGTAATGGGGTGTATAAGTATTGAGTTATTTATGCAAGGGTCTCGGTTTAGTACAAAACCAAAGAATCGACAAAAATAACTTATAAAGAAATAGTTTAATTTTATATTTAAGTTAATAAATACTAAATTAGAATCATTTTGACTTATTTCTTTTTTGGGATTGGCCACCTCATAGATATATTTATAGTTTAAGTTATTGTAGGCATTATTATCGGAATAATTTATCATTTTATAAGTTAAGGTTTCGATGTTAAAGCAGGGGACTGTAATTGTGCTACAGTCTATCTGAACCGCACCTTATGGTTTTCACAATTACTCTTGTATGCTGTTTGTTAAAATTTGTTTCTTTTAGTTTTGTGGTTTGTTGTGAAAATAAAGGCGTTTATTATTATTATTATTATTTAACGTGAATATATCTTTGAAAAGCTTCTTCAAGCTGACTTCAATTCCAAAATTTTTATCATCAAATCTTTGCAACACTTTAACCAAACATGGACTTCATTTCTTCACTCAGCTTGTCCATTAAGGGGCATAAAATTCGGCCCATCCCTATTTATCCAATCAGTCAATCTGGATGATTCCGCCCACATCCAAACTGAACTGCTTGCAGAAGTCCACAGTTTTCATTGTTATTCTATCTGAGGACTGTAATGATGGATCCATATTGCGTCAATGGTTTTGTATGTATATGAAATAGAAACGATATTTCATGCCCATTTTTTCGTGTAAAATTGAAACTACTTAGCTATATCGTAGATTTTTTAAATCATTTACTACCTCAAATAGACATCTCAACGATGTTCATAACTTTTGGCCACGTTTAAACTTATCTACCAAATTATGAACATTCCTTGACGCTGATGCAGATATGCCATATTCATTAAACTCGGCTTTGATTTCTTTCAATGCTCTACCTTACAAAGAAAAGCGTTGAATCAAAGTTATTTGTCTCGATAAATTTTGAAAATGAATCTGAACGATGTATGTGGCCACATGTCGAAAATTTGACAATAATATTGATACAGACTTCCACAAACATGCCAAGTTGATAGCAGAACAAATTTTCAGTTAGTGGACTGAATAATAAACAAAGGTTAATCCTAACGTAACCTTGCTGTCAAATAATTAAACATGCTGACCATACAGTATTTTGCTTTCGAATAAAAAGATTGTCCTAAAACAGAGGTTTCGGTGTTGCGTTGGTTGGATTCTTGTCGTTTTTAATGAGTCTAAAACAGACTTTGCATGTATCGTTTGCAATGCATAATCTTTATTACATAAAAAACCAAACAAACTAAGATTCAAAACTATTTGATTTCACGCCCTAGTTGAATGTTGTTGGTATGACATCTAAGCCAAACAAAGACATGTCTGTGGTCATAAATTGGGAGATTATGTTGCTCGGAAACGTTAGAAAAGTTCTCACCAAATCTCATTTTGGTTTAAGATTCTCCAGGCTGAGTTCAAAAAAATGTTTGATCCCAAAACGTTTCATAACGTTTAAAATTATGATTTTCTGAAGTTTCAACAAGAGAACGATCTTAGAAGTGATGCGCTCATCAGGACTTGAGCCTTTTCATTGGAAAAGATCAAACGGTGAGATTGCTTGTACAATATTTCTACATCCCAACAATACTAACATTTTCACAGGCTTTCGCAGCTGTCAACTGTAATCGCTGAGCTTCTGTTTGGGCTAACACAATCCCTTCTTTGTGAATTATCAGTCGGCACTTTATACGCCTGGTTTGTAGAATAATAATTCTTATTTGGTAAAAGTTTGTTTCTTGAACTCTAGCTGAGTTTATTTGCCGAACCTTTCGCCTGGCTACATCTGGATATGTTGCAGAAACCTTTAGCCATTTTTCTCATGCTAGTTTTGATGTGTTAGAAATAGGAATACTTTTAAATATGAAAAATCTTTTTCTAATGATTTTACTCGTTACTTCCACGCTTACATCTGCTTGCTTATGAATCCTTGTAACTGGATCGCTCTCTTGGTGAGAAATTAAAGCTGCTTTTCTTCTAAAACATTTAACAGTATTATTTTTTCTTTAAAGTATTGTTCGAACAATCTCAAATAGATCCTCCTCTAATCACTAAGCTCTCTTGCCAGTATTAGGATCATGGCTGCTTAGACAAAATGACAATTTACGACTTATTCATCTTATATACATTAAGCTGAATTGCTTTTAAACAACGAAGTGTTTCTTGACGTATACATATAAAAAGCTGAATTGCTAATTTGCAGTTATCAGTGCAATACATTAACTAAACTTTGAACGGACTCAGCAGAAACAAACAGTTACCGATGTATTGATAGCACTCTGATGTGATCGGTTGTAGTTTAAATGTTTACTTTTAGCCTTTCAGTGGCAGAAAAGAAAAACTGACTTTGAATGTGGGTAGATATTACCCCACCTAGTTCTTGTCTTCAACAATTTCCAAAATGCGATTCTAATGTCTCCCAGCTTTAGCTATCTTTTTAGGCTTTGCAATTAACCTGTGACTCTTTACATTTATTTCTGTAACAAACTGTAGTGTGACTCAATTTTAAACGGCATTCAAACTATCCTCGTATCTGCTCCGAAATGAAAACCTAAAGAGGTTTCTGAATTGTTAATAGAAAGTCCAAGTATGCTTACGTGCTCTCACGTTCATCACATCTCTTTAAAATTGGCCTCAGAGGAAACCTTTCGGTATTTGACACGTCTAGTAGGTGGCGTATGACATACCAACTATCCGTTAAATTTTCGCGATTTAAAAACACCATTTTCACATTTAAACCTTCTATGAAACTACTGCTTTTATCGTGGAAATACATCTAAACACTTTATGATTATGGATTCTCCGGAAAGTAACAAAGAAATGATATATCTCTTTACTATTTAAACAATTTACTGACAAATATCCGGCGCATCCACCAATATTTCTCGCACATTTCATTAGTATCGATAATAATGATATTGGTGTATCCAATATATTCGTGCCACAACAATACACCTACTTAGATTTACCTACAAAATCCTATTGTGTAATCTCGTTGTTACGGAAACAAATCAAACTTCTATTCAATCAGACAAAACACTTTACCTATTTTGCACTTCCGAATACACTCAGTCTAGTCGATCCCGCGTTTAACAAAGCCCGAAACACGACTCCTGAGCCGCGTGAAGGGTAATTAAGAATATATATACATTCGATTGTTTACAGTCAACAAGAAGCTATCATGCCCGAACACAATGGGGCGGTCTCAAGTAACAATCGTTACAGCTCACGGTATAATATCGGTGTATTGACGGTACATCCGAGATCCACTTATCGCGATGTAGTTTAGTTAATTTTCGAGTTTATTTCTCACGCAATGGTATAAATCTCCGTTTCCGGAGGAACCTACACCCGGTAATCTTATACATCTATCTTGCGGTGATCTATTCTTTGTGTTTCTCGTTTATACATGCCGTGCATTAGAACTTTGTTAGTGTAATTGAGAAGTTACAAAATTAGATTACCTCTACGTACGAGGAATGGTATTTACATATTGTTATTATATAATAATCGAGATTAGTTCCTTTGTAAGATAAATTTGAAATATTCTTCAGAGATCTGTGGATGCAGAAAATTATGCATATCTACTTGGAAAGTTTTAGTTAGAAAATAAAGTTTGTTTCCTTCTCCGGAGAGTTAAGGAACTTATTCTAAATTCATCTACCTCTTATGCGAGAAAAAGGACTTATTGGAATACTTTAATGATCTTAGTTAGTTTTGTTAAGTTACCTGAAACTGTCTAAATTTTATCGTGAGATATTAGAGTTCGTAACGCCAGAGATTATTAAAGTATTATTGTTAGTGAAGGTCCATCGAAGTCATTTTGTTCTTTATAAGATTTTTAAATGTTTAAATCTAGAAACAATATTCTAAAAGCTTAACATACAATGTTAATTGTTCGATAGACAAATAGAACAGATAACACGATTGACTTTATTGCATAATCTGTCATAAATAAAACTTAAACAGGTAGCACTACATATACAGGGTGATTCATGTTATGCGATGATACAAGACTTCATTACCAATTCATTTTATTGAAGTTACTTGGTTAGACCTACTGTACTGTCGATACTTAATTTGTCAATTTTCACTGCTAACCAAAACTGACGTAGGTTTAATGTCTTTTTGGCCATTTTCTTGGTGTTCTTTAAATGTCAAGCACTACACGAGTTTTGTTACACGAACATTTCAGCGGTTTTGGAAAGGTCAATTCCGTAGCTTCGACTTGATCAAATTTCCTAATAACTGCACTGATTCAAAGTTCATAAAAATTAAATGTTATTTACAACTTGTCATTATAAAAACTAAACTACTTTTACAGTTTGACAGCTGTCGGAAATATTTTGCAGTTATATCTATAAAAATGATTTAAAAAATGCTGTTTTTCATAGTTTTACAGCTGTCAAAAGTATTTTAACTGTCGGAAATATGTTGTTAATTAAACTGTCAAAATTGGCCAAAAACTAAACCTTATGTAATTTAATTTGTAAATAAAGCACAATTTTTTCTTGGTTTGGAGGCCAACTTTTACCAATTTAATAAAAACACATTTTGTCAAATTTCATTCTCAATTCGCAATTTGGCAGCTGTCAGAAGTATTCTAAATATTACGCCTACTAAAACAGAGGTTTCTATAAGAATTATAACACTTGCATTCATTTTCCATTCATTTTACAATTTGACAGTTGTTGAAAATATTTTGCAAATTTACAAGTGTCAAAATAGAACATTTTACAGCTGTCAGATACATTTTAACAGCTACAATTATTATCGAATCTGAAAAAAAAATAGTGTATTTATAACTTAGTATCTGTCAGAAATATTTCGACAGTTAGACTTGTTAGAATATTAACCGTTGACAGCCAGTGAACATTACATCCACGAAAATGGTGCTTTTGTTTGTCATAGTTGTCAAACACACCTGTCTTTATAATTAATAATAATAATAAACAGTTACTTGACATACTGTGACAGGTACAACAGTCAAAACTGTAAAAAATAATTGATTTAACAATTTTAAAATTTACAATTACAATTACCAAATCAGAAAAAGTACTGATAGGTATTATACAAGATATTGTAAGAGATTTGTAATTTTAGACAGAATAACGTGAGCAACAATACTGGAACTGTTACATTAAAGCATAGAAGACGTTTACAAACGGCATCGTACGGCTGTGATATTGACGCATCAGTATTCTGACAACATATGTAATCGATGACCAAACTATGACGTCAAAATTCAGTCTGCTAGCTGGGGGGATTTGTCAAAATTGATTAAAATGATAATCAATGGTGTTTAGTACCAGAACTAACCGTCTAAGACAATGTTGTAGGTTTAAGTAATTAAATTAAATTTTTATCGATATATTTGGATAAATTGTGTAAAATGAATCTTATTCTAAAAAAATTTTCTTTTTGGTATTATAATGCCGATGCCTAGGTGATACGATTACTTCAGTTTAAGAAACCTAGAAAGTCAATAGCTTAGTGATAGCTGTTTTCCTATGGTTCATGTTAAGTTAGGCATTAGGAAGAGCTTTGTAAAAGCTCTAGATAAAGGAGATCAGGCTTTCAATCGTTTGAGAGACAAGTTTCCCAAAGTGAGGGAAGCGAAGCTGAAAGAAGGCATATTTGTTGGACCACAAATAAGAAAATTATTGAATGATCCAACCTTTAATACCAAGCGTACAAATATCAAATTAGCTGCTTGGTCCTATTGCAAAGCAATTATGAAGGGCTTGTTAGGTAACAGAAAGGATGATGTGTTTCTGTTGTGGTTGATCTGTTGGGTACCTACAAGAACATACATTTCTATCATAATGTCTTCTCAGAAAACGTGGCTAAGTACTGGTGGACTGTTACTAGGAAGAAGAAGAAAACGACTAACAAAAAAAGAACGCCACTGACGTATTAAAAAAAATATGTTGTGTGAATTAATTTAAACCTTCAATTAGCATCACGTTCATTTATTGTTGGATATGTAACGTGATTTGAGTAGAGAATTCAGCACCCCAAAATTCAGTAGCTTCATTCATTTACCAACAACACACAGAAAAAAGTTTAAATTTATTGATTGTTAATTTTAGTTCAATATTCTATTAGAGTGGCGTTAAATTATATATTAAGTCAGCAATAGTACTGGTGTTTTCGCTTTCAATTGCAATAAACCAAAAAATTACATCAGGAATGACAGTTAATTGACAGTTATAAGATCAAATTTGAATTAGAATTTTCTTTTGGCCCGGACTGTATATCTGAAATGAACACTTAAATACTGACGTAGCAAGTATATGTACAGTGATGTGCTTTAGTACTGACTCAAAGTACTATAAAACTTTATAAATATAACCCTTATGTACGACGATAGATAGCCGACTGCCCTCGAGGGGTGAGTCAGTATTAAAGCACATCACTGTACCACGGATAAATTATAATCTAATTTAAATAACAAAATTAATTAAATAAGAAAAACACATTTTATGCAACATATATTTGACAGATATCGTCTTATATTTTTACATAACCTACAAACTGTTAAAATAAACATGTATTCAATCTTATAAAAAGTTACATTGATACTTTAACAGAATACCCTAGCCCTTGTAAAACACCATTTACAAATTACACATCCATCGTAAAAATCGTAAAAACTCGTTTCATTAACCACTCTTCTATACTCATTTAGGTTGGCAACCGTGTACTACTTGACGTAAAACGTAACGAGTCAGAATGTAGTATAAGGTTATGCGCGCTTAAACTGTAACATTTAAATATATCGATGCGTTGCTTCAAAGCACAATGAAAGTGATAACAGAATAACTTCCTGTAATAAATCTAATTAAGCGATAATGATTTGAAGGTTATGTCATCTTATATATCGTGCAGCATGTATAAATAACAAAAGAAGATCGAATATTGCACTACGATGCTCTAAATACGAACCGTTTTACTCGATAATCCTAATATATGAACCTTTACTGTATTGTATTACGCTAGATAAGATCCTGTCCTTTCGAGTTGATTGATAGACACGAAGAGGTTAATATAATATTACTATACACATTAACGAGAAGAACTAAAGGGAATAGGAGTAGTAATTTTGGCATGAATGGCGAATGGCGCCAATCTCGAATTCGAAGCCGATTAGTAAACGGTAACAGCATCGAAATAAATTGGCGTACACTTTACCTTTCTGGTGAAGAAACAGCCTTTGCCATTTTTGTCGCACATTAACTAATTCCAAAACCGGCGACCGCACAGACTCGATTTTCTCGGTTTCTCTCCCTTGTTATTGATCTTCGCCCCGACCCCTGTGACGTCACTTGGTAGTAGTAGGGATGCGCGCGCAACTTCGAACCGCGACCGCCAATTGGTTCGTCGTACGCTTGGCGCCAACTTTTATAGCTTTATTCATGACTGATTTCACGCCGCAAGGCGGGCATGCGATCTTTTGATGGATTAACCCTTTCGGGTCAGCAGCGACCGTGTGGCGAGTGTATGTAGTATTTAAAAACGACAGAAGGGTTGATACGGGAGAGGGTGCTGGCAGGTACTCCGCGGGGGTAATAGTTAGCGTATGGGATTCTTCCTGGGTCACATATGCATAGGTACTAGAGCGAAGAGTTAATATGTAAATGGGAGCTTTTTTACAGCGTGTAAGGGGGTGACGCTTTATGCTTTTCTTTATCGCGTTTTCACGAGGAATAAAAAGTCATTCTTTTCGGTAGGTACCAAAAAAGTAAATAAAATTTGCCAGAAAAATTAGCTAATCCGTTGATGTGTTAAAATTTATGATAATTGATTTAATTGAGGAAGTAATGTTTTTTAAAATTGACATAATCATTTGGGCATGACAGAAATGGTTGTCTCAAATTCGTTAATTAATACATAATTTAGAAATTCTATTTCGCCAAACTAGGACCACCTTGAAATAGCATAGACATATCTGCAGTGATGTACAGTCGTACAGTAGATTGACAGCATCAACCGGATATTTGAGACGAATTTCTAGTTATCCAATTTGTCTTCGGTCAAAACTTTATGACATTGAATGAAAAGGGTGTGGTCACCGAACTGAAAGGAAGGTCTAAAGAAATTTTAACTTTCGTTGCATTAATATTTTAGGGAAACTCCGATAAATTATGTTTCTTCAAGAAGTTACGTGCAGAAATAAATGTAAAATAATTCATTGAACGTAAAGGTCTTATTAGGAAAAGCACAAAATAAACTTTCCCCCTTACTAACTGATGTTTTTTTTATCAATAGTTACTAGTTGTTATTATGCTATGCTATATTATATTATCGTTAACCAATATAAACCAAAATAATAATCAAGTTCTGTTTCCAACCCCCCTCCCTCCCACTCGTCCTCTCCCCCTTCCAGTTTATTACATTCTATCTATAAAAAACATTGACAGAAAAAAAAATCAAAAATGACGGTATTACAGGCGATAAATAAAACCGATAAAATAGAAAAGAAAGCAAGCAACAGAAACATAATATATCTTTTGTGTGATACGCTAGCACAACTTTATAGATACTGCAGTACCATTTAGTTCTTCTTTGATGGTTATAGAATGCTGCAAAAGTGGCATTTTTGTAGAGTACCGAGTAATAGTATAGTTTGACCAAATCTAATTCTATTCTAATGCTATTTGTAGCGTGTATTGGTTAAGAACCTGAACTGGCATACATTTGGTTCTTATTGGAGCACGATTCTTACCCCGATAAACTCATTGTCTGTCACAACAACTATTTTTACTCTCGACATTTCTGTGTCTGAAAATTATATAACATTGACGTTAATGAAACACCAAAAAGGGTGTGGCCACTATTTTTGACTTTTTCGGTTAATTTCGTAACATTTTCTCCATACTTCTTTTTTCTTAACACATACTTGACTTCCTTCCCAAATAAAGAATCATTTTATCTATCCATTTAACACCTGATATGATGTACAGAACTCATCATGCTTGAGTTGTTTATGAAATTCTTTGTATGTTCTTTCTTGATTTTCTGATTATTGTAGTTGCATCAATTTTGATATTTTGTTATTCTCTTAATAAAGAAAATGATGCAGAAATGTGATCAAAATATATTCGTTACTTAGTTACCTTTTCAAGAATGATATGTATTCTAAATATTGGCTTTACTATAAAGTGGTAAAAGCCCGAAAGCCCTCTTAACATTATAAGAAAAAAAAGAAGCGAAAAATAACTCATACACAATAGGACACAATTTGATAACACAAAGATGCCTTATTTTATACTTTACAGCATAATCTGATTATCGTTTATTTCTAATTCACTAAACCGTCCCCTTAATACAGATTTGTTAAAAAACTTAAATGCTCTACTTTCACTCCTTCTTAAATTGTCGTGTAAATTCTTTTGTATGTATAATTTGGTAACAACATTCCCCCTTAACACATTAGAGGACACTGAATGGAAATACTATTATTTGTGAAATTACCCGCCCTAATACCACACCATTTACATAATAGATGTCTTATATAGATCCATATTACGTCTCAACGCCTAGAGACATATTAAAAGTAGACATCTAATGGATATAATTTTAACCACATCTGTAGAATGTTCATTCGTAACATCTATAAGACGTCTTTTAAATGTCTCGAAACACATTTGAGATTTATACAGCATGTTCACGAATGAAAAACGTAATTGTACAGTCGTGGCCAGATAAATTTAGTACAAGCTTTTTTTTAAATTGTGGTGTGACCTAGTATTTTGACATTTAAACGTCAAATCATTTTAAATTTTAAAATGTCATTTAAATATATTTTTACGATAGCACGAAAGCTTACAGTAGCTGATAAAGTTCGTACATACATATATGTATGTATTAATTCATTTACAAGAAGAAAAGAAATTGCATAAGAAATGCGTTTAAATAAAACCACCGCGATGAATTAAGAAACAATAATAAAGTTAATATGTTCCTAGTATGATCTGATATTTGATTTTTATGACAAGCAGCTTAAGCTAATTCTCGTCTTACAATAATAAAACTTTAAATTTTTGATATATTTAGGTGAAATTTAAGGTTGTATTACATTTATCTGGCCACAACTGTACATATAGAAGCATCAAAAAAATTTCTTTCAACTTTGCTCCGTAAATGTTTCATTAAGGGTTGATGCTATCGCATATGACAAAAAGAAAATGAAAGAAATGATATCATCATCAAACTTTTCCAAACATTTGTAATTTAATCTACTTTTAATATACTATTCAAATTTGGTAAATGATTTAAAAAAGATAATACTATGTTAACTAGAACTAAAATTCGGTAGCTGCCTTAAGAAGCATTCCCGGACCCAACTTCATACATTTTTTTTTTTCATACATTTTGTTTCCGTACAATCACTATCTTGAATGTTTCATTCGTTGAGGGTTGTTGAAATGGACTCGATTCTGCAATATCAAAAGCGACAAAAAGAAAATGAAAAATTTGATTTTGGTTCATTGAAAAATTGCTCGAAAACATTACCAATTTGTTTACTTCACCTGCGTTTCATAAAAAGAAATAGTTGAAAAGGAAAAGATTTTTAGAATCAATTCTTTTTTATGTCTTTATTTATCGTTGCTTCGCGATGAAGCTATTTCTATTAGATAATGGCCGAAAAAAACATAAAATTGCTATTAAATAGAATATACTTGGGCAAATGATTCTTCAAAAATGTCTTAATTAATCCTATTAGTTGATTAGATGGATTCTAAGTTTTAGTAAAATGTAGCAAACAAACACCTAAATGTAAAACAATAATTGAATAGCAAACATGACAATAAAGGTTGGTGAATGTTTAAACGATTACTTGTAAAATATATCGACACTATGCAAAATCGAATGCAAATATATTTCATGGATTTATGAAAATATAACCTTAGAAACAAATCTCCGCATAAATAAATTAAAAACGTTAGCGGAAACATAATTTGTTTTATTATAAAACAACGCTTACTTTTCCATTACCTTCTACACTAATTTGTTAACGAAACTATTGCATGACTATCCGTAATATTATCCCAACATATACCATCAATTATCCAAGTACAAAAGAAATATAAGCTTAATCTTAAACGACAACTATGAAACTTACAGGAAGTTTATAAATTTGAAAGAGTCATAAATATACGAGGAAATTTATGGCATTTATTGGCATTTACATTAATCCCTTACAGTAATTGCTTCGACTTATCGCAATCTAAACTTATGCGAAAAAGAAGTAATTATAATAGCCTACATTTATATATTAATCAGAAAACTACATCAACTTTACTAATAGCAACATGCACTCCGTCCTAACATATTAACGTGAAGAGAAAACACACGTAATCCGGAGATGTTTTGCATCTTCTCCTTAATAACGGCAGACGAATCAGCATTAATTTTCAGCCAATCTTCCGTAAGGAAATGCGTACGCTTTAGAATCTTTTCTGGTCGGTGAACGGTAGCCTGTAGAAGCGAGGAGGATTCGTTCTACTGGTTTTTGTGTAGCGGAAAAATTGTCGGATAAAGAGGGATTATAGTTGTTAGCGTTGTAGTTCTTAATGCTTTCAACTTAATGAACGTAATAAATTATTTGGTCGTTACGTAGCTTCAACGAAGCCAGTGTATAATGAGATGTTGTAATCTAAACGAATCTTGAAAATGTAATTGAAGTTGAACGTGTTGAAAAGTTTAACTTGAAGATAACTTAAGAACATTGAATATATCACAACATTAATTTATTCTATTAAAAATATAAAATAAATTAAGCTGAACAACGAAGTTTAATTAACAAGTTACCTCCGGCGAATGAAATCCAAGGTGTAATAAAGCACAAATTTGAAAATAATCTTATTAATGAAATAATGGAAATGTAATCAAAAATTTTTGTAGAATTTAAGTTTATAGCTTATATTGTTTAATTTATTAATTAATTATAACAAAATTAACATTTTTGTTCTTATAAAGGTCTTGTAATTATACCATTATCTTACTGTCGCCTCCCCTCTTCCTCTCTCATCACACCCACGCCATTAAACACAAACATTTTTAATTTTACATACATAGAGCTCCTAAACACCCTTTTAGGCAGCGAAATCGAAACAACAAAAACTTCTATATAAATTTTAGTAGAATTTTTTTTTTCAATTTTTGTTGGTAGCATTTTGTAGCTCTCCTCATTTGCGGATAGTTTAAAAACGAGTTTCAATACATATTTTGACCATTGCTATAAAAACTGGCTAACTGGCTAAAGAAGCAGTGTCAATAGCACAGTAAAATTTCAGAAAAAAAAAGCAAAGTTTCTGAATACATCAAGAGCTCAAAAATTGCACAAAGTAATCCTTATCCAACCCTTCAAAGTACTTAGAAAATGTATAAAGAGCTTGGTGTCCTGTGCCACGTAAAATACCTTTATAACATCTACAAAAGTAAAGGGATGTCAGCTAATTATTCAAAATGCGTTTAATAACAATTCTAAGTGGAATTTCACTAAATATTGTTCTGAGGGAAAGCATAACAACAGACTTATTGATTGAATTTACCAACCGTTTAGCAAAAAAATCGATTACACACCTACTATATATCATCTATTTTCAAAAACATGCAACAAATTAGAAGTCATCAAACGACTGGAAATTAACTAGCTGTATAATGCGGTTTATCTTGTAGCACCATTTTGTTGAAGTCAAGTTTAATCTCGCCAAAATCTGATTCTAACATATGAACGTAACGAATTCCTACCCCTTGATAAACAAACCAATTATACATAATTGGGATCAAATCCCAAAAGAGTGCGATCTGTATTTAAAACTTCTTACTTCGATTTTTTAGATTTATTTAACAGATATTTCTGAGATTAATCAATGTTTACGAAATTTTGAATTTATAATATTATTTTATTAGTGTCGCATGTACCAGTAAGATCTCTAAATTCTGAATAAAGGATTGTTTACTTTTATTTCCAAACACACAATGCATAAGCTCCTTTCCATTGCAAGCGCTGTTACAACTTGCTAAAGCTTGTCAGTCTAAGTCTAAGCGTGTGTATTCTGTACACAGTACAAGATAGCACTTAATTAATTTGATACAAAGGTAAACTTCTAGTAAAGCAGAAGTTGTATGTTTAGAATCATAAAGGATTTCCAGTCATATCTATCTTGTCGTAAACAGGTAATACAATAGAGATTATTTATTTGTTCTATATTAGTCATTCCTCTTAAGTTTGGAGTTAAAAAAAATGAACATATTGGTTTTTGTTTTTCTTTTTTTTTGTCAAAGAAACTAAATTGAAAATTTCAAATATTGTAGTAGCTTAATATTCCGTTTACTATTGATCGAAACATATTCCTTTTAAAGTGTGGTAACGGAGTAATTAGCATAATTTAAAATCAGTTTTTAAAGAGGAAAATAATAAAAAAAGCGAATTGTCAAAATTACACTTGTTTACGAGTAGTACACAAGTTTATGGCATCAGCGAATATTGAATCCTGCAGAAGTACTACCACACTAAAATCTTGTTACTATGGCAACAAATAATGACTTACTAAAAATGTCACCTTGAAATTTTAAAATCTCGAAACACAGCAATCCATGGAGTGGCAGCATCATGGTTCTCCACCACCTAAGAAGGTTCAAGTTCAAAAAACTGCTGGAAAAGCTTTTCTGGATATCGATAGAATAATTATAATCACCTACCTACTAAGAAACGATCAAACCCTCACTGGTGATTGTTAAAATTATTACTTTGCACGGGAAAGTTATTGTTGAGAATCCGTACAAAAATTAATTCAACGGTCCATGCATCGCGTTCGGGCTCAAGAACTTGGCCTGTCTTCGACGACAACTTCTCGAATCCTGCATAGGACTAGAGCTTCAAAGGGCTTCACTATCTTTATAAAGTGCAATTAACCCAAGAATAAAGCCCAACGATCATAGTTTTCAATAGTTAGCGATGACGATCGATTGGAAGGTCAATATCCTGCTATTTTAAGCGCAAAAGGGGAGATGTGAAGTGACAAAATAAAAATTAGGCTCAAAACCAATGTTATCTTGGTGGCTTTATTATTAATAGCAAAATTCGAAACGAAATTTGGAGAGGAAGAAAACCCACAGATATAAAGAGATTCCATCATTCATTCATGTTTCTACATTCCGAAAAAGTTACTATCTTTGTGCACTGCACGAATCTGCAACGGTCTATATTGTTATAAAATGCAATTTCGAAAACGAAGTTCTATTCAGCGGAACGTGGCACTTAAATTCTGAAATAACGGTGAGCGAGATAAAGTGGCTATGAAAATAAACTGGATGGAATCGATCTAACAGACGTGTGGTTTCAGCAAGATGGTGCTAGATGCCATACATCACGTGATACAGTGACGCTATTGCATGAGAAATTTAATGGTTTCGTTATATCGCGAACTGGTGACGCTTATTAGCCGCCCAGATCCTACAATCTAACGCCACTGGATTTTTTCTCTGGGGATATCTAAAATCCAAAGTCTATGCTGACAAACTGCAGACGGTTGCCGCATTAAATGCCAACATTAGGCGCGTTATTGCTGAAATTGAGCCACTTTTATATGATAACGTCATCACAAATTGGGTATCCAGGATTCAACAAACCAGGCAAAGCCGCGGAGGACATTCACCTGATATAATTTTTAAAACATAATGTTAACACATGTACTTTATAATACAAATAAAAACAAAAGGCTTCTAATATGACACCAAAAGAACTTCGAAATACCGAAAAAATCTGATAAAAAAGAGAACTTTCTCGTTCGAATTCTATAAACAAGACTGCAATAAAAGATTATATTAGGAGCCTGGTGCAAATTATAGGTGGTGGCAAATTATAGGACTGAAATTTGAGTTTTTCGAAAGTTTCACAAACTGCATTCGATTGATGGTAGAGCATCTGCTCGACTAAGCCTGAGATTGAGCGTCCCATTAATCATTTTTACCTCATTGCCTCGATATTTTGCGGAAATTATTAAACCAACTCGAGGACATTTGACGCAGTAATGTTGAAATTTTTAAATACCTACTTTTAAAATTTTTTTCAAAACTTAAAAATGTCTATTTTAAGTTCTTGATTTATTGAATGCTTGAAATAGGTCATAATCATATGGTGCAAAATTTAGATAACCAAGAAATCCAATCCACCAATAAGGAATCTTGTATATCTATACTCAAACAAGTGTCCTGTGTCATTTCTGTCAAGCGATTTATGGACTTCCTGTTCATTAATTAAAATGTAATGAGCCAATTTCTTTTGGACATTTCTAACATCTGCATTGTTTATAATAATTTCAATCTAGGCTTCTTCTTGTGTTTGGCCGTTTACTAATAATATTAATTAGTTAGTTTCAGCTTCAACTCTAGTTTCTCCTCTGTTGCACACATTCATCCATGTAGGGACAAACATGTGATACTACACGGTATTCTAGTTGTCCGAATAAACTGAAATTTTGTAATTAATGTATTATAGAACAGAACCCAACATATTGTCACTTTAAACTTTTCCTTATACTTAAATATGCGATACGTTTTAAACTTCTAAATAAGCCATGCAATTTTAAAGGAAATAATTGAAAAATTTAACATAAAATGAAATATATAATGAAAAGCTATGAATGATTTGTTACCAGTGCAACTTACATGAACTGATTGTGAATTTCCAGCTCGAATTAACTGGAAAAGAAACATGTATATGTTTATGTATATATATGAATGAGGATCTACTATACAACGTGAAAATATAAACTACAAGTTTCTATATTAAACATTTTGTGCTAGACAATGAAGAAATGGTTAAATAATATTATGATTGGATATAATAAAAGACATATAAAGTGCGACAGGTACAACAATACACTAATAAAATAAACATTTCCAATAAAATATTTACTCGCGTACATATAATTACATTAAAATACACATTTTAATATAAAGAATGTATAAAGTAATTTATGTAATTAATTTAATAGCCAAAAATAACGTCACGTATTAGCTAACACCTAATATGTCACACGATCTTGATACGGTTCACGCACCAAATGATTTAAATATAAAAATACACTTCTGCTATTTTTAATGCATAAGAAAAAAAGAACCGACAATAGTAGAAATTGCTGGTGTGGATATTAAAAGTAATCTTGTATTAAAAGCTATACCTACAACAAAATAAATTTATTCAACGACATTTATTATTTGTGGTGCTTTTTACGAGTATATCCGACCTATGTTCACCGGTAAGGCACCGCAGCCTTTAGGTGCCTTCAGGTTCGAGTGGGTAAGGTATGTCTTTGGGTCTCCTTTCCTTCTCCCAAATAGCTTTTGTCTTCTGCGATCTAGTGCCTCGCAGTCGTATATTATATGATAGGCTGTCTCCGATTCTATCTCCCAAAATCTACACTTTGTGTCTCCATCAAACACTCTGATTTTGTCTAGGTTTCACCGCAGCATGTCCAGTCATTAGGCACGTAACAATGCAGAGCTAAGCTGTAGTAGTTGTCTAGCTATCTTGCTGCATGGTTTCCCTATAAAAGTTTTACCATGTGTTATATCGAGTATAGCTCATCAGTAATAAAACTGAAACCAAAATATAAACTCATTTTAACGGGTGATTTTAATGTACCATTTCATAATAGGGACAATATTCATGTAAAAAGACTGGATGATGTGCTGAATACGTTCAATTTCCATATAACAATACATGATGCCACAACATTGGGGATGCAAGGACATCGATTGATAATATTATGACCAATATAACAAACTACACACATCAACATAATCTAAGGATATATTATTTGCTTAAAAAAAATGATTTAGTGCATCTTTTTACCCATTTTTTGTCTTGAAAGTTAAATGTAAAATAAGTTATGAGTGAAATTAACTTAAATTAATATTTAACACAATTTTAATAATAATTTATTAATTAGAAATGAGAAATTCTACAAAATGGAACTAAACAACAATTCAAAATTAATCTTATATTGAATTAAAAATTTTGAAGATTAAGGCATTAATAAAGAGTGGGACCTCCTCTGGAGTTTAACACCGCCCTACTATGTCTGTCTATGCCCTTCTTGGCATAGACAGAATAAGATTGTCCAAGTCTTCTTGTGGAAGAAGATTCCACTGTTGTGAAAGAAGTTCTTGCAGTTGCCGCCGATTTTGTATAACGTCCATATATGGCAGGCATCTTCTGTGAAGCATATCCCATGCATGCTCAATGGGATTGAGGTCTGGGGATTGAGCTGGCCATGGCAAAACCTCAATTCTTGTTTCATTGACCCAATCGGTAAGAACTATTGCCACATGTGGTCGTGCATTGTCATGCATAAGAGTTAAATTTCGGCCCAACGCTTCTGTAAATGACTGAACAACAGATTCAAGAATATTCTGGATATATTTCTCAGCATTTAAGAATTAAATCTAGAAAAAAACGAGATCAGCATAATTTCTGTCATCGTTATACCACTGCCTGGAGACTTGCGATTTTAACTCATTTTCCCTACAACTGTATTTAAATTCTGACGTAGCAGTTAGTGAACTGATGGTTTGCTGTGGACGGTTATGCACTGCTTGGAGAGCCTTTGAAGAACTCTGTCGGCGAGCCTGAAGAGTGATGTACCGGTCCTGAATAGCAGTGGTTGCGAGTCTTCTTCCAAGATGTTGTTCCCTGGGATTATCTTATCTCTGTAACGTCGCCATAGTCGGCTAATTATGCTCTGTGTTGTACCTAGCCGCTCCGCTACGTCAACTTGTCTTACTCCAACTTCCAGCATTCCAACTGCCCTATTCATTTCGTCACGATCCAAATGACGACGTCTATTGTGATCATTCATGTTTGCTTTTAACGCAATTTATGTTTACACTTATCAATGGGTACTAATTTTTGTAAAACAACGCAGAAATGGTGGGAGAAGTAACACACTAAACTTAAAATTCAAAACATTTTAAGCTTTATCATTAACTATACTTGTTTAATAGATACTTTTGATAGACAGTTGTTTATAAGCTACCTAGCAACCAAACTAATCAACAAAAGACAATATTAACGGAAGTAAAATCAAGCAAATAAAATAAAAATTGATATCCTTAGATTATGTTGATGTGTGTATATAAGGAAAGTAGTGATAACAGCACTGTCAGATCACTTGGGGCAGCAGCTTACATTTAAGTCGGGTTTCAGAAGTGCTTCTGCACAGAAACCAATAAAAATAAAATTAATCTATGAAAAAAATATTGCTGTTTTTAAGCAATGGCTCATGGCCCATGACTGGAATCTGTTGGGTGATGGTTTTGATGTTAATGTCTTATATGATGGTTTTATTAATGAAATTAAAACGAAATATAATGACTTGTGTAAACATAAAACAATAAAACAAAGAACAGTTAAAGAAAGGTGGATCACTGATGAAATTAAGATGAAAACAATTATTAAAAGACAAATGTATGAGGACATGCTAAGCAAAAAAATAAACGAGGAAGATTACAACAACTATCGCATTAATTAACTGATAGAAATGTGTAATAATGTAACCAAGATAAAAAATTTATATTTGGACAATATTCCTTATAATGACCACTCATTGATGTTGCATCCTACTGATGCAGGAGAAATATGTAGCAATATTGCACAGTTAAGGGATAGCTCTTGCGTGGGCTGTGATGAAATACCTGTAAAAATAATAAAAGAATCTGCGCCTAAACTTGCGATTATACTGGAACCAATAGTCAACAAATGTATAGAATCAGGAGTATTCCTAAATGAATTGAAAAAATCTATTATTAGATTAATATGCAAGAAAGGTGAAACTACAAAACTAGAAAACTACAGACCAATATCTATATTAACACATTTTTCAAAAATATTTGAAAAAATTATTTTTAAACGTGTAATGGATTTCCTCTTGGTACATGATATATTCAGTAAATACCAGAATGGCTACATCACAGTCAGATCTATGATTAGAGCTGCTTACCAAGCCATACATGAGATAATTGACAGTCTGAATCATGATGAGTGTACAAATGCTACCTTCATGGACCTAAGTAAGGCGTTTGACTGTGTTGAGTATTGGGTGCTCTGTGAAAAATTGGCGCAGGTGCTGCCTCGGATCTGGGGACGCTGAAGGGGAGAGTGCCCCAAGGCTACGTTCTGGGTCCTTTATTGTTTTTAATATATGTGAATAATCTTCCTCACAGGACTAAAACATAAAACGATACTGTATGCTGATGATACTTCCGTAATTGTAAGAACTAAAAAGGATGCAGCATACAATGAAATATTAACCACTGTTGAGGTCTGTGGTGCATGGTTTGACAAGAACAGACTGAAGCTGAATATTGAAAAAACCAATGTGTTGAACTTTCGTTACTTCAAGAAATTATTTATGTTAGTTAAGTTCTTGGGATTGTGGATGGATCCTCAATTGAATTGGAAGGAGCATATTGACCACTCATAGTGGGATCTGCAAGTCAGTCGGCAAGTCTATCTGCATATTATGCTTATGTACAATCAAGACTTAGCTATGGCATTGTGTTGTGGGAAACATCGGTTCATGCATCCAGAGTGTTCGTCCTGCAGAACTCGTGTCTTCGTAGTGTCTTTGGTGTGAAAAAAACATATTCTTGTAAAGACATTTTTAAGGGACATAAAATACTAACGTTGACTGGCCTATATGTTCTTGAGTGTGTGAAGTTTGTGAAGGAGAACTATGAGTTCTTCAAAGAACAAGAATTAAAACATCATTACGAAACCAGAGGTATGGTATGTTCACATTTGTTGCATCTACAAACAACAAAATGTTTAACTCGAAAAGGGCAAAGAACTATTTTGTTTGATATACTCATCAAAGAAGACAGTATAAAAGAGCACATACTAAATTCGGCAAAGCAGAAACTACCTTAGCTTTATAACATTAAAAGCGGAACAGATAAGTTATTATAATATATTGTCTCTTAATTACGGTGAAAATTACGCTACCAAAGCAGTAGAAAGATAGCTGGCAGCCATATCCGACAACGCCAGATAAGATAACAGCGATGAAAAGTTTAAAAGGGAGGTATTTCCTTTTAGACAACCGTTACCACCGACACGGTTTAAAAATCACTGAAGTGAAAGTAATACCATTATTTTGCGGCGAAAGTAAAACAACGATTTAACATGTAGATGGATGAGAGATTGAGAAAATAAACAATTCCAACAATGCAGTCAAAAGTTTTGCTCGGTGCTTTCGACACATATACATATGTGCGATGTAGTAAATAAAGTATAGAAATTAATTACACAACTCAGCGTAAACGGAACGTTTGATATGGCGAAATTGATTAATGAGAAACGTCAGATCTCCTCGTACGATTCAGTCACACATGAACAATGAATGAGTCACAAACGAACAACAAATAATATTTCACGTACATAAATAGTCATACTTAAATTGAGTTTAAAATCGAAGCACAATCCGGATTTCTTAGCATTTTATAGCTAACCTGAAATAACCTGAACAAAAAATGACGTGACTCCAGACGTTCTACTCTAATGGCATCTCTAAAAACAGTAATTTGCTTCATAATTACCTTTGTACTTATCTACAAAGCTCTTAATTTAATGCCGTGAAAGCGGAGGTATCGTTTCCATTTCTCCGATAGATTTTAACGGAAATAAAGAGGAACATGTCAAGAATTCAAGCTAACGTAATAAACAAGGAAGAATGTCTTTGTTTCGTTGATGTCGATATCTCGTAATTAAATTATTAGTCCGTCTCAACTCGTGAAATGGAGTTCGTTACGAAGTAATTTTTTTTCAACTTGAAGATACAAGACACATGCAAATCGAGTTATGTAAGCTTTTACATGAAAATGGAAGTTATACAAAACTTAACGCAATAAGTATTAGGATTTGATAAAAATATAATATAATTTTAAAAACTAAAACAAAACGAAATATAGTTTTTATTGCACTATTCTTAGATATCAACTCTTTATAATATTGGTTTGTATTTTTATTTTCTAGCATTTTACAAAACTTTTTTAAGATAGCTGCTGTAGTCAGCTACTCAGGTGCTATAGTCTGTTTCTAAACTAAGCGGGGTCAATTAATAAATTATTAAAAAGCCACATTTACACTGGAAAACAAATAAATCACTAGATCATTCAGGCAGTAAATTTGAATTATTTTTAAAGCCTGTGAATGTCACAGAATGTAATAGCAAGTACTAAACTGTAGGATAGTTGTAAATAAGACTAAGAGTTTTATGTTATTAGCACCACTTTCGTAGTGGCATAACATAATCTGACTGACTCCTGATTCACTATACTACATCTGAAATGTTTGATAAACTATCACTGTCACTACCTATTCTTTCACTTTGATCGAATTAAATGCTTCTTCTTGGATGGCACTTCAATTTTTTTTTAGATTAAGTTCACTATGATAAGATGGCAATCTTAAAACAATTTTATTATTATGTTTTGCCATTTTTTTCAATCACATATACTGTTCTTTATTAATTTTGATCAAATTCAGGAGCGTAGATCGAACCATATCGTCCCTGAATTTAATCTACTTAGCTTGCAGCCGTTCCTGGTACGATGCATTGTCTAATTGCCAAACCATAAATATACCATTTGTTACATTCGAAAAGCAACAACCCCTGACGTCAGTGTTAAATAAATAAATTGGTCGACCTTCCCTTCTGAACTCCTCAATTGAGATAAAATATTGTCGTCTCCATCTAATGATTTCGTCTCGTTCTATAAGAATGCTTTTACGATTCGTTTTCATCTATCTGAAGTTAATTTGCTTCATGAATTTGTGCAGCAAAGAAGAGCACATGTGTGGTAAATCAAGATGTTTCTTTAATAGAATCAAAATTTTATCTTAAGTAGGTATCTGGCTCGTTCTTGTAAAAGAAAACATGCACAATTTGCCGCACAGACTGTTTAAGTGCTTCATCATATGAAAGCAACTATGAAAGTTTCATCATATTCCTTTAAGGTTTGGTACACTGTCGATTTTGCAACTCCTAAAAGTAATTAGTAAATTATAAAGTCGGTAACAATATTCGAACTGTCAAAATTTACCCATGGTATTGCTAATTTCAGAAATTATAGCAGTTTTTCTAAGATGCATTTCTTCACTTCGCAGCTACACATTTAGAATACACTATTTTTCAGCTGTCCCAAATCTAAACATTTGCATTTTTTAAGGTAAATATGAGCCTGAACTTATCGATTCAGTATCTATTGTTACAAGTACTTCATCATCTAGCGACGAAATTATCAGATACCTACTAAGAAAGTTCTTCAAAGTAACAAAGGTATCAAAAAGTGACTACATTATTGTTACAGTTTATGGAACGACTGATTCACATTTTGGACACCGTATCGTTAAGAAGTAAGTTCTCGTTTTGGATATTTTAATTCTCTTAGCATCATTTTTTCCAGAAAATAGAATCTAAATTAAGAGAAATATTAAGAGTGAGAATATCAAAAATCAAATTATAAGTTTAAATGTTTCTTTAACTGCACTGGAAAAAAAAAACATTGATTTATTCTCTAAGAATTCTTTGAACCCCAACTGAATGACAAGATAGATGGGAAAAAAAAACTGAAAAAGAAAGTAACGGAAGAAGCGTTTGATTCCAGGAATTAAGCCCTGCATAAATTGCAAACATCGTTGTGTAGATTATTTTTTGACCCAAGCATTGACAGCACATGACAGTTTCCGAGCTTTTGTGAAAAGAATAAGAAAATATGTGAAAGACAGTTGTATATATTATAACGAAGTGGACACAATCAGTCAGACTGTATTTGATTGCGGCAGATGAACGTCAATACCAATAATGATAGAGTCAGCAAATTGGAAGGCTACACATGAAATTATGACCAAGAAAAACCTTGAGGAAAGTAGAGATCATCTAAGCAGCTAACAGTATCTGATGATATACTTACACAACAAAGATTCTAGATATCGTGGAGGACTTTCTTTCTGAGGGGTTTTTAATGGATAGGCTTGTACTGGGAGAATCACAGACAAACTTGGTGTAGACCAAAGCAAAACATTTTCCCTTGACAAAATAAAATTGACTACCTACTGGTACAAAATTGCTTTCAAAGAAACTGAATTGCCAAGGCTTTGCAAACTGCAATTCCATTCCCAAATGCCTAAATTTGTAAACAATATCTTTAATTGCTCCAGGTACAAAATAAATTGAAAAATATGCTGCTCAATTTGGACTGCGAAGGTTTATCCATGCCATGTCACTTTCTGAATGATTTGCTTTCTCTGAAATCCGCATGAGGAATATTTGTTTATTTAAGGCCGCTTGAGTAACTTCATACATGCTTTGTCGAAAAATGAGTCGTTAATGTTATTTTGACAGATCGTGGAAGATGACTGTATAAATTGAGTCAATTTATATCAAACTGTAGTTCGCCAGAAGGGACTGTACGTCTTGTTGAAGTGTAATCGTTTATAAGTTATAAATATATACTTTGAATATAAAAAATGCGATTGCTTTACAATAAATTATAATCCCAACCCTTATAATTTCTAATCCATCTAAAAACTGCGAAATTCGACAAAGTAGACAAAACCACATCCCATCATCTCGACAACCTCATCTTTCTTAATCGCGTAACAAAAATGAGCGCTATCTAGCGGGCGCTCAGCTAACTTTTCATATTTAAACAGTTGAGGGTGGACGTGGAATCTCTCGCCGCTTCAATTTACCCTCAATATATATCTCGGTCGGAGTGGATTTAAATTTTCGCAACATTTACCCTATTCCGATGAAATCGCAACGCTGGATTGATGCAATGACTCTCTTTGTGTCGCTTGGTCGCCGATTATAAGCTTTTTCCCCGCGACCGACAAGGATAAAACGGTTATTTGCACTGACACTACTCTACCGGCAACGAAATGGAACGTAATAGAGGTTATTGTACCGTTAGCTAATAAGAAAGCGCAACTCTACGACACGGTGCAGCTTAAATAAAGCACCGAAACGAATTTGTCTTGGAAATTTAAACAAAACCTGAACCACTACGAAAGTTATTTACTCATGTTGTTTCTTTGTGTAGGTTGGTGGACGTTTCTAAATGAAAAGAAAGAGCGCGGAGCTTGTAGACGATATTACAGCTTGGCTCGGAAATATTTTCTTTAACGTTAATTGGAATTTGTTGATGTAATTTAATATTGTCGGGATAAATGTATTGAAGTCTTGCAGATACTTATAATAGATTTAGACACTATTTCACCTCATCCAATCTATCTTATATCTTCAGTTAAGCATGGTTAAGTTGGTATTTGGAATAAGGAACCAAATTAGCCCAGAATGGTAGAAATTTAAGACCGGCTTCTCATTGTATATGGACATAAGTAGAAAAAGGCAAGGCCACCAAAAATCGGCCCTGTTTCCTACCAGATCGCTCATCATCGTTTGCACCACTCGTTCTCTTCCCATGTTTCCACCGTGACATCTTGACCATCCGTTCATCTTCCCCTCTGGGCTCTGACGAACTCCGATATTATTGCCTCACCGTGCAGTTGTTTTACTTCCTCGTTAGTTCTCCTTTCCCAGCTACCATTGACTTTTCTTCCGCCAAATATCTTTCGCAGCATTTTCCGTTCCTACACCTCCAGTTTTGTTCATCACCCATGTTTCGCAGCCGTAACAAACCGTTGGCCTTAAAACCGTTTTGTTTATCTTCGCTTTATTCGAGACGTTTTTCGATTTAAGTATCTTATTCACAGCTCCCGCTCAACGATCAGCCTTCACTATCCTGGCCGATACCTCGGCAGCACTGTCCCCATCCTTCATCGTCCTCTTTCCTTCTAAAACAACAGATGCCTTTCATTCCCTTTACCACTTACTTTTCTCATATGCATATATTTGCTTTTGCTTCCATTTATTCTCAGTCCTACTTTGCCAGCTTCCCATTCTAACGTTTTCATTACATTTTCCATTTCCTTTCTAGTTATTGCCAGGACAGTGGCATCGTCCGCGTACACCAAACACTGATGACTTTTATTCAATATGGTTCCCGTTGTGTTTATTCTACTCTTTTGAATCACCATCTCTAAAACCACATTCAATAATGTTGTTGACAACAGGTCTGCCTTAATCCTACCTTAGTTCGGATAAACTCAGATACTGCGTTATTAATTTTTATTCTACTTATGCCATCTTCAATTGTCATTCTCACCAATCGTATAATCTTATTAGGGACTTGTAATCTCTTCAAGGCTTCATAAATTCTTAGTCTAAGGCATGTAGTTCCATCCCACGCTCATAACAAAATGCTTGTAATTCTTTCAGGATGAAAATTTGGTCCATAACTGACCGACCCCTTCGGAAACCGCACTGATATTCACCTATCTGTTTTTCAGCATGTTTATATCTTGTTCCTTATTACTGTTGCTAATACTCTATATATCGTATCCAGTAATGCTATGTATCTGTTCTTACAAATGGTTTTATCTCCGCTTTTTGTGTAAAGGTATTATAATTGCCTCTTTCCACGTAGATAGCATCTTTTCCTCCCTCCACACATCCTCTATTAACTTATATACTTCTTCTTTCAGCCGGTTTCCTCCACATTTAATCAACTCAGCCACTACCCCATTCATCCCTGCACTTTTAATCTCTTCTGTTTCCTCTTTCATTGGAGGCAAAACTTCTCTCTCGTCATTTTCGGCGTATTTCTCCTCTACTTCTGCTGCATATAATTTATCTTTGCGGTTTAAAATATCTTCGAAATGACCTTTCCATGTTTCCAAAATTTCCTTTTCATCTCCTACCAGTTCTCCTTAGTTATTTTTACAATACAATGTCCTAGTTTGCTTGGTTCTTGCTGCATTTTTCACTTCCTGGTAAAAGTTCTTAATATTCTTATTCCTATATTGTTCCTCTATATTTTAAATTTGTTTTTCGTAATACTCTTTTTTAACCCTTCTATACACACTTTTGGTTGATGGTCTTTTTCTGATTTTTATACATCTCTATATCTTCTTGCCTATCAGTATTCAACATCTTCTTGCTTATCTCTTGGACCTTGGACAACAGAAGAAATATGTATCTTCTATTGTCTTCTGATATAATAACTGTGTTCCATCCTCTTTTAATTCCTCCAAGTTCCATTTCTGCTTCACCCTCTTTATTTGACCAACACCTTTCTTAAAGTTTGCTATCATCTTTATTCTCAACAACATGTGGTCTGAGTTAATCTCCGCCCGTCTGTATACTCTTACATACCTACTTGATCACATTTTTAAACGTTTCTTCTACCATAACATGATCAATTTGATTAACTTGGATTTTAATAGTAAAATAAAATAAATGTCTTTTCTTTTTGGCGTCATTATATAATACCAGCAGTGGGTTTTGACGCCATTACTAATTTATTTCTCGAAACGTTCAAGACACCGGCTATTTGTCAAAATGAGCTCTCCATACACAAAACGATTTGAGGCGTCCATAGGAATGGACCAAAATTGCCATATGCTGCTGCAACCAATACGATTAAAAATTCATTGAAAAATGGGTGAAGCAGTATAAAGCCTCAAAACATGTTGATGACCTTCCTGAACGTGGGAAAACGAATGTGACGTCCAACAAGCTCGAGAAAGTGATTGTGTAGTTATTCAGGAATCATTCCACTCTGCATCTGTGTGAAGCCAAGGTCGAACTTGCCAAAACGGAAATTCATGTTAATCTCAATACGATCAGGATCGTAAAATTATTATATCGTTCTACGAGCTGGAAACCCCTACTAAGTGTAACTCACATAGAAAAACGCCTGAGCTGGGCGAGCGAGAACAAAGGTTGCCATTGGTCAAGGATGATTTGTCTCAGATGAAGCGACTTTTTGATCATAGGTTCGAGTGAAGTGTGTCTGGTTACGAAGTATAGCGTTTTTATTCAACACACCATCGAACACCCTGTATGCAGTCAAAATGCTCAAACTTCATGAACGTGTCCTTTTGAAGTAAGCCAAGATGATGTTTCCATCGATAACAAATAACAAACAATGAACTGAAACATAGGAGCCGTCTCTGCCGCACCTGGAAGGAGGAAAACGACATTGTCACCATGGATTGGCCCTCCCAATTTCGCAAACCTCATCGAAAACGTGTGGACCATTGTGAAGCGCCAGTTTATGAGATCTATTGTGAATACCCTTAATCTTTTAGTCCCAATTGATCTCCAAGATTCTAAAGAAATTCAGGATCTTCTTGGGGGCTGTGTGATGCCAGCCGGTTCTAAGTGCGCCTGTTCGAGGTGACGGAGCCTTTGTCAGGCTACCGCCACGCTTTCACTATATTCGGAGCAGAAACGGCATTTATCGCTGTCTACCTTGCCCATCTTCTTAAGGTGATACCTGAGAGGGCCGTGGCCAGTGAATAAAGCCGTGATAGTGCTAAGGTCTCTTTTATTGAGCCCCAGCAAAGATTTAGACTTAGTGGGTGAAAAAATAAACTTTTTTGATTGTCTTAGTTTTGGGACACCAATGGGAAAATTTTTGCTTCGTCTCCCACTGTTGGTGATTAGCTTTTATGTGGCTTTTGGTAAGGCTACAAAACGGCTCTGGTACAATAAATCGAGATTCCGCGCCTCTTTTTACAAGACCATCGACAGTCTCCTTTCCTCCACACGCCCAGTGTCCTGGTACCTACATCAGTGTAACTGTGTTTCTTTGGGCCAGAATTTTGAGGGTCAGCAGACAGTCCCAGGTTAACCTCGACTCAAAGATACATGCCCCTGGAGCCTTTAGCAAGTTCCACAAGTTACTTTTATATTTTATTTGTATATTACTGTAAAAAATGTTGGAGTGAATATCTTGGTGAGTTTCAAAGAAACCTTGTCTCCTTTCTTATGGACCAAACTGTAAATCTCGACATTGTTCAAAATCATCAGTACTGCTGGTAGCAAATTTAAATGCCTCATTTTCTTTTTCAGATATAACAAACGCTGAAACGATAAGGAACAAATGTTTACAGAAATTACTTAACAGCAGATTTGCTGATTACCTTGTATCGAAAAAAATATTGAATATATTACAATCAGTAAAAAACTGAAGTAACTTCCTAAACGTGCCCTGGCTTTCCGATACGCTCTCACAGAGACAAACCACGCGTAATAATTAGAATCGCTTCATCTGAACTAGGTACTCCATATTTATCATTCGCTCATGCCCAATACCGTAGGAAAGCGCGTGCCCAGTAATCTTATTAATATGCGCGCACATCAGCGACAGTACCGCTACTCGAATGATGTATGAGCCGCCTATGTTCGGTATCCGTGACTCAAACTGCCGTTCGCGAGTCGACTGCCCCCGGATCGATTCCGGGCTAGCTTAGAGCTTCACTGCCGGTAGTCGTAGTCGCCTTGTCAGAAAAAGAAAATATCAAATCTGAATATTTATTTAAATTCGAAATCATCATTTTGAAAACTTGCAAGTAAAGAATGGGCAAAGTTTATTTATTTTTCTAGGATTTTTTTGAGAAGAAGAAAGAATAATAATAATAATAATAATGATAGCTGTTTATTGATGGCAAAAAGAAAAATACATATTCTATCAAATTACAAAGAAAAAAATAAAGAAAAGGTATCGGTTATAGTAAATAAATAATAATAAGAATATAAAATAAATCTGCCATCAAAAAGTACAAGATCAGCTGCATGCGAAGCACACAGCAGCTCTGACTCTAATACCTTAACTTAAACTACTCTTACTAACTAAATTCGAGTCTTAAACGCTAATTTTAATGAAAGGAAAATATATACAAATAAATAATTCCGCACCATCAATGCACGGAAAAATGAAATGCCAAACTAAATTGTAAATACGATTAATAGATAAAAATGAAAAATAAATAAGAATAGTTTCTGTGTAAACAATGATTTTACTTGATGATACATTTCAGTAGGCTATTCTGCATAACCAAAAATCTGAAACCAAACAGTAGAATATTTTTTATAGTATAGACTGTCGTTACTATGCGAAATAAATTCTGCAGCTGCTCCTTTATACAGGGTGTTCACAATTTTGCAAAATCGAAGAAATCTCGAAATTTTTAAATGGAACACCCTGTATATTTGTCGAAATTGATACCTCATTTGATACATCTAGGATAGATCATTTTCTAATTATTTCTTTTTACAGTTGAATTAATGAGAAATGCTTTATTTTTAAAGCTAATTTGCATTTCGAACCTACTGTAAATCAGATATTCGACAAATAATCCATAAATGGTCTATAACGGAAGAAACTCCATTTAATGAGAAACAATTGAAGCGGTGAAATAACATTAATTTAATATAAAGTAAAGGTGTCAGTTTTAAGCTTGATAAATACCAAGTACAAAATTTCGTTTTGTGTTATACAGTAGTTCAATCTTTAAAAGAAATTGTTATAATGACAATTTTAGTAGACGCAAGCTTCTACCTTCAATAGCTGTTACCTTTGAAATACCATCTATAAAAAGAACATTTAGATCGACTAGAAAGGTGGAGGTCGGAATAGCACGCTCGCCAATGCGTTAATTCCAACAACGGCCCCACTCTAGATCTATCCTATGTGGATTTTCCATTGTTTAAGTTCGCTTTGTTTATTGATTACCGGTTTATTTGTTTCTCCCTTCTTGTAGGAGTTTCTATAAATTTTCTAATAATCTTTCAAATTTCCGGTCTTCTTTCAAGGTTTGGAACTCTCTGCATAAACTTGCTAGAGATTTCTTGTACACTCCTCAAGAATAAATATCATATTTACCATTTCTTGAAGGTACCTACCAAAAATTGTCAATATAACAATTGCTTTTAAAGATTGAACGAAATACTGTATAACACAAAACGAAAGTTTTTACAAATTATTAAGTATACCTTAAACACCATAATGAATCTATTGAAAATGCTAATTCTTTATATTAATTTAATGTTTGCTTTCTGAATGAAAATCAATTTAAATGAAGTTTCTTCAGAATTTGTTGAATATCCAATCTTATAAGGTTTGAAGTGCAAATTAATACAGCATTTCTCATTAATCCAACTTTAAGAAGAAATAATTAGAAAATAATCCACCCTAGGTGCATCAAATGAGGTATCAATAGAAAGCGTAGTAAAAGGGATTTCCAATGAGCAAAAAATATACAGGGTGTTCATTTCGAGATTTCTTAGATTTTGCAAAATTGTCTGTATAAAGGGCAGCTGCAAAATTTATTTCACATAGTAACGACAGTCCATACTAGTAAAAAATATTCTACTGTGTTGGTTTCAAATCTTTTGTTTTTCCCTTGGAGAAATTTGAAATGTGTCAATTTAAGTAAAATCATTGTTTACACAGAAACTATCAACTTTGAGAACAAATTTTATCTATTAATATGAAGTGTTCATAAAAAATGCAACTTTAGTTAATTTCCAATTTGTATAAAACCACTTGATTGCCGAAGAATATCTGAAGAATATTTGACAAACTTTCAAATAAGCGTGTAATCTTCCGTCCCCGCTTCGTTGCCGGACCCTGTACAAATAAATAATATGCGGAGCATGCAATACAGATTGTGATACGATGCAATGAAAAGTAAAAAACTAGAAACCCAAAGCTCAACACACTCGCCTAGTCAGCCTAACAGAGTCTGTAAAGGTGATCCCTCAGGCTACGAGCGAAGACAGGCGGAGCAAGAGATCGAAAATTGTGAGAAACAGCATTCTAAAATTTTACAATGTTATAAGACAAACTGCTCTCTCTTATAAAAGATAGGCCCCTGGTCCTAACATTAATGTTGTGCAAGTGGGTCTTTTGGAATAAATAATTTTGAAATAAAACAGAGAGGTGAGATAGTTGGCTCTGAAGAACATATTTAACCAGTTTGCCCATTTGAGAGTATGTGAAATGTAATATCGCCTTAACCCATAGATGAAACGCAAACAGGCATTCTGCACTCGCTGAATTCTTAAATCAAGGATAGTACACATTGAAGCAGAAGTTAGAGACTGAAAGCACCCGAGATTGACAAAGCAACTTCCTCATGTCTTCATCTAGGTAGTCCCTGCTGCCGTAAAGAACTTTCAATTTATAAAAGGCGGTACTAATAAGATATTGACAACACATCGCCATTCACCACAATCCGTATCTGAGACATGATTCTGAATACAGCAGAAGGCCGACCAAATACCATAACTGAAGACTTGTTAGGATTAATTTTTAGAGAATGTCTAGATGATTCGGTAGTCATAAACTGTAAATCAGCATTAATTTTCGCAATTGCATCCCGGGCATCGTCCACATCGAAATAGAAATAGATTTGCGTATCATCCGCATACATATGCTAAGAGTAATGGCGTAGACTCTTCATGATGCCGGAAGTATATATGCAATAGAGAAGGGGTCCCAATACACTTCCTTGAGGCACACTCGACACTACGTATCTGGACGATGAACTGTTGACCCGCAAAGACATCACCTGTCTACGACCCATTATGTATGACTGGAAAAAGGCTATCGATTCCAGGCTGAAGCCAACTTAATGCAGAATCGATAGCAACAACTGGTGATTGATGGTATCGAAAGCTGTTTCAGTTACAGTTTAATATGAAAAAAGTCAAAAAATTTTGTCCAATATTACCACACCATGATGAGAAGCATCAGCTTTAATGCTATTTCCTTTAAGGTGGATTAATTCATAGTTCAAAAAGACAAACTTAATGCCATAGACGAAAAGTTTATTTTAAAAAGTGGCTCAGCAAGCATTGCGATCTGCTATTGACCATTTTATCGAGAAGCTTGAGCACAAATGTTCATTAAAATATGAAAGAGAGCTTCACCATTATCGCACCAAACGAAGAGCTAAAAGCATCTCAAAAACAGATTTGCGTCTTAGTACTTACAAGATCCAGTAAACCCAAAAGCTACCGACCATAAACACCAACTGGATGTTGAAACAACTGTAAACTGACGATTTATTACACAATAAAATCATCTTTAGTGGCGAAGTAGCCCGCTTCCACTTCAATGACTTTAAAAAAAGCAAAACTATTGGATCCACATGCCTTACAAGGACTTCTGATAATCCTCAAAATGTTACAGTTTGATGCACCATTTGGGCAGGAGAAATTATTGGACTGTACTTTTCTTGAAAATGCTGAATCATAACAGTCAACAATGATCGTTACCGTAGCATGTTTAAACTTCTTCTGGCAAGTATTGGATGAAATTGACATACATAAATGGGATGTGGTTTCAACAGGATTGCACCGCCAGTCACATCGCCTGCAAAACAATGACATTATTACAAATCTAGTTCCCTAGATTTATCATTTCTCGTTTAGAGGAAGAAAACTGGCCGTGGAGAAGTTGCTGTTTAACCTGTTCGGATTATTTCCTTTGGGATTTTTTGAAAACTTTCCTGGGACAACGCAGGAGTAGACCAATTTGCTGAGTGCCAATCATGGAGAAGCACTACTTACTAAACTATTGGACTAAACGATCCTTTCAAAGAATATTTTCCATTTTCTGACCCAAAAAGCAGCAACTCAGTTATTTCCCCTCATTAGGATTCCAAAAGCGTTATTTCTCAAAATAGCGAAATTCACTCAACATAACAACTTAACAATATCAACAAATTACCACACACACACACACCATATTGCTCACACCCTAATAATTACATAATCACTAGAGAACCTCAATGAATACGTATAATTAATACAGTGTTACCAACCTGTATTTAATATCAATCGTAACATTGTAACCCTCTTAACATATCTGCGTATATACGTGACATTATTATGTTATGCCTACCAAAGCACATACATACTACATACATACACACCTAGCTATTTGCAACGGAGATATAGCGCCTTTGGGGCCTCGCATAACGGAGCTTATTGGCGAGGCGAGGTGTACGAAGAATGAAAGGCCACTCAGTGAATATACATATACCATTCATAGTTGTGAGTACGACGACCAGCCACTATAGCAGAGTATACTATAGCTCACGCTCAGCCATCATACGACACGACATTATGAATGTACGACTTTCACGTGATTGTTACGACGAACCAACACGCCCTCTCTCTCTCTTTACGCAAATCTAGTAGTACTATACTCGCACGCTACTCTAGACTAATTAACGGGCCGAGTGGAAGGGGCCACAGAAGAACTGAGGGAAACACCAGAAGCTGAAGAGAGGTGGAAAAAAAAACGAAAGACGAAGTGGTGGCAATTACGAGTCGCTGTAAAAAGCGACGCGTCGCGTCGCTATTTTTTAATCCAATCGCCCTAGAACGGTTGATTTAAAGATCCGCTATAAACAAGGGTAGCCAATTACGTTCGATACGAATTTCTTCTTGGCTTTCGTAGAAGGTTCAAGGTAAGAATCCGGGACATAAAACTACAATTTCTGTGGATTTTATACGGTTTCTAAATAATTTACTAGGAGGGTAACAATTCTCGATTGAAATCAAATTTGATTTCAAGCATCTGACTGCTAACTTTTTCAAGTTGCAGTACCTTGCAATCTGGTTAACATTTTTCTACACATGTTTTACATATTAACATTGTTCTAAGAAAGTAATCACCCAGACACAGTCGTTTTCCTTTCTTTCACGAAGCAAAAAGAACGACTAATTTTGAACAAGAATTGTTGACAGCGTCTACATCTTGGTCATTAGAATTTACATCCAACAGGATGTCGAGAAATAAAACGAGAAACAAAAAAGTCATCATTAGAACTAGGATTTCAAAAAACAAAAACAATCCAAGAACAATCTGTTTTAAACAGATTCTTGGATATCAATTAGCAATAAAAACTTAATAACTGTGGTAATATTGGTTAGAATGCTTTCTCTAAGTAGTTTCTTGATCAGAATTTAAAAAATGCGGCACCCATCTTGTATATTGCCCTCTCAAATCCAATTCCTTCTTCAAAATATGAAATATCCGTTAATTTCAGATATCCATGCTCCTGACGATGTCATTCAAAATCAAGTCGCTGTCGTCTGTAACCATATCATGAACGAGAATCATCATTTAGGCTCATTACCAAACCTTTGGTACAGCACTGATCCGTTTAATTGCATTGTTAATTAAAGAATTACTTAGACGTGGTTAATTAAAATTCAGATTTCTTTTATTATGTTTACAGACAAAGCCTGCTTTGCACATGATCATTTAATTTTCATCATTCACATGGTTAGTTGAAAGTTCACGCTAGAAATCATCAATTCAGGTTTTTCATTAATGTTTGAATAGGCATTGTAGATGATTACTTAATGAACCATTTAAAGCCGTTGAACACAAATACACACTCACAAACTACACAGCAAGAGTTGCAGCGCAGGACTGACAAGAAGAACGAGTTGGTAATGGCTATATTGGTCGGGGACAATCTGTTGCATGACCAACAAGATATCTAGATCTAATCCTGCTAGATTTTTTCTTTGAAGATCTTATTTAGAAGAAGAAGGTCTTGTTTAGACCACTAAAACGTAGAAAATAGGCTTTGGCAGAGAATTATAGATGCCTGCCAACAATGAAAACACAAGAAGACTTCTTGTTTTCATTTTTACTATCACCCAGCAAAGTGTGTATTTTCTGTTACACTTTGGGTTTTACTTTTATTTTAAATATACAATAGACTCTTCAATCAACTAATATTTATTGAGTAAAAAAACGTCTAACAAAATATTTTCTTTTTGACACACTACTTCAACTGTTTTTTTTAATATATGCCTTCTTAAATAATTATAATTGTCATTAATTATCATTATTTCTTAACACCATCTCGTAATGAAAATTCTAACCGAATCTGACGTTTTAAAAATTTTACAAAAAATCAACCATTTACAACTGCTTTCTTATTATGTTTAACTCTAGTACCTAATCTAGGCTTTCGAACTCCTACATCGGGAAGTTCTAAGCCTTGAACTTTGAAATTATCAATCATAGCCTGAGCCCTAGTACGATCCGCTTTCTGTTTCGATGTAAGCAGCTTTCCTTCAGCTTTTACCGTTCTTTCCTTTCTTTTTTCTTCTTCCTCTTCTTTTCGTTTCTCTCTTGTTCTAATCTTATTTGTTCCAATCTGGCTGTCTCCGCTTTTTCTTTTCGGAGTATTCTTTCTTCCTCTTCCTTTTTCAAAAGTTCCTCCTCCCCCATTAATTGTTTCAATAGTTCCTGCATCGTAGCAACACTTTTCTTATTGGGACCTCTTTTGGCATCTTTTGCATCTTTTTCTTCAGCTTTTCCGTCCAATTTCTTCAGATGCAAATTGTTCATTACTGGGCCCATAACCTGTTACACGTTGGGTTTTACTTTACACTTCGGGTTTTACTTTTATTTTAGGTACACAATAGACTCTTCATCAACTAATATTTTATTGAGTAAAAAAAACGTCTAACAAAATATTTTCTTTTTGACACACTACTTCAATTGTTTTTTATACTTAACATTTTCCCTAACGGGGGGTGGTAGGAAACATCCTCTAGGTTTTTGACGAAATGGTATGTCTTCTGACTCTTCCTTGAAAAAAATTTTTTCATCAAAAGAAAAAATTAAAAAAGTTCTGCCTTTTTTTTTATGTGAAATCAATAGATGATATTGGGTTGATTTACTGTGTTGTATATAAACCATTTTACTCTATTACCTTCGTCCATCTGCCAGGAAGACCCATTATGCCCTCTTTCCAAAATTGTTGAGATTTACATTCTTGTAAAATATTCATCGAGGTGCGTTTTTATTTCGCCTTATGATTTGTGATATTTATCACGGAGAGAATTTTTTAACGAATGAAACAAATAATAATCGGATGGGGAAGATCTGGAGAGTACGGAGGGTGAGGTAGAACGCCCCAATTAAACTGTAAAAGTTTCTGTCTTACAACCAATGCAACATGCAATATTGCGTTCTCGTGATGAAAAACGACACCTAGTCGTTTCGCCAAATCTGGCCGTTTTTCGGATATAACGGCTTTCAATTTATCAAGTTGATTGCAATATTTTGCAGAATTGATTGTTTCACCTTGTGGAAGGAACTCGTAGTACACTACACCTTTCCAGTCTCCCCAAATGCACAAAAAAAAAATTTTCTTCGAATGAAATCCTGGCTTCACAACAGTTGTAGGTCGATTTTACTTAGATCAAGCCTCTTGAAAAGAGGATTTATTTCATATCAAATTTTATTCTCTGAGGAGGAACTGTTTTAGAAGCTACTATCCTCCATGGACTCATACTAATATATAATACTAATTTTTTGGCTCTACACAGCAAGAGTTTGTTGATTTTATTGATCAGTGGTGGTTTCAGCAAGATGAAGCTACTACCCATGCATAAAATACCACGTTCTAAGATGTAAGGAAATTGTTTCCAGATAAATTGGTATCAAGAAGAGGAAACATTAACTGAAAGAGCAGTTCAAGAAGCCTGGATTGGTCTTCAAACGATTTTTTGTGGGGCTATATTAAGAATCGAGTTTATAATAATGTTCCAGGATATTTGATCCAGGTCATATCCAGGAAGATATTAATGGAAAATCTAAAACATCATTGGGAAGAGTGCGAGTGACGAAATCGGCCATATCTAGTTCTAGACAACTCAAAACTAAGCTACTTTCACAACCAGCTAAGCTATTTTCAGAACCAGATAAAGTACTTCCACAATCAGCTCTTAACCAACTAGTCTGCTTTCGCAACCAACTCTCAACCAGCTAAACTGCATTTAGAAACAGCTAAGGTGCCTTGAAAACCAGGTTTAATTCAGGTAAGCTGCTTTGAAACCCAGCTCTGAACCACACAAGCTAGTTTCACAATTAGCTAAAGACCAAGAATTGATCGTTTCAGCTTGTGGAAGGAACTCGTAGTACACTACACCTTTGCAGTCCCACCATATGCACAAAAGAACTTTCTTCGGATAAAGTCCTGACTTCACACCAGTTGAAGATCGATTTTCCTTAGATCAAGCCTCTTTAAGAAAAGATTTTTTTCATATCGTTGAAGAAGCAAATCGCACGACACGATTCATAAGGTTGGTCTCCGTCAATTGGTGTGGAACCCAAACTTCATACCGATTCACATATCCCATCTTGATTAAATGATTATGTACCGTTGTCCTGGGATTATTACTGGCATCGTCTATCTCACGTCTGAGGTCCATATCCGTCGTTGCTAGGCGGCCGCTGTGGTCTTCATCTTCCAAATTAAAATTTCCAGCTCTAAATTTTTTTAACCAATTACGGACAAATCTCGTCTGCAGTGTTCGTGGCACTATTACCTTTTTTAAAGCAATAAAGCATAATATGATGGAGGATGCAAGGATTTTAAAAGAGACTTTCTCATCAACGAAAGGTACACATTTCATGTAAACAATTTTTTGAGGTGAACTGAAAAAGTATCCCAAACGCTTTTTTTTAATTCAAAATCTTCCTTTATAGTTTAAATTTAATGTCAATACATAATTTGTCAAACATATTCCAAATTTATAGAAATAAATAATCTTACCTTTCTACGACCGCAACAGAGCATATTGCGCGTGCGCGATCGTCCCGATGTGATCTTAGTACGCGCCAGTTTCCGCCACTGCATACCAGATCAGCGCTGGATTGTCGTCCTGTAAAAATACCAGAAACATTTTAAACACTTAATATGTAGGCTTTTGTGTGCTATAACAACAAGGAAACCACTTAACTAACGGCACAGGTTAAAACGACCCCCCGGAAACATTTACAGAATAATCGAAAATGTAAATAAAGGAAAAAGGTTTACAATATAACGATGAAAGTTCCTGCATCTATCCTTAATTCACGCCTTGTGCATTAAATATGTATCAACAAGGTACAATAATCTACGACCAACATCAAAATATGTTATCGATTAGACAATTTCATTAACCTATATTTCTGATTACCATAGCATGTTATGTAGTAAAAGCATAACAGATGCGTTAACCACATTCGATTAATTCAGAAATCACACTACATATACGAACGATATTTTGAAAAGGAATTCTTATTATTAGAATTTGAAAATCGAATAATGGTCGCTTATTAATTTGTATTCAGTTGCTTCCAGTATTTCCCTTTGAACAACTCTAGATACATCATCTTCTGTTAGCTTATCTTCCGTGTCGTGATAATAATAATAACAAACATCCTGTACTAGAGATAAAATTGGAATTACCCTCCAATATACAGGGTGAGGCATTAGACCGAAGTCCAATTACTCCTGTATTATAAGAGAAATGGGAAAATGTTATTAAGATAAAAGTTGAAGCGTATGGGGGGCTATAACCTAAAAATATTTTAACTATACAGGGTGTCTAATAAATACAGATATTTAAATGGAACACCTTATATATTTTTACAGTTTACGATTCTTCTAGGTCTTACCTTTATTATAATAGGGTTTTGTTATGTTATTCAGTTTACTTTAGAAGATATGGGAAGTTTTGCATGAATTTTATAACATAGTTGGCGCCTCCTACCGTACTACGGCTTCCACATAAAATAATTCAATTGTGCTAGAAACATTTCTAATGTTATCTCCTGTCATCAGAAATTATTTATTTATCGGCGTATTAAATATTTATATACAGGGCGAGTCATAACTCAGAATGTTTATTTTCTCACCTATTTTAAATGGAACACCCTGTATTTTATTATTGGAGTAAACTCCTCTCTTCACGAACTTTATTATTTATTAAACATTCCCTATAGCTAAATGTTTTAGTTTTTGAGTTATTTGCATTTCTATAACGAAAACAGGGTGTACCATTTAAAATAAAGTAAGTTTAGTTTACCCTGTCTTTATTTGACACCCTGTATAGTTAAAATATTTTTAGGTTATAGCCTCCCATGCGCTTCAACTTTTATCTCAACAACATTTTCTCATTTCTCTTATAATACAGGAGTAATTGGACTTCTTCGCACTAATGCCCCACTCTGTATAATATTTGAGCTCAAAGCTTTTTCGTTGAAGATCAGTTCAGACATTAGAAGACCACATTTACTGAAAATTTGAGGAATTATTGTCAAATAATTCGTTCAGAAATGAACAATTTCGCATGAGCATTTTTTAATTTTAGCAGAGAACAATAATTAGTATCAACAGTAATTCTTGTTTGTAGAAGAAGGGTATAGTTTTTAGAAATTCATGATATCCAGCAACAACCTTCTTTTACGTGACCGGCAGTAATTAACTGAAACATGACTAATGCGTACAGTTCAATGCCGAGTACGTAACCCTCTCCAAACTGCGCCAAAAAAAAAATTCAATTATAACGTTGAAAATAAAATTAGGAATAATAAAGGGAAGGTAACTGTTTCGAGGAAAATAGATATTAGAAGAAATTTATAAAAAGGGGAGATGTTAAAAAGCCGAATGAAAAATAGTCTGCATCCACGATCCAGAAACAGGTCAAATCGACAAGTTAATATAGACTTCCGAAGTACAGCATACACATCGGAAACTGCATGACTAACACTACTTCTAGAAATCAATACCCTAGATAAGGAACAACACACAGTCCTTGGAAAGTAATAAATGGTGGTGATCGAGGAATAAGTGATTTTAAATTGGTAGAGCTTTTAATTCGAAACGAATCTACTAATAGAAGTTAATGGAATGAAATTCTTATTTCACAAATTAAATTTGAATCAATAACAGAATTATTTATAGTTTATTTTTTTAAAGAAATTATCATCAATCAATATTGTTACGGCCTAGATTTTAAAAAGGGCAAAATAGAATGAATTAATAATCGTAATATGTCATTTCAATATCCTGCTTTATTGAAAGCTAAAGCGATAGTTACCGTGGAGGCGGCGTTTAGACTAGATTCATAAATAATGCATCCTTGCATGTACAAGTCATATCATAATTAATATCCCGGTTTAGAACTAAAAGTGCATCAAAACTGCATTCCCTTCATGAAGTTTAGTTGGTGAATACTAACTTCCTAAAACAAATGTCGACAAAACTTCGTGCACAGCTTTTGTAAGAGCGGTTATGACATTTTTTTAGTGTAAGGAGAGACGACATCGCTTCATCTAAATACCTTGAAAAATACCACTACTTGCTTCTAAACATAAGTGAGCTCTCTGATCGCTCTCTTAACACTTGCTGCCCTGTTTCTTATAACTGCCCAGGTAGCACGAAAAGGCTTTTAAAAGGTTAAATAAAGATTACTGGCACCGTTCAACGTTTATAAACGATAAAATAACATTACCTAAACGTTACTCATTACGTTAATGTAACGTTAAAAAGATATTGTTATATTTGGTTACTTTTATGGTGAAAATATAACGTGTTAACACATCTTGATACGTATAAACTTTTTAATAGATAATGAATAATGATACGGAGTTTACGTTGTAGAAATTAGAAAATTAACTTAAAACTGTTTATTTACCTATCTATTTCTTTGATGGAATACATTTATTTCGGATATGTTACATATTTTTCTAGTTTCATCGTTATCAGAAAATAAGCTATGGCAATTAAGTGGCGTCAAAATTTAATGTATTGTATTCCTCTATAAAAATATTTTTGCATTTTCCAACGTTAATTACATGTTTCTCGTGTAACGTTTACAGAACGTTTATGGAACGTTAAATTATAAGGTTTCATATTTGTGAAATTAAGACGTTTCCTAAACGTTATATGAACATTTTTGCTAACGCTTAGGAAACCTTTTTAAAACGTTGTACAAACGTTACATGGTACCTGGGTGCTGCTGCATTCATTCTACGATTTAGTAATGCATCTCTAGTGTCTACTTTAGTTGCGTATACTAAAAATTTAAACCACCCCTAAAGACAATAATCCAGAAGATTAATGTCTGACGATCTAGCTGGGTGATCATTCGGACCACCTCCACCAATTTACTGGTTTGAAAATGTGTTGTCCAAAAAATTTCTTACTTATAGACTGTAGTGTACAGGGGTTCCATCATGTTGAAAGTATATGTTCTGTCGTACATTAAGTGGAAAATCTTCTAATAGGTCTTGCAAATAATTTTGTAAAGAATTTAAGCGAGAATTGACAACTCCTATATTTCTTTAATGGTTGAGAATAGGACCCACGTTTGTCAGAACTTTTTTATGTTTATTTTGAATACCTGAAGACGTACGTAAAATATTGACATACCCTCCTGAATCACCCTTTATATGTTGGTGAATTATGCACAATACATAAAAAAGTGAGTCAAAACTAAATTATAAATAAGGAACAAATAGATAAAGATGATGGCGAAGAAAGAAACAATAATCCCAGTACTGGAAAACAGACATCTAGAATTGAGATATGTCAAAATGAAATTGTTTAATTCCCATCAACGTAAAAATTTTATTCTCTGAAGAGAAACAGTTTTAGAAGCTACTATCCTCCATGGGCTCATACTAATATATAATATTAATATTTTTGGTTCTACACAGCAAGAGTTTGTTGATTTTATTGATCAGTGGTGGTTTCAGCAAGATGAACCTACTAACCATACATTAAATACCACGGTATAAACTGCAAGGAAATCGTTTCCAAATAAACTGATATCAAGAAGAGGCGACATTAACTGAAAGATGAACTCAAGAAGCCTGGACTTGGCTTCAAACGATTTGTTGTGGGCCTATATTAAGAATCGATAATAATGTCCCAGGATATTTGATCCAGGTCATGTCCAGGAAGATATTAATGGAAAATCTAAAACATCGTTGTGAAGAGTGCCAGCGACGAAATGGGTCATATCTAGTTCTAGACAAATCAAAACTAAGCTACTTTCACGACCAACTAAGCTGCTTTCAAAACCAGATAAGCTACTTTCACAATCAGCTCTTAACCAACTAGTTTGCTTTCGCAACCAACTCTCAACCAACTAAACTGCTTTTAAAAACAGCTGAACACCTGAATTTCAAGGTACCTATTCAGGTAAGCTGCTTTCAAACCCAGCTCTCAACCAACTAAGTCGCTTTAAGAACCAGTTAAGCGGCTTTTACAAACAACTAATATTTCTTCAAAACCAGATCTAATTCAAGTAAGCTGGGTTTGAAAGCAGGTTAGCTGGTTGCGAGAGCAGTTTAAAGTGCTTTCTAGCTAATGAGGAATTAGGTTAGAACTCTGCTAACCCTCTTACTCAAGCAAACAGCAAACATACTTAGTGTTATAAAATAAATACTCTGTATTTTAAAATACGGTGGATAAAGAGCCATTTATTTTACATAATAAATTAAAGAATTTTCAAATCAACTACGACCGAGTTTCGATATATTTGTAGTTGAAGGTTATCCGCTGACGAGAAACATTTTTGTTCTTAGAGCTGTGAACAAACAATCAATTCTAATTCTTCAGTGGAAAGACTTTTAATTAAATACAAAAAATCCTTCATGAGAATATATTTCCACAAGCACAAAGCAATACATCAGATTCTCATCTCATAAAGTTTATAAGAAGAGAGTTAAATTACCATATGCTAGAAAGATCGAATTTTGTATTAAATTTAATTAAGTAATAAAGTTACACATTGAATCTGTCACCTCAACAATCTATAACAGAAAACTTACCGCAAACTAAACCACAATAGGATCCTCAAAAATGCAACGACATTCACACTCATTTTTCTGATTTAGATAAAATGACTTAAAGATTAATTAAGCACCTCCATGAACAGCACAAACTCACGAGAATTTAAATTTGTCACCATCAAAAGAAACTCGAACTTCTCTTAGAAATAATATCTCCATCTTTAAACACTTTAGAGAGCCAACAATGGTGCATCACGCAAGATACGAACGAGACAAATACCAGAGATCCATTCGCGTTCCAGGAATTATAAAAGCACTTGGCATTATCCACGGCGTTCTATTTTAGCAGGATGTGTGTGGGATAACATTGGATCGATTACGGCATACACTTTAAACATTGATGGAATAACATTGTAGTAACATGAACGGATGTAGGTGACCCAGCGAATATATGTATATCGTTATCATGGATGATAGGGGAAATATCAGGAAAAAAGAATTACCCAAACCTTTATCGCTGAATGTACGTTGCAAGTTATAGATGAGCAATTATTTTCAAATATCGCGATCGATTAAGCAGAATATGGTCAGTATAATATGAAATTTACGGTTGAATTGGTTAAGTTGTGGAAGGTAAATGTCAAGCATTACTGCTGTTGTATCTGTTAAGGTCGTAGGTAAATTTCAAAGAAACTAAAATAAACAACAAGAGTCGTGTGTGTTATGTTTATAAATATATTCGAATAGGTCAATGAAGACTAATAGAACTATACGAATCAACATCAAAACTAATCAAACTATATAATTTTCCGGCACCTCCACCAAGTCTAAAATAAGTGTAAAATCGAAATTCGGAAAAAATGGCCTTATAAATATTAGTACATTAACGCTTTCTGATCGATTTCCCCTTTCTTAAATAATTATCTAGAGATTATATAGGAAAGCTATATAATCTTGCGTGAAAGCCGCAACTGTTATAAAATAATAACAAAGACGAGAGACAAAAAGAAAAGGTGACAGTTTTTTATAATAATAAGGGAGGAAAACCCTAATACGCGCTAAATTCGATATGTCAATTTTCGACATGGTCATTAGTTTGTCTATAAATATCGGTAAATAAATGTCAAAGGTTTGCTTTTATCTCTGGAAAATTAAGTAGAGACTACACAATGTTAATTAATACAAAATAAAGACTGTTGTAGATAACATTTCTAGTAAATACATGTTCCCAGAGAGTACTTTAGGAATTACACAGTCAGTAACTGGGATACCGAAAAGCTATCGAATTTTGACCCAGAACATTTGGGCAAACAGAAGGTCTGCACGCGCTTTGTACCACACACTGTGTCAGACGACCAAAAAGATTGCTGAGTTCAGCTTTGCAAAGGCATGTTAAAAATGTCCCAAAGGAATCTAGCAAGCATGTCAGCCATTGTAACTGGTGATGAAGCATGGTGTTTTCATTACGAGCCAAATACAAAACTTCAGGGTGTGGCATGGAAGTCACCAGAGGAGCCAAAAGAGGAAAACATACGCTTTCAGAGAGAGCAAAATCAAGACAATGCTGACCGTTTTCTTCGATTGAAAGGAAATTGTTATTCACAGTGAATTCATTCCAAAATGTCAGATGATGAACGCAAAATATTATCTGGGAGTTCTACAACGATTGTGGACCAGAAGTCTGGATCGGAATGTCGAGAGCCAGGCAATTGATTTTTATTGCACGACAATGCACCATCGCCCAAAGCCATCATGGTTCGTGAATTCTTGAACAAAAAAGGTATCATTTTTATCGGTCATCCACCGTATTTGCCTGATTTGGTTCTGTGCTGCTTCTGGCTATTTCCCAAACTAAAATTGGCGATGAGAGGATATTGTTTCGATACCATCCCAGTCAACCAAAAGACTTCGACCGTCATGCTAAAGGGCATTTTAGCCGATAAGTATAAAAAATGTTTCGAGGACCAGTCTCATTGGATCTGGGAAAGATTGTGGATAGAAAAAAAAGTGACATCTCTTAATGACATATCTTCTTTTTTTATTGCAACAACGGCAGTAGCTTCGGTTGAGAATTCCATAAAAAGTTGAAACTTGAACCAATTTGTAGGCCGCAAAGGTTTTCTTGCAATTAAACTTAATCTTTCTATTTTACGATAGTAAAAAAAAAAACATTAAAGCATGCTTTTACGTGTGGAAAAGTAATCCATTCGACACGGCTTTTTTTTCATTTCTATATCTACTTTGGTAGTACTGAATACAGATATAAGCCAGATCTATCCTGAGTGGTCATTTAATATATGATATAAATAAATTTAACAAAAATGCTATACAAATACCGTTTGTATAAAATAGTATTAACAAATTTAATTAGGGCATCTTTTGCATTAAAATTTTCTCCATGAATTATTATTCTAATGAACTTATTTAACAAATTCAGATAAACTTGCCTTTCGAGATTGTTTTTAGATGACTGTAGTGCAACTTCTGATCCAACTCATTGTTGTACTGATTATGACTGCAGTTACTACGCTTTCTTCAAGATTGAAGTCTTAAGATGCTGAATTATGTGAATAGATAATGTGATAGCAGTGGTAACCTCTTAGGAAACCCAAAACCACGCCAAATATCATTTTCTATCAAAAAGCTTGGATTTCTTTTTTGTGATAAGTGCAACTGTAGTGACTTTCTAATCTATTTTGCTTGTCAAAACTACGACTGCAATTCTTGCTGTGTACATTGTGTGTAGAAATGTGTTCTCATGACTTTGTTACAACATTATCTCGCCATAAATAATGTTGTGCTGTTAATTATATCCCAACAGCAAACGGTAGCTAAACTGGAGTACCGATCTAGCAAAACGTGTCACAAACGTCATCGACAAAATTCAAACTAACTTTTGATTTTATAGCAGTTTGCTTAGTTCAAAAATTCTTTCGCGGCATAAAATTAATTCATTGGTACACAATCGACCTTGTGAAAGTGAAGCAGATCTTTAGAGCTTAAAGTACAATTTACAGATTCTAGTTTTTTTTTAGGAACGTGATGTATATTTTGCACAAAAGCTCGCAACAATATTGAATGCCTTATTCGTTCTGGTGGAGATTTTTCTAAGGCAAGGTAGTTCAATTATACTCTGCAGCCTCTGCAGACGCCACATACTCTTCCCAAGAGTCCAGGTAGTCGCTGCAGAAAAATGAAATAAATGAAAAATTTCTTGTTTCAATCGTTGTTTGCAAAAGCTTTCACACGTTGCGCTTGAAATGGGCCAAATCAATTTTAATTCCAGCGCAGATGTATTAAAAGTATCACGATTGACTGGTTCCTCAAAATCTAATAGAATTGGCAAGTTTAATATTTTTTGGAGAAAATCTTTTTTTAGAAACCCCCTCTAGCAGTCAATTACTCCAGTTTTATCCCCAGAGCATGTGGCTTCTATCGAAGATAATCACATCGTTGTTTCGGTAGCAAAATCGCCCAGTTTACTACTGACCTGCTTTTCCTTTTGATCGCGAAACTTTAAACGATTTTTCATTTCTCCTTTTTTACAATTAATAAATTGAATAACTCTCTCTTTTCTTCTTTTCTTCTTTTCTTTTTATTTAGGTATTGTTGGCTCTATACTATAGCATCTTGAAATTTTATACAATTTTTCAAAGAAAGAAAGGAATCCATTCGACATCGCCAGGCACAATTATATTGCATAAAAAAGTACAAAAAGTTAAAACTGTGAAATACTAAAAGGAAAATTTTTATTCAACTCCAGTCGCTACTATATCACATCTTAAACCCAAAATATAACCGCCTATTTAGCTTATCACGACATTAAATCAAACCTCGTAACAAATTTATATTTCTCGTAAATTAATTTAACAAAAAAAAGGAGTTTTTAATTATAACAATTAAATAACTCACACAGAATAAGAGCGAATATTCATAATTCTAACCCCATTTCGTGTAAAACGTCGAGATTAATCTCTGGCGTGTGTCACAAATCTTCAGAAAATCACCTATTTAACACTAACGAGAAGGAATAAGAAATACATATAAAATCACTCTAACGAGAAAGACGAAAATATAAAAGAATAAAGGAAGACGAGAAAAAGAACCGAAGGAAACGTGTTAGAAAAAAAGAACACATCGCTAAAATGGGGAAGTAAAGGCTGCTGTTCGAGAGGGAAAAAAAAGAAGCGAAAACTTTGTAACATTTTCCAAGTTAGAAGGAAAGAAAGAAAGAGGGAAACCGAGGGTTAAAGTTAATAACTAGTTTTGGCGCTACGATAGGGCACTGCCCTTTTCAAGTATAGGGCAGTGGAAAGGAGAACAAACATTTTAGACTTTCCTCTTTTCCTTGATTAATTTACTTTTAAGAAATTTAACAAGATTTAATGCCAATACCTCTTTACTAAAACTATAAACTAAATATAGAAATCTCATAAATTTTAAATGAGGAAAATTATATTTCTCGATTAAATCAAGCTTTTATAAGCATGAAAATATCAAAAAAAAAACTCTATATACTTATGAACATAAATGGCTGTGTTTCGTTATATGTATAATGTAATATGTATGTGCATTTATTTTAAATGAATTTGCACTCACCTAATTGTAAACATTATCATCTACATTTAAGTTTCTCAGCAGCGAACTTTCTTCGTGTCTTCGTAAACAAAAAGCGTTGCATTTTTAGTCACTATAACGGGATATAAACGTAGTTTAAAAGCTCTGTTATGCCTTTTAGATTTAGGAGCCGCACGACCAGTGTTTTGAGGGTTTAATCAATATTATAGTCTACCGTTAGAGCCCGTGAAACAGCACAACAAACATTTCGAGCATTTTTCGGTGCCGTTATCTCGATTATAACCATTCGATAATTTCGAGTGAAGCTAAAAGCTCTTCCTACATCACGATAGTAGTTACCCGTTTCGTTGCAAGGGGTTTTGATTATCGAACGGCTACGCGACTGTGTTCTCTCTTCTTCTAAACATCGTCGTTTTTTGGGGTAGTAGCAGAAGCTCTCGGGAAACGGGGGAAAAAGCTCCAGTCACACCGTCCACGAACCGGAGGAATTTTCAACTTCGGAAGCTCGCCGTCGGACGTCCCACGTCGAAAACGGCGATAGATAAACGTTGTAAGAGGACGCGATCGGTGCCTTTTAATTAGTTGATAATTAAGTGGAATACGTTTAAAACGGCTTGATTTAAATTTGGAGCAGCAACGTTTTACACACACACACACACACGCACGCACACACAGCCCCCTCCCAAACCGAGCTTTCACGAATGCTTACGATTTTCTCTCTTACACCCTCGACGACGACGTCGTCGTAAATATGCGTTGCGCGATGCTATCGAGACACAATCGTTATACCGGGTGACTACATATAGCGTTTTTAAGATTAAGTTATATCCACGTGACCTCTGTAGGATATGCAACCAATATTACAGATTAAGAATATCTACTGATTACAATATTGGAAATAATTTATATTATTTGTAAATGTGACAAAAATATTGACAAAACCTTTAAACAGATATTTTGGCTTTTAAGACGCTGGAAATGGAGTTTCATTATTTACGGCAAAGAGCATTACTACTAAGTTTCAAGTAAAAGTTCTCAATAAAAATATTATTTCTCATACAAACTTTGCCGCCCTCTTTCACCCCCTTGGAACAACCACACCGACAAAAATATTGCTGCTGTTAAAAAAGTAATTGAAGAGGACAATAAAGCCACTGACGCGGTAATAGAGCATCAACTCAAGATTATATCCTCGGCTGTTAAAACAATCACGCAGAGAGTGTAAGAATTTCCCATGAAACTTTAAATTTCTTAAATAATGGCGGGCATCATTTTTTCCAAAATAGTGACAAGTGATGACACTTATATTCCCTTTTACGACCTTTCTATCCGCCAAGAAAGTTGTGTATCTATTCACGTAGATGAGTAAACTCCTACGATGATCAAGAAGCAGCGAGTTATGAAAAAGGTTACTTACGTATGTGGTATTATTCAGAAGTACAGGCTTAGTAAATGCAATTAAGTTAGGTGGACAAAAGACGGTTACGGCTAAGTGGTACACTGAAAAATGTTAGCTTGAAGTACTCAGTAGAGTTCCAGAAACGGGAATTATGCTCCACCATGACAATGCATCGCCCCATACTTGCTTGATTTAACAATGTGTGACTTTTGACTATTTTTTGAGCTTAAACGCAATTTGCGGGGTAGAAAGTTTTCTTCTGAAGAAGATTTGTTGAGAGCTTTTAAACAGTGAAAAGAAAGAATAGTCAAGTCTATCATTGCTAAAATAAAATCCTAGAAAATATTAAACATGCTTTTTATTCTCAATAATTTCAGCTTGTCCCTCGTGAAAAAATATTTTTAATACCATACAAACTATGCCATCCTCTTTCACTCTGCGAGGCCTTGAATTCGAAAAAATCCCGAAACATATGTTCCCTTAATTATATCAAAGAGCACCAATACCTTAGTAGATTTGACTAGCTGTACAATTTTTAATTTAATTTTTTTTTCTGTACAAATTTTGGCACCCCCTTCATCTCCTTGGGGAATGAATTTGAAAATTCGCCGAAAAACGTGTTCCATTAATTCTGTCAAAAAGCATTAACACTCAGTTTCAGTTACCTTTGATCAAAAAAATATAATTGTTTAATTTTTCCCTATACTGGTTTTGCCATCTTCTTTCACTCTTAGAGATTTAATAACAAAAAAAAACCCGAAACACATGTTTCATTAATGTGTCAAAAAGTGTCGATAACAAGTTTCAAATAAATCTGACCATATTCTTTTAATATAAATTTTAGAATTGCAGAATCTCTGGTCACGCAACGGACAACGCAACCAGAGGCATCTAAAAATGTTTATATAATTTTTATAAAAATGTTCTATCGTACACTCAGCATTATGGTAATTGGGAAAATATGCATCCCTATTTTTTGTTGAAAAAGATTGTTGATATCATCGACACATGATGCTTTAAATAAGCATGGTTATCAGTCATCACATTTGTATTGGTCGATTACCTAACCGTTCTTTTCTGTCGTTATATCTAAGCATTAGTTTGATTGATCCCTAATGAATGTCTGTTTTGGTAATGTACAAATGCACGGCTTTTAGGTAAAATACAACATGAATAAATTATAACCAAGCTACTATAATATCTCGGTATATGTGTTCGGAAATATTCTTAATATAATAAACTGAAAGAAACAGAAATTCTATGACTAACAACAAAAGATGTGATTAACAATTATCATAGACTTTTAAGAGATAATATCGTTTACAGTCCGTCAATTATATTAATATTATATTATAATATATATTATTGAGGAGCTGTTATGATGCTAAATTATTTAAATCTACACTTATTTTCTACCTGTGGAATTCGTATTGAATCTTAAAAACGTCATAAGTTCCTTTCATGGCAATTTATCACCAATCTGTGGCAAAATACTGTGCCTTCCTTTTTTCTAAACAAAAAAGGACAAAAGAGGGGCCATTTATTATCTCATTCATCTGAGTTGGTTCTTAAAATCTATCAAAAAAGCAATACTGGTCATGATCTAGCACCCGGCGCCGAGTTATCACAAAATGCCCCTCGTTACAAACGAAACTCCAAAAATAATTATATAAGTAGAAGGACGAGTGAGTTTCTTAAAATATAGTTTCTGATTATAAATAACGGGACTATTTCTTATGAAGAATAGTTTTGGATTCAATAACACCTAATTAAGAATGCCGAGACAAACTGCAAAATCTTAGACTGACTATGAAACCAGAAAAGAACATAAGTGTGAATAAACTGTTTGGACACCCACTGCAATGGGAAGCTTTAAGAAAAATTAAGCTTCTACTTCAATATCAGTATAAGAAATTATGTTCTCCCGGCACATTCATTTGGTAATTACAAAGAAAAGTAAATACCTCAAGAATAGTGCTAGAGAGATGACTACATACACAATAGCACTTTAAAATCACATGAGATCTTCAAAAATGTAAAAAATATACAGAATATTCTATTTGAAAAAGCAAGCTGAATACAATTTCCATAATAATACAAATGACATCTAGATTAGAAATATGTTAGGATGGTAACTTGATTAAAATTAACAAACTCTTGTTTGAAAACTTTTTTGGAAAATTTATATGGTTTCAAAAATATTTAGGTGTTGCGGTACATTTGAATAATCTGGTATATATACCCCCGCAGCATTGCCAAACTTTTTACAAATGGTATAAACGATCAAAGATTTCACAAACAGTAGGAAATGCTTAAAAAAATCATATGAATATGTTGCGTGAGCTTTTCTTGCAATTTGTAATTATATAGTTAAAAATATTAATTGAATTTACAGATTTTTCTTCATAATCATAAATTTGACACTAGGTGGCGCTTTGAACCAAAATAACGAATTTAAATTTTAACAAACAATTTTTAGAAAGAAATAACTTAAACAAATTAAATCTAAATAAGCAAGAAAAGAATACATTAATTTTCGGTGTACAATATAAAAATCCGTTACAAAAATACACAAATGTCTATTTTAAAATCATCTTATATATAAAACTTTTAATAAAACTATTTTATTTAAATAGATCTAATTACGATCCTTACAATAAAAACTTAAATTTAGTATTACATATTTGCTTGTATATATAATTATAAACCACTATTTAAACTGAAATGCACGTTTATTTATATTCTTAGGGATCCCAAACAGGTATTTGACTGGAATGTGCCCGTTCGGAAATTTAAAATTTCGAATAATTTATGTTGATCGTATCGAAAAGAAACAAACAACATGGCGTCAAGTGTGTATGAAGATGACAGCTCCGATTCAAATTTATCTCAAGACTATGCCCTTAAATATTGTGATAGTTTTAACTCGCAAGAATCCGCGAAAGAAACCAATTCTTCGACGGATTATTTGAATAACGTTAATGTGATTCATAAATTAAATAATAGACAGGTAATCGTGTATGTCTAACCTCACTATTATATGTCAATAATCTACTTCATGTATACCATGCACGCAATTTTAAAAATTCCATTACTTATATATTTTTTCCTATCGTTACAGTTATATGGCAGGGTTACTAAAAATTCTAGAGCTAAGACTGAACGTATTTTCGATTACATACATTGTCAATGTAAGTTTAAATTAGACCAACTAATACCTTCAGCAGATTTAATGTAAGCATGAAATCTTTTGTTTATTTTAAATGTATATATAAATTATTTACTTTTTTAAGGAGCCATATTTTCATGGGTTTTACATTGTGTGGCCAGTTTTTTATTAGCTATAAGGAGAAACTGATAGAGGACACCATTAACTTGTTTGCAACTATAGAATACGAGTTATATATTTGGAGATTTGTACCTGGCGAGAAGCTGAAATATATTTCGAGTTATCGTATTTTTAAATTACTGAAGGAGCCGGAGGGATTGGACAGGGTCATGTTCACCCAATTTCCTACAGATCCATATAAATTAATATGTTATGGCCTTGGGTAATATCTTTTTTATATTTATACTTTTTATAAAAGAAATTAAGTAATACAGTGATATAAGAATAGCAAATTCATTATAATTATGAATTATTCTTCTATCACTCAGTCTTATGATATTTACTAGCCAGGAACTGGAAAACCATAAAAACTAGAATAGTGTTCTCCTCGATATTTTGTAGAAAATTTCATGCTCTACAAAAAAGGTCTTACAAGTTTTCTTGATATTTTATAGGGTTAAAGCTGGGAAAAAAAGGGAAAATATCTCAAAAATAACCTTAATTGTTCCTTTCTTTGCAGACGTAGGCTTAACGACAGAAGATATCAAAAAACTTTTCAGACGTTTTTTATAGAGCATGAAATCTTCTCCAAAAAAGTCTGAGATAGCACTATTCTAACTGTTATACTTTTTAAGTTATCGAGCTAATAATTCGTGATTAAGCCGAGCCCGACCATAGGTGCAAGATTTGTACTGTATAGGAGGTTTCATAATTAAATGATAATACTCAAGGGTCACAATCCTAAAAAATACAGCAATTGCGTATCTACATTTCGTTCCGAGTAGTGTTTAACACACTTAAAAGTTATTGAGGGGGTTTAGATTAGCAGAAATGCTGGTCCGTCATATGACCATCTAGCTGGTGATATGAAACCATATTTTAAAAACAGAATTTTCCCCTTTAATGTTAGCATTTAATTATGAAACACTCTGTATACATCGAGAGGGTGGCTTAATACTGCGATAAAGTTTATTATCTCATCTCATCGCATAAGCTGCAGCTTTTTAAGTTCTTTCGCGACGTTGCTAATTTACTTCAAAAAATCTATATACTTTTGAACAAAACACTAAAAATTATGATAATGATAATTTTTACAGTGATGTTATACGCAAGTTGAATTTCTTCGTTATTCTACATCAGGCTACTATCCACGTTTTCGAATCTTTTCGAAATTTTTAAATAGGTATATAATGAATGATAAATTAATTACGTTTCTCTCGAACGCACAAAAGTACTTGACTAACTTTATTAATAAAACTATCTGTTGAGTTGATGGATAAAACTTTTGAACTGGCTTGTTCATTGATATCACAAAAGCCTTTAGCTGTATTGACCATTTTATTTTGCGTCATAAACTGTCTAGATATAGTTTACAGGTCCTGTTCGTAAGCTATTTGAATCCTAATTAAGCTGCAGTAGTCAGAGAGTAGTTATTAATTGTTACACGTCGAATGAGTTTTTTTTTATAAGAACAGCTTGTTGACTTAGACATGCTTACTTCATAAAAGCAAATAGAAAGTACTATTTAGTGTTATTTACTTCGTAATACTAAGTTAAATTTGGGTAATAATTTTAAACAACGAAAAGACGCTCTATTTTGATGACGTCAATAGTGTCCTTTCGATGAGGACGTTTGCGGAGTGTTGCAAGGTTGTTTGTGTGATTTATGGCAAGTTTGAGTTTAACTTAACTGAGAAATTTTTGTTATCATGTTCTTGTATATAATTTAAATAATGCCGTACAAAACAATACAATACTTCAACTTTAGTCATTTTTTTCGATGCTCTTACAACTAGTCATGAGGAAATTTTTTAATATCCTCTCCTAAACTTTGCCAAAATAACTTGTTGCAAATGTGAATCTTCCAAATCGTACAGTTGTCGTGTTTTTCATTTAATTTTCGGAAAACTCACATTTTCATAAAACTCAAATGTTCTTGAAATTGGCAGTTGATAGATACAGGGAAGTATCAACAAAGTTATCTTAATTTAAGAGGGTTTGCCTACCAGCTGATTGATTGATCCATCGACAGAGACAAAATTTTAGAATGAGATAGAGAATACCCGTAATGTATACATTGTTGCTGATATGCAAGGCGTATAAATTGCAGCTTTCCAAGAAAGCTGCCATCTGTTGATTGACATGGGAATGTTTGAATTAAATCATAGACTACCTCAATACCTATGAAGATATTTTGAAATATTACTTTCTATCGATTTTAGTACTTTTTTGGATGTAAATTGTGAGAATATTATGTACAGTTATAGAATCCCATAGTTAAATTAAAGAAAAATGAAAACCAAAAATACAAATTTTTTTACAAAAACAAGGAATAGAAAGATAAAAGCAACCAATTATTTTTAGTAGAAATTGAAATATGTATATAAATGTATATTTCGCATAAGAGATCTCTACTATTATCGAGACTGTTAAAAGCAATTATGAATTACTAAATACTTGTAAAACACCATACTGTAAGGAAACAGAGATATAAATATCATTTAATGAATATTTACGCAAAATGTGATAGATGTAAATGCAATATACACAAGAACATTATAGCTTAAATGATTAATGAAGAAAACATGGATTATAACAGCAGAAATTTATTAATTTTTACATCGACATATCTATCATAATAATCGGAATAAACAAACAGATTGCAATAATTTAAGTTCCATTTGGTTACGTTATCAGAAATATTGGAAATAATTTCTTTCCATTCGCAGAAAATTTCCAAAATAGTTCACTATTTATGCAAAATTCTGTGCAGTTTCTGACGATGTATTTCGGTCGTAATTGGTTCAGATTTTCTGAAAGAATGACTCTTATAACAAAAAATATAAATATATCAAAATATTATTTATTTAAAGAGGTAATATGCTTAGGCTTTTCTTAATAATTCTTGATCATCTACATGATTTGTATCTTCGGTTCGCTATTCCTTACCAACAATCCACATCCATTTACATACCAGGTTTTTCTGGTATACACGTTGTATTTTATAAAAAGAAAATTCATAAATTTTCGAAAGGCACCAAGTACTATAGCCAAAACATGAATATCTACTGAAAATAAATAAAAATGAGTTTCATGTCACAACAAAAAGGTAAACTAATAACACTTACTGTTCTGACGTAAAAGAACTAAATTATTTAAAAATAAATAAAATAAAAACTGTTCAAATAAATTTTCATGAAACAAAATTTTAAATGTACTATCAAATATAATACTATCACGTAACTACCAACCACTACAATGAATATGTATACCAACACTCACAAATAAATAGCATATGATGATTCACAAATATCAAGGATATTTCTTTTCCTCTTGAGGGCGCCACCCATCAACGACTATTATCCTATTCATTAAAATTGCATATATCTTTCTAGTTTATGTGATTTAATAATATTTTGATGCTTAAACGTACATAACAATTCATCCTATATCGTTTGAGGCTGCAACTTTAATTATGTTTTCGTTATTTCTCAAAACTGATTTTAAATTTCTTATTTTACAGCATTGCCATATCTACATAATTCTATAAATAATTTGCTAATTTTTTTTAACTGTCATTTTAAAATTGGGCCTCATACACATATTTCTACAAATATTTTATATCTACGAGGGAGCGTTTTTATATTCGCGGAATGGGGGATAAGGGGTGGAAATAAAAAAACCAAATTATTTTTCTTTTTCAATATATTCACCTGCAAGACGGATATATTTTTCACATCTTTCAATTAATTTATTTATACCCTCATAAAAAAATGATTTCTCTTTATCTGCAAAATACGCCGAAACTGCCTCCTTGACTTCATCATCGGCAGTAAATTTTTTACCCCGCAGCTCTTTTTTCATTTTCGGAAACAGGGTAATAATCACTCGGGGGGCTGTAGGGTGAGTGATTCACAATTTCGAAGCCCACCTTATGCAGGACAGCTAACGCAACGCGGCTCTTGTGGACGGGCGCGTTGTCGCACCTTTCGTCAATTTTCCCCGTCTTTTCTCTTTAATGGCTTCTTTTAGTCGCTCTAATATTGAAGCGTAATATTCTCCGGTTATAGAAACACCTTTATCTTTATAATCAATCAACAGTATTCCTTCCGAGTCCCAAAATACCGTTGCCATGAGTTTCCCAGCTGATTGTGACACTTTAAATTTCTTGGGAGATGTTGTGCCCTTTTTATGCCACTGCATGGAGTCTTGTTTGGACTCAGGTTCATAATGATGAACCCAAGTTTCGTCTCCAGTAACAATTCGACTCAATACACCATCCTTGTCTTCATTACAGAGGTCCAAAAATGCACGTGAACACTCTACGCGCTGTTGTTTTTGCGGCGGCGTGAGCATTCTCGGCACCCATCTTGCGCTGACCTTAGACATGCCGAGATGATCGTGTAGGATTTTAAAAATTGTTGTATCAGATACTCCAACCATTTCTGCGAATTGTTTCTTCTTTAGTCGAGCATCTTCGAGTACAATTTTTTCAACTTTTTGGATAAGTACTGGCGTGGTCACCTCAATGCTCCTGCCCGGCCTCGGGTTGTTTTCAGGGATTCCCTTCCTTGTTTAAATAAACTATGCCACTTGTACACCATGGTTTTTCCTGGACAAAAGTCACCGTAAACCAATGGCATCTCATTCATTATGGTCCCGACTGCTTTTCCTTGCCTAGTAAGGAACTTTATAACGGCACGATATTCGATTTTTCCCATATTTCACTTTTCACTCCTGATTATGTTACTTGGTTGACGATAGCTCAAAGACTAATTGACTAATAACAATGAAACTTCGTATTTATACTAATTATGAGTCGCTGCACAGGCCACGCCCCCAATGCGCCTAATCACCCTCCTACAACCCGCTCATTCCGCGAATATAAAAACGCTCCCTCGTATATACTCCTATAAAATTTTGTCTATTAATATTCGATATTAACTTCACAATCTCTTCTTCCGTTTACCTTGATACGGAAATCGAGATTACTCCATTAATTTTTAGATTTAATTACTGAAATTTGCTATGAGCATTCAAAATACGTCTACACACGTTTGTATGAAGCCCGATTTTAAAATACATTTTAAATAAATTATAAAAACATAATATTATGAAAAAAGTTAACTGCGGCAACATCGCCAGCTGTCGAATGGTAGTCGGGCCTCTTAAGACGTAGAATCCGAAAGTGACATATAATACAGGGTATTCTATTAAAAATAATCTAACTTTGATATATTGTACTTATTGAATCGCCCTGTATAATAGTAAATAATTTTAAAATGTGCTTCTTATGGCCCTGAGGGAAGAGATAGAAGGTTAATAATATAATATTATGTATTACATTGTAGAACTATTAATACTTAAGTTATCTGTATTTTTACCGTCTAAACACAGTTATTGTATATGTTTGTTTATATGATTTTGCCGTAATTATGAATATAACGAGTTGTTACAGACTGGCAAACCCCGTAATGGCGTTTTTAACTATACTAACTCTACCGACGCCTAACAACTGTAAATATTGTAAAACCACATCAATCGGTTATAGTAAGTTCAATTCCATATTAATAAACACCGTTAGTTTTATAATATTTCCCGAACTCTTTAGGTAAATTACGACAAGGTTGGTGTACAAAACACGGCTTCATGCTGCATTACATGTTCTCCTTAGCGCAACCAGCACCAATATTCGACCCGCAAGTTTCGTTAGCTTACCCGGAACACGTCGTCATCAATACCGGCCACTATATTCACATCTTGAACGTCTCGAGTTCCGAGCCATCAACACCGCCAGTCGTCGCCACATTCGCCAAGGAAGAAGATATAAAAGCGTCCACCCAAGGTAGCTGTAATTTCGCGGATAACTTCAGTGAAGTGTCGGAAACGGACCGTTTCAGCACCAACAGTGTTGTAGAAGCGATATTAGAAGACTTTAGCGAGTACGATTTAGAAGGTAACGATTGCAATAAACCGTTTCATGAACTGAATATCAGTTGCGAACCGTTAAACGTGACAGGTAAGAGTTACCACAACACGCTCGTGCAAAACATCGTCGATCCGCGCTTGAAACGGCTTCAAAACGCGAAAGAATGCATATTTTCGATGCCGCAAAGTTCGGGTATCCAAAAATCGGTTGAAAAGACTAAAATCGACAAGAAAATCGCGGAGAAAGCGTACGAGTTTATCGAGGAAAACGAAAAATACGAAAAGTTAAGTTCGTTTCGTAAAAAGCGTCTTGCAGATAAAAAGTACGAGTTCTCAGAGGATAATAGTGAGAATATAGTTCCTTTTAATTCGCTCAGGAAGGAGAGGCGTTACTTATATCGTTCGCAAAACCGTTGCATGCGTTCCCCCGACTTCAATACTAGTTTATTCTTAAGTCCACGATCACCCGGTATTCGGTCGCCGATGCAATCGCCGAATTCGCGTAACGCAGGTCAGTTCAGTCCCGGCGGAGCCCGTAGCCTATGCTCCCCATCGATGCGTAATTCTCCTCACCATTCCAAATCTCCGATTAGTCCGCGCGAATCGGCGAGGAAGTTCAACGTTTACTCGCCGATTTTGGACAGTGACTGTTCGGATTACGAGTCGAAATTGATATTGAGACCCGCTAACGTCTCATCTACCTCGCACATCATCAACAACGATCTGATCAGACAGCACCAGCACAATGTAGGACTGTTAATTGTAGATTCTAAGCGTGACGAGGCATCCAAGTGGATCAAGAAGGTTGTGCGGCGGTACTCCAGTATGGACTTCGAAGATAGCTCGTTGGTATCCGGACAGAGTAGAGGTAAATGATACCTTCTACTTTCATATTCAGGTAGTTAGAGTTGGACGTATATATCTGTATACGGTAATGTGGTATTTATCTTGCTGATTATTAATATGTGGTCTGATTTCTTATTGTCGCAGATGAGTATAATATACCGATCGAGATACCTCTCATCGTTCAAACGTTGACTGATCAGCAATTGGACATCGTACCTGAGTTTAAAGCGGATCAAGTGACTGAAACGCAATTGATCATCACGCAGAGGACTTTTGACTGTGAGCAATTCGTCCAGAGAAGAGCGCAGAAACTGTGCTCGGAACTACACTTAGAATTTCTTCATTGCGAGGATTATGATATAAAATTATTACATGTAAGTTGTACTCTTAATAATAATGTCTTAAATATACACTTTTTAATATTACAGATTTGCCCAATCGATGGACATATTGTTTGTCAAGCTGTGATAAAAATAGGTGCCCTACAATTAAACGAAACGCATTCGAAACCGGACGTGTACATCGCCAGTTGCATTTTTACGTGGAATATCGCTACAGACGTTTTCGAACTGATCGAACCGCCGGACAAGCACAAACTACAGCCGTTAACTGCGACAACGCAAATGTTACAGATCTATATACCGCCGAATAATAATAAGAAGGTGCTCGTCTTGGATTTCGATTGTCGACACAGTAGTAAGCAAACTCTCAGGGATTATCATGACAACTTCGAAGTGACTTTAGAAAGTAAAGTTTGTAAGTATATAATTTTACGTTTACAGTTTGAACTGATATGAAAATTAACCTTTTACAACGCGACCTAATGTTCGTAGTAATATAAAGCCCTTGTCTAGATTTTATGGTGATCATAAACTATTGAAGTCGTATGTTGAGTGTGTACTACTTCGATACTAACACTACTACATTTATGATTTATGAAAAGGTAACCCGCATTACGCTTGAAATCGATTTCTCATCTTCGATTTATAAAACCGTACGTTGCCATTATTTTAAAATTAATTTAAAGATGTTAACATGAAAATAAAAGACACAAAATATTATTATTCGATTATTACTTGCGGACTATCACCAACCAAACAAAATTACAAATGAAATTTAACAAATAATAAATGAAGATATAGCATGAATATGAAAATTATTTAGTCTCTGCGTTAAAAAAATTAACCTTGATTAAAAAAAAATGAAAAAAACATTATGTCAAAGGAAATGCACTAAAACGGTCAGATGTACCGGATGGTCAACTAAAAATGGCGCTCGATCATATTTCAGAAACGGTTTGCAGGACAGCTTCGGGAAAAAGATATCACTGACTAAAGTGGCATCGAGAAATTGTGTGATATTTTTTTCTCGAAGATTTATAAACCGTTCCTAAGCTATAGCGGAGCATCATTCTTAGTTGGCCACCCAGTACATACATCAAAGAATCATTAAAAGGCAACAACAGGAACAAAGATATAGCAAAAACGTTCACAAGAATGTAGTATTAATGCATGCGAAATATTTGAGTAACGACATTCCTGGAGAAGATTCTTCGTTGAAATGACGTGAGATATGCTGCTGAAAGATCAATTCCGGTTCTTCGAGAATCCGCATACTTCCGTCGAAGTGGTCTAGCAATTTCTGCTAAACAATTCGTATACAGGGTGGTTTACATTAGCACGTAATGTTTGAACTAAATGTAATTTAAAAGGCTTTAGTTTGTGTAATTTTAAAATATTCATAATTTCGTGCCTTAGAATATTCATTCATATTGGATTGGCTCTAAAGTAAGCTAAAATAACAACTTCATTACCGTGGTTGTTTTCTCGTCCATTTTGAATATTATTTATACGCCTTGAAAAGGTGCCTGTTAACCGCAGAGAATTTTCTAAATTTTGAAAAGTATTTACGTGAGGTTGTCTTCTATCAGGATATAAATTTTGATATAAGATCGCAGCCTGACGTTTATTGTTGTTTGATCTGTGAAACCAGCACAGCATACCAACTTTTTCACTGTGAAGCTCATGTTCATTTTTCTTATACATAACACTAACGTTTTTTTAGTTAAATAAGAACCGCAATATTTATTATTAATCACTTCTAACTGACTTATATATTTACAGGTATAAACAATAGAATATCACAGTCGACTACTATAATTTAATTTTTTCCATTATTAGGCATAATTTAAAGGCATTTCCTACTTGTTATACATCGTTATAAAGAGAAATTTATTTAGAATCATATCCCGTAAAAAATACAGGGTGTTCCATTTAAAAAATTAAAGTTGATTATCATATATAATACAACGAGTGGTTTTGTGATTATCGATAATCGCCGGCTTGACACGAGATATGTTGCCAAATATTAATCCCACGAGTCCGAAGGACGAGTGGAATTATTTGGCAACATATCGAATGCGAATCCGGCGATTGTAGATAATCACAAAACCAAGAGTTGTATTCTTTAGATTATACAACGAATAAACCAACTTCACTAAATTAGGTACGACATTTTGAAGTTAATTTCTAACGGGTACTAATAGGTACATATAGGAAATGTCATCACTGACAAGCATTCTGAGCTGCCTAATAACAATGCATAATAAAGCAAAAAACAGGAATGAATAATACATATATGTGATCGAACTTTACAACATTCCATAAATTGTGACCAAATGTAGTTTTCAGATTGCATTGTATTAAGAGGTTTATTATTTTTAACTGTCTGATCAATATTTTCTAACAAAGTTTCGCCGTCTGGCGACATTTTCAATCAAATTATGACAGTTAGGAAATATAACTGACAAGCAATTTGCAATGAACAATCAACGATTAAAACCGGTTGCTATGGTAAATCAACAAAGGTGATTATCGCTTATTAATGAAAAAGCACGGTGCTTGATTATCACTTATTAGTCCAGTAGAGGTATAGGGAATTAATACATTATGAGTTGTATAATCGTTACTAAGAATCAGTAAGCTATGAAAGGTTACTAATGATGCAATATGGTAGCTCTTCTCGAGATAAAAAACATTTTCCTCTGACTTTTTTTGTATTTTTGATCATAAAGCAGCTGATATAGGCTGGACAATGAAAAACCAACCACCCTGTATACAGGGTGTTTCATAATATATGCGCAGGGCTTCAGGATGTAATAGCTTGTCCAAAAATTTGAAAAAAAAATTCTATTGACTTACCCTCTAAAATGCACCATTTTCGAGATACAGGGTGTTGAAATTTAATTTAAAAAAATTTAAGAAGACACCTTTTGTATCATTTTTAATTATACATTTATGAAGTTAACGTTTGCTTTTCTTACTTGTTCTAACGTTTCAGCAAAATAAAATTTTTATTTCAAAAAATTGACCATGTTTTTCAACATAAAAGTTGATATTTCTCGAAAACGGTTAACTTTAGAGCTGACGACCAAATACCTTTTTTGTGTAGAAAACATTGGCGGTTCAAATGGGCGTCTAAAAACTGTACTTTTTCCAGTAACGTAGAAGTTGGGGAGAAAATCAGCCACCACCCCTTCAAAATTTTCACCAATTATAACTTAACTTTCGCACACAACTTAGCTTATTATGAGTAGAAAATGGTTACAAAAGCTGTTTTCTTTACGATAAATGGTTCCGGAGATATTTGCAAAAAACGATTTTTTAAATTAAATTTCTACATCCTGTATCTCGAAAATGGTGCGTTTTAGAGGGTAAGTTAAAAAAAAAATTCAAATTTTTTGGACAAGCTATCACAACCTGAAGTTCTGCGCATATATTATGAAACACCGTGTATATTCTCTCAAAACTAGTGTCGCAAGAAATTAGTATCGTGGTCCTACACTTTTACCAAAAGAAATTAAATGTTAGCTGGAGTGGTATTTTGAGATTGTTCTGGGTATAAACTCTAGTAACTTATAGATTAACGTTATCTCAGTATACTCCAATATATCGATGTTAATGATGATAGTTTAGATAACTTGCTACTAAATGATTGTAGCAACATATTCGACGAGGGCAGTTCAGATATTATTGTCTCTGACATAGAATGAAACGATTTGAAAAGGTAGAATTTTTTATTTTTCTACATAGTCCCCTAAGAAGTTGACACACTTGATATAACGATGGTAAAGAACTTAAACGCCCTAACAAAGAAAATTGTTTTATCTTGAGCGGTAAACCACTCGTTCACCTCTATCATCAGTGAGTGTTTCTTTCCCTTTTTTCTTTGATGGAATCTCACAGTATTGTAATTAAAGCAGCATAATATTGCCCAATTATAGTCTAACTACGTGGTAAAAAGTTTATAAAAATAATTCGTTCGCCATCCCAAAAAACTGTGGCCATGATCTTTACCGCAGATGCAGTTGCACGAAACTTTTGAGAGGGTGATCAATCCTTGTGCTTCTATTCTATGCTCTACCTTTTTGATTCAGAATCATAATGGTGAGCCCAGGTTTTATCCACAGTAACGAATCTTACTAGGAAGTGTTCAGGATCTGAAGTGATCTGTCGAATGCGTTTTCGCTCTGGAGTCAAAATGTTCAGTACACATTGTGCGGCTATCTATTTGAGACCTAATTTTTCATGTAAAATTGTTTATACTAAATTAAATATACTAATTCTTCTGCGAATATTGGCGCTAAAGAAACTAACCCACTATTATCTAAAATTGTTTCAACTTTAATAAACAATGTAATAAAAATATATCTAATGATGTTCTTTTGCAGATCGTGTATGGCAGCCTCTGTTTCAAAATGGTTACTCTACATTAAGTGATAGCGAATAAAATCGCATTATTCTTCGATCTAAACCGAAAGCAGAATACGTACCGTTTTACACAAACTGCCTGTAACTTGTATCTGATCCAGTTTTATCATTTCATACGAGCTGTAGATGTACAATTGTTAAATTCACTGATCCTCGTATACATTTACGTTGAATCGGAGGAAATTCGTGCATTATATTCCACATAGGCGCTGTACTTGTAACTTGTAATTACTTCGCGATATTATTTTTTCTAATTTTACCCGAAAACTTAAAAGCAATCGAAACAAACGACCCAAGTAGTGAAGATCGTAACGTTATTAATTGATAGAAAACATAAATTTAATTGGAAAACAAGTGATTGATTAGAATAGTAGGATCATAATTTAGTGATTTTAATTTGTTTTAATGTGAAAATATTAAAATGCCATTTATTATAAGTTCGAAATTGCAATATAATTTAGATTTGCGATAGAGTATTATATACATGAAAGTCTGTTTTATCGTCATAGTTTAGTTTTTATCCTTTCATAATCGCTTATTTATTTCATATACCTTAATGTAAACTAAGACTGCTTTCTTTAAAATATTAATCGTTAGGATTAAGACAAAAAGATAGTACCTAACACATGAAAATATTACTAAGGGACGAATATTATTTTATTTTTAAACAAGTATTTCTGTTAAATATTGCACAATCCCCGAGAGAAAAAAAATTAACACAATTATGTACTTGAAGAATCTACCTATTATTTAATTCTTGTTTCATGTGTTTATTTGTTGTTTGATTTGCCTAAAAAATGAGTTGCTGTAAATTAAAGTAAAAGAGCTTTATATTTAGAGAAACCAACTCTCTTTTAAACACTGCATAAACAAAACTGCCCTTTTGCCTAAGAAATCCGATTTGAACAGTATTAATATTGCTTCAGTTTTTAAAATGTCGTTCCTTAGTAATCCGTTCTATTATTCTAAACTAGCCTATCCATGACATTCATCTGTTTAAAATTTTATTTTAAATGTTTTGGTATGTAACCCTACAATGAACATTCTTTGACTGTTAAATATACCTTACGAAATAGTAATTTCTGCAATACTCCTTTAAGGTATGTGTATTGAAGTAAGTAATGTATTTTCCACAAGGAGTGTCTTTCCATAGAATATGTAAATTTTATGTTAAAAAGAAATCGAAGAACGATATTTAATTAATGAATTCTCATTTTAACAGCAAAAAATGTATTGAATAAATAATAATTGTATTTTATAGAAATAAGTTTATCTGTGATTAAAACAAAGTATGTATAGTGAATGAAATAAAGGAAATTTTCAATAAAACTATAATAGTTTTATTTTTCTGATTAAATAAGTCCAACAGTTTTACAATCAATTGGGAGTGTTCGAGAGATCGACCCGAGTTAAAACATCGCAATGTGCAACTTCGATGACCAAGTAATCATTGTAAGGGGTAAACACGACGATCTATTAACCCATATGCAGAATGCCCTCAACGTAACCTGGTCATGGTGCTTGCTGTGGTACCATTCACTAAAAGAAGGAAGCTATCCCTAGTGACACCTACACTAGGAGAAACACAGCTTGAATTCTCTAATGACATGAAATATCTGGGTATTTTCTTAGACCAAAAACTTACCTGGAACACTCACCTCCGTCGTCTTTTTGGCGAAACTTGGGGTCGAAAGCTTAAAATGATCCTTCAGACCTACATGACTATAGTCTGACCCATGGTCACATACGCATCATTAGTATGGTGGCCAAAAACAAAAGAAAATCTAGGAAGAAACCTGCTGCAAAAAATACAGTATCTTGCCTGTGTAGGCATCATCCTACTCGATCTGATTCCCTTGCACCTACAGGTGTAAAGAGAAGCGGTGATGGGCGCCATTAGGCTGGAACGGAACATGATCTTCAAAGCAGGAGGCCGAGATGCAATGTCTCGGTGGCCTTGGGCACAAGCCCAACCCTTTTCCAGACAAATTCATGCCATTGAACAATGTGCCCAGGAATGTTCGAGATTAACCTGGGACTGTCTGCTGACCCTCAACATTCTGGTTCAGAGAAACACAGTTACACTGATGTGGATACCAGGACACTGGGGGTGCGAAGGAAACGAGACTGCCGGCGGTCTTGCAAAGAAAGACGCGGAATCTCAATTTATTGAACCAGAGCCGTTTTGTGGCCTAACCAAAAGCTACATAAAAGCTCATCTTCAACAGTGGGAGACTAAGCAAAAAAACCCCATTGGACTAACATTCCAAAACTAAGACAAATCGAAAAAGTTCATTACTTTTTCAGCCACTAAGGCTAAATCTCTGCTGGACCTCAATAAAAGAGACCTTATCTTTTCCACGGTCCAGAAAAAGTTCCTATGACCCACCCCATACCTAACACGTTTGATTAGAACGTCTAAGCCATAAGCGCTATAGAGTAATATTTAAATTGTAAACCAATAAAATAGTTTTGGATTGCCATAGAGTGAACCACTAAAAATACTTAAAACCGAATGTTTCTTCCTGCCAAAAACTATTAAGATGATATCTTTCACATATTTTTATGTATTCAAATCGGACAGATGTACTAAATGTGATGACACGATTGCCAGAATATTATCATTTCAAAACACCTCACATTACTTGCTTTACTGAACGCAAAGAACGGTTAATGTGAACGCATCAGTCTATGATGTGACAATAGGAATTTATCAAAAATCGAGTTATGCCTGTATTTGGAATCTCCATCGAAACAAAATCATAAACAAACAGAAAATATGACATTTTAGTTTCTAAATTTACATCATCCCGTTCGTACATCCTTTCGACTCATTCGTTTGGCCAAAATTCTACCTTGCTAAATTGTTGTTTGACGAAATTTTTGTAAAATATGCCTGGTAAGACAGCCCTCTTAACACAACTTAAAGAACTCGTGAAACAGATCGATGATGGGTAAGTGTCCGTTATATATAATAATATATGCGTGTGTCAAAGAAAAACCGCTAATTGTACAGTTTCTAGTGAAAACGAGAATAAAAATTCTTCCTGCTGCCAACCACAACCAGTTGCGATGCCTGCCGAAATACCCCACGCACAAGTCTGTTTTACTTGTCCGCCATGTATCCCGCTACCAACAGCGCCTCACCCAGTGAAGCCTTTACAGTTACCCTGCCCAAAAAGTGCCCCATCCCCTGAGGTAAATAAAGAAAAAATGATATTCTACCATCATCTATAATTAATATTAATTTGACGTTTAAAAGTCAAAATTTAGTTGTCAGAAGTAATTACAAAAAAATTAATGGGTAAATTTATGAAGCGAATTTAATTAAAACAAAATTCATTGTCCTAGATTCTTATTGAATTACGGAAGTTGATCGATCAACTGTGACATTACGATTCAATTTGGGAAATACAGTGGATTAAACCTTATTAATGCAAGCATACATTTGTTTATATTTCGTAATAAAGTATCTTGATTCCTATACTGTTTTCTATTAATTTTTAATTCACTGCAGATCAAACCAATTCTAACACTTTCCAAAATAAAAGCAATTTAGCTGCTTTTGAAAACAGCTTAGCTAGTTGACAGCCGATTTTGAAAGCAGCGTAGCTAATTGGTAGCTGATTTTGATCTGCTTTCGAAACTTGTTCCAAATCAGCATCGCACGTGCCCTGTTCATAACGTTATAAAATCAATTCTTTGAACACCAGTCATAATTTTCCTCCCATTTAAGAGCAATATAATGACGTTTTAACCTAGTAAACACTACAACCAGCAATACATTTGCCAACTAATTTTTTTCTGTATTTCTCTATAGCAAATGATCAACCGTGAACGTGAAGCATACAACAGCAGATATGACAACTTCTACAACAACTACAACATCGATTATCACGAACAGGCGATCGTCCACAGAGACCAAAATGGTGGGGCGGGCAATTCCGCTGCGAGAAACAGAGGGGTGACAGTGGACGGCAAGGCGCCACATTGCGAGGACTATCTGGTACAACCGCGATCAGGGCTAGATCCGTGCGCCAATAAGGGCTGTCCTACTGGTTTTAAACCATGCACGATGAAGCTGGCGGCACCGCAATGTTGCAATCCGATAGCGCCGTGGGGGGCAACGATTATGCCGTGTACGGGCAAACCACCACAGGCCGAAGTAAGTAACCTGTTACCGCCGCCGGAGCTTTGTACGCGTCCGGGATGTAAACATTGGAAGCCAGAGGGTGGGCCCTGCTTGTATGACGATCCGTGCAAAGCTCACTGTTTCAACCATCCGATCGGTATGAAACCGTCCGGGAGATATTCGTAAAATCGATGTGTGATGTGCATTTATTGTGTGTTCGTTTTTTTATGTCTATTAGGCGAGTTTTTTTTTATCAATCTTTAATAATTTACTGTTAGCGAAATATTCTATTATTAACACTTATTATTTCGACAAAAGTAACAAGATTCCTAGAGATGTGCACTTAAAATCATTTTCTATTTCTTAGAACTAAACACGACTTGTGGCATTACCGTTGGAGGTCTGTATTTGCTCGAGCTACCATTCGCTATTAGGATACAATTAACAACGCAACATTGCTTCTTAACAAATAATACTGTTTAGGAAGCCGCTGCAGCGATACCCACCACATTATTTCTTCATGGTTTTCAAAAAGAGTTACACTCTGTAACAATTGTGAGTTTCCCTAAAACAGCTAGAGGCGAATTCAAAACTGGTGTTAAAGGTTGCTTCGATATTCCTTCTAATACCCTGGCTAGTTTCATCTTGGTAGCATCTGTGATTAGGCGAGTTTTTCGATATCAATCTTTAATAATTTACTGTTAACGATTGACTGTAAAATATCGATATTTTCATCTGATTTGATTAACGATTGCCCATTTTCACTTTTTGCTCTCGCGTATAAATAATGGCCAGATGATTGTGGCATAATTCCGTGCAAATGTCGTTACGAAACTAGCAGGCCTTAAACATTTACTCGTTTGGTGTACATTTTCAGGAAGTCTGAAAATTTCTATTTTAAATTTAAATGTCCATCTTGATTGGTTGACGAGATCGTCGAGATAAATTCGAAAAATAGCGTAGTAAATACAAACTAAAATACAAACGAAAAAAAAAGCAATTTATTTGTACAAAATTTAATATCAAGGAACCAAATGCATGCTGCTTATGCAGGGTGGCCCAAAATTACCGAAGGGGTTTGAGTTCATTATAACTCTTTCCAAAACATTTTCCATAATCTTTCGCAAAACTTCAGGTGTTGTTGATTTCGTCGCGTATATTGTTTTTTAATTGCTGGATGGTTCTAGGCTTAATATAGACTTTTCCTTTCAAATAACCCAAAAGGAAAAAGTCTGGAGCGGTTAAATCCGGTGAACGCGGGAGCCAATTAAAATCGCTCCTACGCTAAATAATTCGTTCACAAAAGATGTCGCGTAAAAGAGCCATTGTGTCCCTCGCAGTGTGCGCTGTGGCCCCATCCTGTTGGAACCATACTTATGGATGGTTTTCATAGCTGACCTTAAAAAATTTTCCAACATTGTCCGATATCGAACACCAGTGATGGTTCATTTTCAAAAAAAATATGGGCCAATTATCGTTTCCGTCGAAACACCACACCAAACAGTATACTTCAGTGAGCGTAATTGTCGCTGTTGAACTACTCTTGGATTCGTGGCCCATACCCTGCAGTTTTGCCTATTAACGAACCCATTTAATTGGAAATGAGCTTTGTCGCTCATAATTAAATTATGAATAAAATCATGATTTTCTTCTGTTTTATGCCGGAAATAAATTGCATAATCAAGTCGTTACTGGTAATCTGTCGGTTTCAATTCTTGGACAAGCTGAATTTTGTATGGAAACATTCTTATTGTATGCAAAATTCTCTGCAGCGACCCTCGTGAGAAGCCATATTGTGTCGAACGTCTCCTGGTTGAAGTTTCTCCATCTTTCCGAATACTCTCCTGTACCCGTTCAATATTGTCATCCGTCTGCACTGTTCGTCGTCTGGCGGCACCAGGAAGATTCCTTACTGCCTCTTGTCGAAAATTTGCAATCAGACGGTTTATTGTTGACTCTGACGGTTCAACTCGCACATTAAAATAACGATATGCACGCTGAGTCAAAACAATGGACCGTTGATTTGAGAAATAAAGTTTCCCAAGTCTTCTTTACAAAATACTGAAAAGAAATTAAAAAAAAATATATTATAAAAAAGTTATAAGGAATTCAAACCCCTTCAGTAATTTTGGGCCACCTGTAGCTCCATGTTATCCATGTTGATCATCTCTTCTCTGATGGGGCATTTTTTCTTGATAGTGGTTTTGCATTAATTTGGCTGGTAGATAACCACAAGTTGGGGATCATTGGTAAAGCAGATTACTAGGAAGTTCAACCCTGGATTCTCTTTGCCCTTCCTTCGAAAGACTAGCGCATCACGTCTGCCTCGCTGCTCACAACTCCTAGCACCATCATAGAGACCGTAAATTTTGTATGTATTACGGTAGTTCGCATCCAAGAAGAATTTGAGACAGTCGGCACTCTGTTGTATCAAATCGTCCGGAAGAACCCTGCACTTAATCTGTCTATCTTGTTCTTTTCAGTCAAGCATTGGTTTTTAAGACCAAAGGTTTTTAGTAACGGTTTCCTGCACTGCCAAACGGATATTTGACTAAATTTGAGTTTTTTTGCATCTAAATCTTGCAATATCTGTTGTAGTTTTGCGACACAAAGTTACAGCTATTATCTATATCTTCATTTAACAGTACGCACAACAACAAATGTTCTTAGACATCGTTGTTGACTTCGGAGGTTGGTAGAAATCGATTCGAGTGACTTGTGTTTGTCTTGCAAGGCAATTCGTTGTATTAAGTGATAATCTCGTGCAGGTTTTGTTCATTTTCTACCTGTTTTTGATAGGTTCATATTAGAAACTAGATAGTAAGTTTCTCCATTGCAAATATTAGACGACCTCATCTATAGAATCAAACGCCTGTCTAAAATAAATAACTAGTATTGCTATTTTAGTCACATGTATTGGCTTTATATTATCATTTGCATCTTCACTTTGTATATTTTCTAATTCTGTCCTATCCTATCTTCCTGTATAATCTTTCATCCTTAATCCTTGATATTTTCAAAGTGAGCGTACACATTTAACAAACAGAATTTAGAGGGCTCAATTTTCATTCGAAAATATGCTATTCTATCATTAACTGGTCTAAACTCTAATAAACTGCCTCGTATTTCTCCGAATATCATAAATTCAACTCCCTGTCGTCCTTGTTGTTTTACCACTTGGGTACAGCATTATAAAGTCCTTCTTATAAATCGTTTCTTGTCTCACCGAAGTATCACTTGCAAGGCTGTAATATCCTATCCTTTCCCATCCCTATTTCCTGTTTTTCTTTTTTGACCTTCTCTTTTATCTCATGTCTGTTTATTTACGATGTTGTTGTGCTCAGACTATGAGTGAAAGTGACCTCGTTTTACAATTTTCCCTTCTCACTGCTTTTTATACTCTAATCTGAATGTCTTTTAAATATTTATTCCCTGTGGTGTTAAATCGCTGTCAATAAAAGTTTGTTCCGTTTTAAATTTGTTTTTGTTCTTCATTGCTTCAATTTTTGTCTCAAAATTGTTCATTGTGATCAGAACTTTATTCTTTGTAATCTTCCTAGCTTCCTTATTGTTTATTACAATCCCTTTATTTATTCATTCTTAAATCGGTTTTTCGATTTCTTTGTTTTGTTTTTCGCTTTATTTCTGTTCCAGTAATTAGTATATTGTTGTTCGGCTTCTCCTTCTCTTTATATTTCCTGTCCTACTTGTCATGATTAAAAAAACTAAATTAAATTAAACCCTTTTCCTTAGTTTTAAATAAAAGACAGTAACGAATATTACATAAACAATAAAATGTTTCCTTTTAAATTAATTTTTATTATTTTATTATATATATCTCATTTGAGAGTACATCTCTAGTCTTGTTTCACTTATATCTATAAAAAAGTTTCTTAATTCGTAATGAGGATATACTGAGAGACTTACACAACCGATTTCCTCTGTTACAGAAGTGACTTTTGGCAACAGAAGCACGAGGAAACGCAATATAAACAAGGTTACAGAAGAAAATTTTCCACTTTATACTCCTTTAACCATCCCACAACTTTTCGCCAATAAACTACTTGAAACTCATCTGAAACTGTTTTATTTAATAAATATAATTTATAATAAATCAACTTCTTTCAATATATCCTCTTACATTAACACTGATTGATTTTTGTAAGTAGGTTTCTCTTCTTGTTACAGAGTAATCAATGTCCGTGTCGTCTTTAACGTGAAAAGTCTTTTCGCTTGTCTATGTTTTATTGTGTAAAATGTCTAGATGGTTTTAAGAATAAAAGAAATTGTCAACCTATAACAGTATTTTAATTTTGCCTTAATAATTATTGAAAGTGCTTAATATTAAAAAAATATATACATTTACAAATTATAATCCTGGCATAATGAATGCGACATTGTCTAAAGTATTAGACAGTTGCTCTGATGTACAGCAATTCTCTTGTAACTCTGGAATTTGCTGGGTTAAACACAGCAATGGTCCTAACGCGCATAATAATGAATCCAACAAAACAGAGAGACTACCGGAAACCGCAATCTGTCCCTGTAACAAGAATAGGATGATATATCGAATCATATATCCACTTTAAATAAACGTACCTCATGTTCCTTAAGCCTTTCACCGATAATAGTTAAACTTTCGCCTAATAATTTCAAATGCGCTGCCACATCAATTGGTTTAATCCCGGTGACCTTATAGATAGATGGTGCCTCCTTTCCTTTAGGACTCGGAGGAGATACGGTTGTGTTGCCAACCACGGGAAGCCCCAATTGGAACGGAGCCAACGGACCTGGTGTAGATTTTGGTACAGATTTCTTGTTTGCATGTTTATTTCCCTTATTAAGGTGCCTTGACTTGTTGGAATCATTTTGATCTATAATTGATTTGAAACTCTCGCATTCGTTGTTTCTTATCTTCTCTTATTTTTATAAGCGGTGCAAGTTACAAAAAAAGTGAATTCGAAGCAGATGTTTCGGTTACGATAAAGATTTGATGTTAAAAACACATTTTGTACATTCCGTTTAAATTAGTACATCACAAGAAGCATATTTTGTTAATACATGAAGGGTGGAAACAGTGCAAATCGGATACAGATCAAAACATTGTCAAACAAGATTGCAAAATTCTACCAGTTTTGAAAGGGTTATTTTAAAAATGGTATTAGATCGGCTTAATTTTCAAACATCGTTAACATCATTTTAAAAAGTTAAAAATGTAAAGAGTACAACCTGTATAATAATAGAAGCTAATTTGTCGCAAATGATATGGTAGTCAGGTCATAAGTCAAGACAACAATAGCTCTTGTTAGATATACGAGGGTCACGCTATATATTTTGAGATGCCATGGAACTAGAGAAGTTAGCTGGCAACACTACATTTCTAAATACCATCATCCTTGAATAACCTTCATATTCTTTTCAAATCACTCAAAATATTAAATTCATCTCCGGAGCAAAGTGGTCTCGGCTGCGATTTAAAAAAAAACGTAGTGTGGACGTAATTTTGGGCAAAATGTAAGGAACATTTTTTACGATTGGAAAAACGGTTTCAAAATATGAACATCACTTGAATCGAACGACTGAACTCGCATGCGTCTCTATGCAATAAAACAATATAGCTTTAAAAAGCGTCAGTTAGGAAAAATATAGTTAAAAAGTTTAAAAATCAAGCCGAAATATGACATAAGGCTCCAGAAATCAGTTTTATATACAACAAAAATAATATTACATTGGTTGACATTTCAAAGATTGTTTTACAACTTTTAGAGAGTTAAGAGGATTACAACTTTGATATGTCTTAACTTAAAGAACAAGCTGTTTTCTGTTTTTATAGAATTTTAATTCTTGTTCAATCAATTATGTTTTGAACAACCCTCGTATGTACGTTTTTGAGAAAATAAATACTTCAATTTTACTCATAATAAAACACAGCTTATCCTTTTTATGTATGATTTATTATACGACATAAATACCTGAATATTATATCTCAGAGCAAGCGAGACAGTGTTAGGATAAAAAAAAAGGAAAAGGGTAATAATATTAATTTATGTTAGATGGCAACAAAGTAGATTATTTTCCACTTGAACATAAAAACATAAACCTCACCTTTACCTTTCCGTTGTGACTTAGATCGACCTAGAATTTTACCATCTTTTATTATGAGATGTTTTTCCTTTGCCGTCATATACAAACTTTGCTGTCCCGAACTATCACCACTACTCGTATCCAATCGTCTAAAGCCGGTCTCTTCGTTTTCGTAATCGCTATCGGACTCTGCCGAATCTTCGCTCGACTCAGTTCGGTTTTCGTAGCGTTCCGCTTCATATTCCGAACCACTATCTTGCATATAACTGCCGTCATAATCGTAGTCTTGCTTAATACCCTCCGAGTTTGATTTTGCGAAGCTCTGAAACAGTTTCACATACACGTATATACTTATGTCGGTTAATTCTTCATTGTGAGCTAAATTAAAAAATTGAATGACGTTTCAATTTAAATTAATAAAAGCAATAAAACAATTTTTTTAATATGTACTTCGTCCGGTTTTTGATTCCTCGGAGGTTGGTAATCGAACGGCTCTCCACTTTTACGTTGTGGTGGTACTTGTCGTTTGTATGACTTATCTATCTCGTCTGGTGATTCAAAATCCATTAATTTAGATGATTTCTTCCTCACTCGTCCGCTTCTGGAAATGCCGGTAACTTCAAGATCTGAAATTATTATTACAGTTAAAGTAAGAACTTTGTGAAGGGATAAAACTTGACTCCTCTCACGAGAGTTTAGCTTCATTCACTTAGTATCTCTAAATGCAATTTGGGGATTATGGCCCAAATCTTATTATTTAAGTATTTAATCTAGTTTTTGTGTAACTTTTCTGAAAAATTCTAATATTCTTTTATGTATAGAACTAGCAAGAAAAATTGCGGTGAAATACCGGTACTGGGACCGAAACGAAATATCTCAATTTGTCCAATTGCATGATATGGTCAATCTTATGTTTGTTTTGCAAATTTTCACTCGATCTGTTCATTATGTACCCGATATCTACCTTTTATCAACAAGCAGTGCAATAACTCAGGAGGTTGGAGACCTAAAATCACCAATCGTTTAGCCACTGCTGTATGGAGCCAAGGAGGTTGTGCCGTACAAGAAAAATCATGAACACATGTGAACACAGAAATGACAGCTAGCCCAACAAGAAAGATATAATGGCATACGAGGACAAGGACATGCCTATAGTTATTAATAAGCCAAAAAGATTGAAGTAGTGTTTTGCTTTTGGTATGCTTGAACTGTGTTCTTATGCAGCCCCATAATATATCAATTTTTTGTTCACATATCTGACATAATATAAATTTGTATCGCTTTAATTCTTCTTATTCGCTTCTATTCTTCTTATTTTTTTATCTGTGGTGGGTGTAGCTGCAATGGCTTCCAAGATGTATTGCTTATAAGACTATCATATCTTGCTGCATATTTTGTGTTTTCTAGGGTTTGTTACAATGTTACCTCGTCCTAAGTAATATAAGGTGTAGTAAAAAGAAATCCATTATTTTTCCAGATGGTTTTAGTTATCTCTGCATCTCGCGTTAAGTTCGATATATTTTACAGTTTTTCTTCGATAAAGGCGAAAACGCAAGCCAGGCGGCTGAAAATGTGAATAGTGTTTATGGTTCTGATACTGTAAGAGCCAATCGCGCGCAATTTTGGTTTCGACGAAGGCCAATTGTCGAAAATATCGATAAAATCATGGACATTGTCGAGTCCGACCATCATGTAAGCACTGTTTCGATTGCCCAAGAGCTAAAGATTGCACAAAAAAACCGTTTGGAACCATTTGATTTGGTTGGATACAAAAAGAAGCTCGATGTATGGATGTCACACGAGTTAACGTAAAAGAACCTCATGGACAGAATTTCCATCTGTGAATCGCTGCAAAAGCGCAACAAAATCGGTCCATTTTGACGCGGTTGGTGGAAGGCCAGGAAGATTTTGCCGTGTGTTTGGTGGGAATGGCAGGGAATTATCTACTATGAGCTGCTCTCCTAGGGGAACTCGGAACTTTACTGTAAACAATTGAACCGTCTGAAGGAAGCAATCGTCTAGAAACGGCCAACTTTGGCCAATAGGAGAGGAATTGTGTTCCATCAGGACAACGCTAGGCCACGCACATCGATAGTGACTCGCCAGAAGCTCCGGGAACTTGATTGGAAGGTCCTTATGCATCCACCTTATAGTCCGGACCTGGCACCAAGTGATTACCATCTGTTCCTGTCCATGGCGAACAATTTTGCTGGTGAAAAATTCGCTTCGTTTTTGAAAATCGGCTGTCTCAATTTTTTTGCCAATAACCACGAGGGCTTCTATGAGAGGGGCATTATGAAATTACCTTCAAAATGGCAACAAGTTATCGAACAAAACAGCGCATATTTGACCTAAATCTGATCATTCTAACTATGGTAATTAAAACCTTCAATTTCATGCAAAAATAATGGATTTCCTTTTATTACACCTTATATTACACTATCAATTGTTTCCCAACAATGAATGGTACTCCGCTAGAGAACTGATGCTAGCGTGACGCGCCACAACACCGCAGACGGCATTGAATCCCCGCAATTCTGATCTGTCACTACCGGAAAACGGTTGTTCTACCACAGCAACCACCTGACTTGAACTCCATATTGTTAAATATATTTTCTAATATTTCACTTTGCCTTCACAAACATGGTGTGCAAAATAGAATTTGGATTCCCCCAGATTTTATTTTTTTATCAGCTAATACTTCCTTCGCCACGCTTCACTGTGGCTTTGAGATTCTCTTTCTTGTTAATTCAATGTTGGATTTGCGCCACATATAAGACATGCCCCGTCCAATCCAAAAATGTTCAACTTTGACTCGGCCGCCAAAATGTGTGCCAAAAAATCAGCGTCCTTGGTAACATGCTCCTTAGAGCAAAGATAAGACGGCTTTTTGTTTTTTGCTCAAGAACAGTTTTTTTCGAGCTACTCGGCCTTTAAAGTCACGGTCACACGACAGACGGTTTCAGCACTGCATGACTTCGCCAATTCGTATTGAACTGCAATAGCTAATGTTGGAGTCAACTTCGGATTTGCTTTGATTTTCCGAACGATGTATCGCTCGTCAGATTGACCATTCAATTCGAACGGAATTTTAGCATTCGTAAAATATACGATGACTGGAGAAGTTTTTAACTGAACCACTCGAATGACGTCACTATTTGCATACGCATCTACAATACGAAGAGTGGAGAATAGCGCCCCAGCGTTTATTTTTAAAACTATGGCTAGAACACCGCAAATAAATTAATTATGTAACTACAAGCAATTTTTTTAAGGACAAAAATAATTAAATACAGGTTCAAATCCTTCAAGAAATAAACCATTTATGTGTTTTTATAAACATATATTTATCCAAAATTTTGTATTCAATCAAAAAGTACAAGAATGCATTATTAAACTAATTATGTCCTATTCTTGTTCCCATCCATCTTCGTCACTTAAAAATCTTCGCTTAACAGTAGTATTCATATATGGTCTTAAAGCCCATTCTGTATCTGCTGCATCGATATTATCTATTGTTCCAAGCTTAATCTGATAAAGTCTAAGTTGAAACCGAGGCCCCACTTCACTTAGCTCAATCTAAAATAACAAAATTAACTTGCAAATTTTTAAAAAAGAAACGCAATCAGTGAACTTACTTCCTTATCAACTTTCCTATACGTATGATGTCGAAAACTAACATAATCATCATGATTTGCAAATGTTATCACACGTTTTGAATCCTCTTTCGGTACAGGAAATAAATATTTTAATATGGACATGACACGAGTTCCTAAACTCGTTTTAAAATTATGAAATATCAAATGAGGATATTGCTCCGACATTGTTCCGATATCCGGGATATCATGCCGCATTACAACATCTGATAACGTAAAATATGCAGTTGGCCCATAAGGTAAATGACATATCACCAACCCATCAGGTACCCCTCTATGTTCATGCACAATAATAAAGTCCGTAACATCATTAGCACGGCATGCATGTATTAACTGCTTCATTTCGTAATTTCCTCTATTCATTCTCTGCGTATTCGGAAATATTAATCGCATTTCTTTAACGAATTGCTTCAGTCTCGAACTCGGATCTCTAGAAGTTGTAATTACAATCTTAGGATCTTCAACACCAGCGTATCGATATTCATCGTCTTGAGAATTCGCAAACGCTCCTCCACTTTCCCCGCCGATTTGTATAGCCGCTTCAGGGCCACCATCCTCCCATTCTAACTTCTTCTGATAATGCAGAGCTTTCTTTTGTAGATCACCATGTATAGTAACATTTTGTTCTAAACTTTTTTTAACTCGATTCTTTTTATCTTGGATACTTTTTTGTCTGTCTTCTACAGTTTTACGGTACAAATATTCACGACGTAATCTAGCTTGTCTTCGTAACATTTTTTTATAAAATATTTTAAAAACGTTAAAAACACATAACCTAACCTACCACAAGAAATGACATGTTTTCTATTTGCGGCTAATATCAAGTCATTCGGGGTTATAAGAGAAGTATGACTAAGTTCAGATTTGTTTAGATTTTGGTTAGAAAATATTTGGCATATTATGTATATGTAATAAAATTACGTGTATGTATATACCTAATAAAGTTTATTGCCTTTATTTTACTAATTATATTCAGGATCGAGTAAACCCACGATTGAAATTTTAATGCGACATAGAATAAATTTTATATCTATTTGTGCTTACCTTCATTCTTTGGCTTTTTTGCTTGAAAATTTTCCATTTATTATAAACGCACGCACGTTAATACACATATAATCAATATTTATCTAACGCAGATCTTCTAAAGCTATAAATTTCAATGATAATAATAATATTCTTATTAGAACCGAAGATATTTAAGAATTTCTGGTTTGAAGTAACGTTCAACAAATCTGACAATCTAAAGACTGATTTAAACGATGAATGCTATTGGTCGCGTTATCAGACACTCGGTCAGTTGGAAAAGTTCTGACGTCATCGCATTTATCTGTTCTCTGTCCGCCATATTTAAACCACTATCTAACAACTGCTAAACGAATAACTCGATCTTGGGAGCGTAAGAAAATTGCGCTCGAAAAAATGGCGACCGCTACATATAAATTCTTGGAAGCGTTCGATGTAGCGATGACGTAGTAGTAGGTCTAGCCGTTCATCAGAAAAATAACTGTTGATTTTACCTCTGGAAAATCACTATATTTATCTGTTGTAACCAACTATTTATCACTTCTAATGCTGTGATTTTAGTAAATTCAATCTGACAAAAATAATGTTTTAATTTATAATAAAACTAATATGTATATTATTATAGTTGATGTTGAGTATATGTTTGTCTTTTCCTCTATATACCTAAGTTAAATTTAGTGTGTACTCGTTTTAATTACTATATAGAAAACGCTAATTATCACAGAGAAGAGTAGTCTATGGTTATTATAAATTTTGTATAGCATTAGAAAACAATTTGCGTTGCTTCCTTAGCAACTATTAAAATAAAATTGAACCTCGAAAATAATAAATAAATCAATTTGTTGTAGTAACGCAAACGTGACACACGTTTTCTCACACGGTTCCAAACTTTTCGGCCAATTTTTCACAAAATTAAGTTTTGAGTATAACAGTAACTTCTTAACAACCTCTACAAAATGTCTTGCTGCCCACCCGCCTGTTGCGCACCTTGTTGCGCCGTACCATGCTGTGCACCATGTTGCGCTCCATGCTGTGCACCCTGTTGCGCTCCATGCTGTCCTCCTCCATGCTGTGTATACGTTCCGTGTTGCACACCATGCTGTGCCCCCTGCTGTGCCCCTTGCTGTCCTCCTAAAGTAAGTAGCGAATTGATTCAAATTATACAATAAATACAAATTATTTTTCTATTTCTTTTAGTGTTGATGAATGCCGATTATAGTTTCGTCAACCGAAGATTAAATCCACAAAAAAAAACACGGACCTTCAAGACAGAATTAATATAAAACCAAACATAAAAAGGACAAATTTAGTACTGCAACATGTGTTAGAAATTTTGTATGTAGAAATAAATGGTTTAACTTGATAACTTTTGTATTTATTCACGATTATTGAGCGCAAGCCATTTTGAGTACATTGGTCGTGTTCAGTTAGCACATCGGTAAGTGACCGGTAAGTGATAAGTGAAGTACCGCATTGAATATCTACATGCCAATAGTACAATACCTGTAGTGTAGGTATTCAATTCACTACTCCACTAATCGGTACCTACCGATGTGATAACTGAACGTTACCTTTAAAGTTCGTCAGAGCAGTGTGAAAAATGTTCTGCGGACAAATTACGTAAAATAGATAAATCACGAAGCGCCCGTTACTGCTACGAATAATTATCTACTTTTGTTTGAAAACCCGCGAGCTCATCAATTTGAGTTTCACTCAACAATAATGACATGTCAATAAATGTCAAACTACTTCATGACAGTTAAGGAAAGCAGAAGACATATACTGATATACTCCTAAAGCGTAAATTTCACCAAACATGGTGTAAGGAGCAATCATACAACTTGGTGTAAGAAGTTCATGAAGTTGGCATTACAGCTTACGCATAACTTACGGCCCAAGTCTTGATTTCAAGACCAAAACCATGATAAGCTATCAAAAACCGGAAAAAAGCTACAAACTACAAGAAACTAAACTGAATGTTTATCGTTCCAACTTTACATCATATTTAAAACTTGCAGAGAAAGTTTTGATACCAATTTCATGAATTAGCACCTAATTTGCGTCTGCAAAAGATGAAAATACCAACTTCATACCCGCTACACCACTTATTATAGCGCAAAAGAATGTTATTATACCTAACAAATTATAAACAATAATTATCTGAGTTTTTGGTGGTATCAACTTCATAGATCTGCTTCTTTGCCGGGCATGGTGTGATACCCACACTGCGGGCTATTTCAGTGCGGGCACCACCCCATGAGCTCTCTGCAACTCTCCAAAGAGTATCGTCGTAGACAAGAATTGCAATACGTCTTTGATGAATAGCCTTCTTACCTCCATACGCGTCAACTGTTCAACACCGACGGTTTAGGTTTTGAGCAACTCACACGTTACCATTTCTAATATAACATAACAAGAGAGGGCAGTTCAAGAATCGAGGAGTACGCTTTTCTGTTCGGCCACGCAGCTTCCGTTATTAGATCCAAGCAAGCCTACATTATTCGCACCCTGTTGAATAATTTTTGGGCAGTTTGTACTCGTGGCCCCCGCACAAAGGACAAATAAAAATAATCGTGTGTATACAGTCGTTATTTTATTTATTTAATGGACCATTCCCAGTTGAGGGTTCTCAATTTGAATCAATCGTTCTTCCACATCTTCATACAGATTGGAATGTGAGCATTCAATCAAGAGTTATTCGCAAATATTTCACATTCAACACCAGCGTTGGTTTCGCACTAGACAGGTACAGTTGTGTATTAAGTAATGTCTGCCCTTTTGAAGAGCATATCAAACTTTCTTCCGCTCACGTTGATTCGGTCGTTTTCGTTCAGTCGAGAATTTCTTAATACCCAATTATACATCTCAATGGACATTTACGAAAACGATCGAACCAAGCATGAGCGGAAGAAAGTTTGATAAGAGCTTCAAAGGGGAAGACATTACTTAATACACAAACTGTACATATCATTAATCCCAATTAACCCCTGAATGATACCCTTCTTCGGGTAAATGTTACCAGGAAGGTTTCAGCTTATGTCATCAGCATATAGCCAACAAAACCGTGTGGTCTCTATACACACGATACACGATGTCTATTAAGAATATTCCGTTCGTTGTTAGTTGTTATTTTCAAATGCTTTAGGCTGGCTTTAGGTAACTAAACAAGCAGAAATAAATGATCTTTAACGGCAAGACCAGGCAAAACTGATTGACCTAGTTATAATGGTTTTCCCTGGTTTTAAAACAGTTAAGCCAACATTATTCAATTATTATTAATCTAAATCTTTGTGCCTAAATTAAACAAACGGCATTTTATTAAAACTTCCAAAAAGTACATTCCCACTATGTAAAATACCCAAAGACATTAGGCATATAGTAAAAAGACAGAAGTTACAATGTATAGAAATGTTTTTGGATTGAAAACTTTTATTGGTACTAATAAAACTCTTAATCGAAATCATACATCATATAATTGTCCCAAACTATACAATATATACAGTACGCAACTATTACGTTATATTAGTTTCACAGTACTACAAGACTTCTAAACTTGTATAGTACCAAAAGACATACTGTCACAGACGTTCTAACAACAATTCTGAAATGAAAATAGGAAGTTATTAACGTTTATAAATTTTCAATATGTAATATTTTTACCGGTGGGCAAGGACAGCATGGACAGCACGGGCAGGGATTCAAAGGACAAGCCGGTGGTATTACTTTGATTAAAACATCTATCGGTGGTTGTGGGACGATTGGTGCTATCAACGGTGCCACGGGTATAGGTTTAGGAGTTGGTGGGCATACCGGTACGGGGCAACACATAGGCGGACAAAAAGTAATCGGGGCACACAACGGAGGATAACAGGGAGGACAGCAAGGGGCACAACCCTGTGGACAACCAGCCATATTTGAGCTTTCGTTTTTGTGTATGTTTCGGGAAGGTAATTAAAAATTTTGACAGGGTATCGAAAAGTTTGCTTGATGAGAAATTTTGATGTTTTGGTAAACAAAATCTATTTCCTTGACAATATTAGAATTTTTTGGAAAATACGTCATTGAAAAGAAGTTAGCTTTGCCTTTCGTATTGTACCACAATCTAAAATGCATCATGTTATTGCGCCTTGATTTATCACCACTATAAAATTAAAGTTATCTTTGACTGACAATTTACTATGGAAACAATAATTTATTTATTTCAAACAAGAACAGTCAATAGAACCATTTACACGTTTCGGCAATTCCTCTTCAAAATTTTAAGTATTTAACAAAAAAAAAAAGTGGCAGTAAAGAAACATAACATTACAAAATGAGTTGTTGTTGCCCTGAACCAGCCTGTCCACCGTGCTGTGCACCACCATGTTGCTCTATGCCGTGCTGTGTACCTGTACCAGTTTGTCCGGCACCTCCGCCACCTTGTTGTCCAGTACCACCCGTCTGCGTGCCTTGCTGTCCTCAACCTGTTTATAATATTGTATATCCGGTTGTTCCACCTTGCGTGCCGACATGTCCGCCCTGTTGTTGCCCGTGTAATCCCTGTAAGTATTTTGATCTTCAGAGATAATTTACTTTATTAAAATTAAATATGTATTTGTTTCAGAGTTGTTAAAGCTGATAAATGGTGTTGATATAAAATGTATTCAATTATTGTAAAGGTATAATATTATAAGTAAGCTCCACTTTTTTTTTGTTAATAGTAGATGTATAATTGCTAATAATAGAAAGGCAGGCATTATGCTTCAGACATCCGCAGGGTGCTGCGGATGTGATTGCTATTATTGTAAGGATGCAAATAGGCGTGCGATTCTGTAGCGTCGCTGAGAGGTGCATCTCGGTGGCGCGTTTATCTAAAAAGCGAAAAACAAGCCACCGAGAAACACCGCTCGGGGATGCCACGGAATCACTTGCCTTTCTGTGTCCTTTGAATAACAGTGTGAAACACAATGCGCGCTTTTCTACTATAAGCAACGTTCTCTAGTATTGCCAAAAAATAGTCGAGGTCTAATTATAAAGGTACACTGTTTATATTATGTTATGGTATACAATTTAGTCCATAGTAAAGTGAATTAATAAATGAAACTGTGCAACTGTAAAATGTTATATTTATTTTGTCGAAACCGGTAATTATCTGCAATATTATAAGGAAAGAATTATTTTTAAAATAGCCTGTCATATGTCAATACTTGTAATTTTGAGAATCACTAGACTATTAAATTTAGATATTTTGATTTTTTCAATCTTAATAGATTAGTCACAAGAATGAAATTAAAAAAAATGGAAACGAAATACACCAGAGTTCCGATTAACCGAATCGCAATTAACCGAATTTCCGGATTAACCGAATCAAGATTGGGAGAATTTTTTTTACGTTTCATGTGCTACATGTTATCTATACTCCTACTTATGAACGAATTATTTGTCAACAGTAAACATCTAGGCGAACGTGATTTATATATAATATAAATCACGTTACTCTCACTTCTCTTTTCCAAGAAAACTGCGATTGGTGGGGTTTCTAGTTTATACGCAGATGTTGGTTTCAGCGTGCTGCAATTCAATTTCTGCGTTAGTCGGTGTTGGCAGCAATTCTTTTGTCTAATAATGTGGCTATCGTGAGTGAAAAGTTTTAAGATTATGACGGAAAAAAGAAAGCATCATGTTGTTGTGACAATGCAAAAAAATGGAAGCGTTAATTCAATTGGACAAGGGAGAATCGGTTAAAAAGATTTCAATTGATTATGGAGTTGGTGCAGCAACAGTTTGCGATTGGAAAAAGAACAGAAATGATATTGAAGATTTTTGTGAAAAAATGATTTCAAACGACACTTTAGGCAATCGGTCGACAATTAAAAAAGCCAAAAACGACTCTCTAGACGACGCTCTTTTTATGTGGTTTGAACAGGAACGTGAACGTGGTGTTCCGATATCTGGACCAATCCTCAAAGAAAATGCTTTGAGTTTAAATACAAAATTGGAGGGTGACCCCAATTTTACCGCCAGTATAGGCTGGCTTGCAAGATAGAAGCATCGTCGCGGGGTGCGACAACTGTCAGTGACTGGGGAGAGTCTCTCAGGCAACGGCCAATGTTACCTCATTGATTCAACCCATGGATCAAGGAGCAATTGAGACGGTTAAGAAACGATATAGGAGGAAGCTTCTGAGTAAAATCCTTGACACAAATGATGAAGAAAAACCAAGGGACATCGTTGCCACCTTAAGAAAAGTTACAATTAAAGATGTCATTTATATGAAGGCTGCTGCAGGAGACGAAGTTACACCGACCGATTGCTCTGAACAAAACATGGAAAAAAATTGGCCTGGTGTACATGCTTCCGTTTTCAACACAAACGAGACCACTGAGAAAATTTGATGAACCAGCAGACGACGAAAACATTTTGGAACTGTTAGAAACATTAGATAAAGAATCAGAGATTCAGCTTGAAGATGTGTCACAATGGATTCAAAGTGACGAAGCCGCTCGTTTCACTTTAACGGAACATGACATTGTGGCTGCTTGTTCTACAAGTCAACAAACTGAATCTGATGACTCTGATGACGAGGACACCATTGAAGAAAAAAAGGGCTCGAACCACACCGACGCCACCCACATGTTTGATGGCTTATTAATGCTGTACATGGAGCAGCAAGATGATACATCCCTTGCAGAATTGCTGCTGATGAAACGTCTTCGATGAGATCGTGTAGCACGGAAGCGCCCATGAAGTCTCAAGCAACAGAAAATCTAGCTATTTCAACAAGTTGAATTAGTAGTATATATGTGCCCTGCCTGAGTCGTAACGATCTTTTGAATTTTAAGTTACTTTGTATTGTTAATTTTGAAAAAGATTTTTTAATTTGTTATGCACGTAGTACTTGAAAAATAAAATTGTTTTTTCAACTCGTTGCTTAAAACGTAAATAAAGTCGCTTTTCTTATTACCTACCTCATTAAAAAAAAACTGTTTAGGTACATCATGTTTCCGGTTTAACCGAGTTTTCGCTTAACTGTATCCCTCTCGGCCCCATCAAATTCGGTTAAACGGGACTAAAAATTTTCAAAATTTTATTTTTATAACCGAATATGTTATTTGAGTTGCCTAACTTACAGAAATCGAAAAATTTATTTTTAAAAATCTTAAATTTTTGTTTGCCTTTTTGACTTCATATAATTACTAACTCTATTATCTTAAGTGTAATTCTAACAGCTTTAATTGTTTATTTTTATATTTTAAATAAATTATCCATTAATTTTTTTTAATAAAATCTATTAATATCTAACTTCATTTATATACAATATCAAGCGGGAAATTGTAAATTTATTGTATTCCTATGTTCAGATGTGTCTCTGTTCGTTGTCAAAAAAATGAATGGTTTTGTGTAATGGTTGTATTTATAAATTTCATATTAAAAGCAATAATACAGTTTTTAATAGATTATACAATGTGATACGTTGTTTATGTAAGAGACCAGGTACGTATGGAGTTGGCATTAAACGCCGCCTTCATTATTTATGTTATTACAACCGCCGCTCTGTTTCAATACTACAATCATAAATGTTTGGTTAATACATTATATCCGTGTACGCTCAAAAGTAACTTTCTTTTCCCTCTTCCATTTAACAACTAACTGTGTATTTTGCGAATAAGCAATTTGTATTTCGTACGTTCGATATCGCTTACGCTATATAACCTTTTACGCAAAATATAAACATTGTTTTTAGATAAATTCGTGAAGATATGGACGATTCTGAAGAAAACATGGATTGCGGCAGTGCTGAAGACACAGTTACATCCCCAACAGGAAAGACGAAGTCTGAAATTAGCCCTTTGGGAGTTAGTAGATATGGTCGTACGAGGAAACCGAAAATATCGCAAGATTTCTGTAGTATAGATGATGCTATAGATGATAACACAGACGCGGACTTTGTTAAACCGCCTAAAACACTAAATAAAGTGATTGTTAAAACTAAAGTTATAAATGCAACTGCTATTAATGGGGTAACTCCGCTTACGAAAGAAAATTTAATTAAACCCAAACCGCGTGCGGTTCATAATAATAATATGGAGATTGTACATATAACTGGGGATTCTGAAGTATTCGATAGTAAACCAAGTGAGAACGTGCAAAAGTTGCAAAGAATTCCAAAATCGGAAAATGTTAAAGTGCCAGTGGTTAAGAACATCTCCGTTACTAAGGAGAAAATATCTAAAATTAAAGATGAAAAGCTTTCGGAACAGTTAAAACCGATTTTGAGTGAGGAAATTTTTCAAACGCCTTCCATCAATGTCGCAGAAGTGTTTAAGATAATATCGAACAAACCGAATGATTTTGAACTTGAAACATCGGCTAAAAATAATACTAAAAGCATTTTGAAGACCTATACGAATAAAAGAAAAAGTTTCCAAAGACAATCTTCTCTAATTGAAAGCTTTGGTTTACCAGATGAACCGATTGTACCAGTAAACGAGGATGAATATATAAAACCATTACGAATATCCGAAATCGATGTAGATATGGTTAAACCAGAAGCTGTAAACTTAATCGATAGAGAACTAATCGATTCATTATGGAAAATAAGTTCAACAGAGGAAGATTATATTTGTCATGATGACACCGATGTAACTAGTATCCCAATCTTTGATATTCGAAGTAGATATACACCTGAGCGAGATATTTCTAAAAAGAAATCAAAAATATCTAAAATAAGGAATATAGCAAGTGATGCAAATAAAAATACGAGGAGTATTAGTGATAGAAACCAAAGTAAAAATAAGGTGTTGAAATCTAACACAGAAGAAAATGTAATTTCATATTCGATACCAAAAACACAAGATGTGAAAGAAAAGATTGAGAAAGTAGAAGAGAAACAAGTAATTATTAAGAGAATTATTAATAAAAACGCGGATATAGATAATTCTACTGAAAGAAATGAGAATATAATCTATCCTAAAATACCAGATGCTCCAATTATAATTAAAAAAGAGAAGACAAAGCATATCGAAACACCTGTTATTACGAAAGAATTCCCTATATCACCAGTATCGAATCAGAAGAAAGGTATTTGCGCTTTGGTTTATGAAAGAGGCAAAGACATTCTAGCAGAAACAAAATCCAAATCCGATTCTAAACCTTCTGAAGTTGGCGATTTCGAGGCCCATATTAAAGCTGCCTTGATTGATAAATCGAAAAAACAGGAAATTTTAGAGAATCACAATGCTATGAGCTTTACTAGCGGGATTGATATAAATAAATTAAAATCTCAAATTACCTCGCGAATGGAGTTGATTAAATCTGAAGAGAAATTGAAGGATGAACGGAAGAATGAAGATGTACAAGAACAAGTTGAGATGGAAAGCGAGATTCCGGTTGGTGTTACAGAAAAGGAGCCTTCTGTTCCTAGGGAAGTTGAGAAACCTAAGGAAATTGATAAACCCATTGTAGAGGCCACAAGCAGTAAAAAAGGTAATGTATGTAAGAAATTTTTTAGTTCCTCAAATTATATGTAATACCGATATACTGGGCGCTCTAAATTATTAGTGTATTGTCTTACTAACTTTTCTAATGTTGGAACTACAGAATAAATTAAATTTGCAACTGGTTGACATTTTTTTCAAACGCATTTCAATTATGGAATCTAACTGCACTAACACTGAAGTCATCAGTTCCAGAGGAATTACTGTCGTCCTTTTTTCCCATTAGAAGGGTTTACATTACTATTGGCGATGTCAGAATTTCTTCTTTGTGCTACAATTTTTTTTTTTCGCTTTGTAACTAGGTTTGCTTTAAATGTCATGACATTTTCTGTTAATTTTAAGAAGAAAAATTAAAAATTTTGTTAGTGGAAAGGTTTTTGTAGTGTTTACCGGATTTTTTTCCTTTTTATCCAGACCCCGTCCGATCTATGGTCACCGGTAGGCACCGCAGCCTTCAGGCTTATTGTTCCACATCTGTATATTCAAGTCACCCACTCTAGCACGGTGGTCCCCTCCACTAATCTATACAGATCCCTAACGGAGTGGGTAAGGTATATCTCTGGGTCTTCTTTCGTTCTCTCAAATAGGTTTTGCCTTCTGTGATCTAGTGCTTGGCAGTCGTGTAATATGTGATCGACTGTCTCCGGTTCTATCCTACAAAGTCTCCGTCAAACACTCTGATTTTGTGTAGGTGTTCTTTCACCGAAGCATGTCCGGTTATTAGGCCTGTAAAAATGCAGCTCTCTAGCTCTCTTTTACATGGTTTTACCATGTATTATACCGGGTATGGCTCTCCAGTATTCTTGCTGTTTCGTACGAACCCAGTTGCCTATGTATCTCCGGGCCGTTTGCCTTGTGACCCCGCAGAAAGGTTCTGGGGTACTTTGGGGCGCTTTCCCATTAGAAAGGTTTACATTACTATTGATGTCAAAATTTCTTCTTTGTGCTACGATACGATTTTTTTGGCTTTCCAACTAGTTTTGCTTTAAATTTCATGACATTTTCTGTTAGTTTGAAAAAGAAAAGTTTCAAAATACTGTTAGTGACAAGTTGTTGATTGATTGATTGCTACCAAGACAGGGCAGTCTCTAATTATCCCTAACACTGCGTCCCACTGGGCTTATTGTGTTATTCCTACCTTGATTCCATTTTACTCAGATCAAACGCACTTTGCAAAGTAACCCTACGATGATTTAGTGCTACGCATTTGAAGATGATATGAAAGGCTGTTTCCTCCTCCTCATTACAGAGTCTGCACAGGGGTTCATCTTTATAGATCCTCATCTTGTGCAGCTGAACTAGACAGCCGTGTCCTGTTAATAGACATGTTACTGCCCTAAGCTGAGTCCTGTTTAATGCAAGTAGGTCAGTAGTTAATCGTTGTGACGGTCGTTCCATCATCCGTTTGCTGTGCCTTTGTCCAGCTACATGGTACTCATTAATTGCACCACATACTGCACTCCTTGTAATACCTAGACCTGGCTCCGGCCCGGTAAATTTCATTTCGGAACCTTTTCGCGCTAACTGGTCTGGAGTTTCATTGCCTGCTATACCCCTGTGACCCGGCACCCACACCAAGGTGACCATGTTGTTTCTAACCAGAACAGTTAGGTTTTGCAGACATTTCCATACTAGTTTGGAGGCTATGTAATAAGATGCTTTAAGACTGCCTGACTGTCAAAGAGAATACAGATCGCCTGCCCTTGCGGTTGGCGACGCAGACTTTCCAACACACAGGTTTGTATAGCATATATTTTTGTTTGAAATACTGTTGTGTATCGCCCAAATGGTTCACATACCTTGTAACCCTGGTTTTCCTCATGGACACCAATGCCAGGATTAATGCCCATTTTTGACCCATCTATATACCAGTGTTGAGTGTGCGGTTTTCTCCTTCGCCATTTTCCACTCATCCCAATTCAAGAAAAGTTTGAAGGGTTTGTCGTAGGAAATTCTGGTGATTGATATGTCACTCCCAATCAATTTGTTGTAGTAACGCAAACGTGACACACGTTTTCACACGGTTCCAAACTTTTCGGCCAATTTTTCACAAAATTAAGTTTTGAGTATAACAATAACTTCTTAACAACCTACAAAATGTCTTGCTGCCCACCCGCCTGTTGCGCACCTTGTTGCGCCGTACCATGCTGTGCACCATGTTGCGCTCCATGCTGTGCACCCTGTTGCGCTCCATGCTGTCCTCCTCCATGCTGTGTATACGTTCCGTGTTGCACACCATGCTGTGCCCCCTGCTGTGCCCCTTGCTGTCCTCCTAAAGTAAGTAGCGAATTGATTCAAATTATACAATAAATACAAATTATTTTTCTATTTCTTTTAGTGTTGATGAATGCCGATTATAGTTTCAATCAACCGAAGATTAAATCCACAAAAAAAACACGGACCTTCAAGACAGAATTAATATAAAACCAAACATAAAAAGGACAAATTTAGTACTGCAACATGTGTTAGAAATTTTGTATGTAGAAATAAATGGTTTAACTTGATAACTTTTGTATTTATTCACGATTATTGAGCGCAAGCCATTTTGAGTACATTGGTCGTGTTCAGTTAGCACATCGGTAAGTGACCGGTAAGTGATAAGTGAAGTACCGCATTGAATATCTACATGCCAATAGTACAATACCTGTAGTGTAGGTATTCAGTTCACTACTCCACTAATCGGTACCTACCGATGTGATAACTGAACGCGACCTTTATAGTTCGTCAGAGCAGGTAGAAAATGTTCTGCGGACAAATTACTTAAAATAGATAAATCACGAAGCGCCAGTTACTGCTACGAACAATTATCTACTTTTGTCTGAAAACCCGCGAGCTCATCAATTTGAGTTTCACTCAACAATAATGACATATGTCAATAAATATCAAACTACTTCATGACAGTTACGGAAAGCCAGAAGACATAACTCCTAAAGCGTAAATTTCACCAAACATATGGTGTAAGGAGCAATCATACAACTTGGTGTAAGAAGTCCATGAAGTTGGCATTACAACTTACGCATAACTTACGGCCCAATAAGTCTTGATTTCAAGACCAAAACCATTTTAAGCTATCAAAAACCGGAAAAAAGCTACAAACTACAAGAAACTGAACTGAATGTTTATCGTTCCAACTTTACATCATATTTAAAACTTGCAGAGAAAGTTTTGATACCAATTTCATGAATAACCACCTAATTTGCGTCTGCAAAAGATGAAAATACGGACATAAGCTTCATACCCCCGCTACACCACTTATAGCTCAAAAGAATGTTATTGTACCTAACAAATTATAAACAATAATTATCTGAGTTTTTGGTGGTATCAACTTCATAGATCTACTTCTTTGCCAGGCATGGAGTGGTACCCACACTGCGGCCTATTTCAGTGCGGGCACCACCCCATGAACTCCCTGCAACTCTCCAAAGAGTCTCGGCGTAGACAAGAATTGCAATACGACTTTGATGAATAGCCTTAATTCTTACCTACCTCTATACGCGTCAAGTGTTCAACACCGACGGTTTAGGTTTTGGGCAACTCAGATGTTACCATCTCTAATATGACATAACAAAAGAGGGCAGTTCAAGAATCGAGGAGTACGCTTTTCTGTTCGGCCACGCAGCTTCCGTTATTTGATCCAAGCAAGCCTCTATATTATTCGCTCCCTGTTGAATAATTTTTGGGCAGTTTGTACTCGTGTACATGGCCTCCGCACAAAGGACAAATAAAAATAATCGTGTGTACAGTCGTTATTTTATTTATTTAATGGACCATTCCCAGTTGAAGGTTCTCAATTTGAATCAATCGTTCTTCCACATCTTCATACAGATTGGAATGTGAGCATTCAATCAAGAGTTATTTGCAAATATTTCACATCCAACACCAGCGTTGGTTTCGCACTACACAGGTACAGTTGTGTATTAAGTAATGTCTGCCCTTTTTCCGCTCACGCCGATTCGGTCGTTTTCGTTCAGTCGAGATATTCTTAATACCCAACTATACATCTCAATGGACATTTACGAAAACGATCGAACCAAGCATGAGCGGAAGAAAGTTTGATAAACACTTCAAAGGGAAGACATTCCTTAATACACAAACTGTACATATCATTAATTCCAATTAATCCTGAATCCCTTGTTCGGGTAAATGTACCAGGAAGGTTTCAGCTTATGTCATCAGCATAGCCAACAAAACCGTGTGGTATCTATACACACGATACACGATGTCTATTAAGAATATTCCGTTCGTTGTTAGTTGTTATTTTCAAATGCTTTAGGCTGGCTTTAGGTAACTAAACAAGCAGAAATAAATGATCTTTAACGGCAAGACCAGGCAAAACTGATTGACCTACAATGGTTTTCCCTGGTTTTAAAACAGTTAAGCCAACATTATTCAATTATTATTAATCTAAATCTTTGTGCCTAAATTAAACAAACCGGCATTTTATTAAAACTTCCAAAAAGTACATTTCCACTATGTAAAATACCCAAAGACATTAGGCATATAGTAAAAAGACAGAAGTTACAATTTATAGAAATGTTTTTGGATTGAAAACTTTTATTGGTACTAATAAAACTCTTAATCGAAATCATACATCATATAATTGTCCCAAACTATACAATATATACAGTACGCAACTATTACGTTATATTAGTTTCACAGTACTACAAGACTTCTAAACTTGTATAGTACCAAAAGACTTACTGTCACAGACGTTCTAACAACAATTCTGAAACGAAAATAGGAAGTTTAACGTTTATAAATTTTCAATATGTAATATTTTTACCGATGGGCAAGGACAGCATGGACAGCACGGGCAGGGATTCAAAGGACAAGCCGGTGGTATTACTTTGATTAAAACATCTATCGGTGGTTGTGGGACGATTGGTGCTATCAACGGTGCCACGGGTATAGGTTTAGGAGTTGGTGGGCATACCGGTACGGGGCAACACATCGGCGGACAGAAAGTAATCGGGGCACACAACGGAGGATAACAGGGAGGACAGCAAGGGGCACAACCCTGTGGACAACCAGCCATATTTGAGTTTTCGTTTTGGTGTATGTTTCGGGAAGGTAATTAAAAATTTTGACAGGGTATCGAAAAGTTTGCTTGATGAGAAATTTTGATGTTTTCGTAAACAAAATCTATTTCCTTGACAATATTAGAATTTTTTGGAAAATACGTCATTGAAAAGAAGTTAGCTTTGCCTTTCGTATTGTACCACAATCGAAAATGGATCATGTTATTGCGCCTTGATTTATCACCACTATAAAATTAAAGTTATCTTTGACTGACAATTTACTATGGAAACAATAATTTATTTATTTCAAACAAGAACAGTCAATAGAACCATTTACACGTTTCGGCAATTCCTCTTCAAAATTTTAAGTATTTAACTAAAAAAAAGTGGCAGTAAAGAAACATAACATTACAAAATGAGTTGTTGTTGCCCTGAACCAGCCTGTCCACCGTGCTGTGCACCACCATGTTGCTCTATGCCGTGCTGTGTACCTGTACCAGTTTGTCCGGCACCTCCGCCACCTTGTTGTCCAGTACCACCCGTCTGCGTGCCTTGCTGTCCTCAACCTGTTTATAATATTGTATATCCGGTTGTTCCACCTTGCGTGCCGACATGTCCGCCCTGTTGTTGCCCGTGTAATCCCTGTAAGTATTTTGACCTTCAGAGATAATTTACTTTATTAAAATTAAATATGTATTTGTTTCAGAGTTGTTAAAGCTGATAAATGGTGTTGATATAAAATGTATTCAATTATTGTAAAGGTATAATATTATAAGTAAGCTCCACTTTTTTTTTTTGTTAATAGTAGATGTATAATTGCCAATAATAGAAAGGCAGGCATTATGCTTCAGACATCCGCAGGGTGCTGCGGATGTGATTGCTATTATTGTAAGGATGCAAATAGGCGTGCGATTCTGTAGCGTCGCTGAGAGGTGCATCTCGGTGGCCCGTTTATCTAAAAAGCGAAAAACAAGCCACCGAGAAACACCGCTCGGGGATGCCACGGAATCACTTGCCTTTCTGTGTCCTTTGAATAACAGTGTGAAACACAATGCGCGCTTTTCTACTATAAGCAACGTTCTCTAGTATTGCCAAAAAATAGTCGAGGTCTAATTATAAAGGTACACTGTTTATATTATGTTATGGTATACAATTTAGTCCATAGTAAAGTGAATTAATAAATGAAACTGTGCAACTGTAAAATGTTATATTTATTTTGTCGAAACCGGTAATTATCTGCAACATTATAAGGAAAGAATTATTTTTAAAATAGCCTGTCATATGTCAATACTTGTAATTTTGAGAATCACGACTATTAAATTTAGATATTTTGATTTTTTCAATCTTAATAGATTAGTCACAAGAATGAAATAAAAAAAAATGGAAACGAAATACACCAGAGTTCCGATTAACCGAATCGCAATTAACCGAATTTCCGGATTAACCGAATCAAGATTGGGAGAATTTTTTTTACGTTTCATGTGCTACATGTTATCTATACTCCTACTTATGAACGAATTATTTGTCAACAGTAAACATCTAGGCGAACGTGATTTATATATAATATAAATCACGTTACTCTCACTTCTCTTTTCCAAGAAAACTGCGATTGGTGGGGTTTCTAGTTTATACGCAGATGTTGGTTTCAGCGTGCTGCAATTCAATTTCTGCGTTAGTCGGTGTTGGCAGCAATTCTTTTATCTAATAATGTGGCTATCGTGAGTGAAAAGTTTTAAGATTATGACGGAAAAAAGAAAGCATCATGTTGTTGTGACAATGCAAAAAAATGGAAGCGTTAATTCAATTGGACAAGGGAGAATCGGTTAAAAAGATTTCAATTGATTATGGAGTTGGTGCAGCAACAGTTTGCGATTGGAAAAAGAACAGAAATGATATTGAAGATTTTTGTGAAAAAATGATTTCAAACGACACTTTAGGCAATCGGTCGACAATTAAAAAAGCCAAAAACGACTCTCTAGACGACGCTCTTTTTATGTGGTTTGAACAGGAACGTGAACGTGGTGTTCCGATATCTGGACCAATCCTCAAAGAAAATGCTTTGAGTTTAAATACAAAATTGGAGGGTGACCCCAATTTTACCGCCAGTATAGGCTGGCTTGCAAGATAGAAGCATCGTCGCGGGGTGCGACAACTGTCAGTGACTGGGGAGAGTCTCTCAGGCAACGGCCAAAATGTTACCTCATTGATTCAACCCATATGGATCAAGGAGCAATTGAGACGGTTAAGAAACGATATAGGAGGAAGCTTCTGAGTAAAATCCTTGACACAAATGATGAAGAAAAACCAAGGGACATCGTTGCCACCTTAAGAAAAGTTACAATTAAAGATGTCATTTATATGAAGGCTGCTGCAGGAGACGAAGTTACACCGACCGATTGCTCTGAACAAAACATGGAAAAAAATTGGCCTGGTGTACATGCTTCCGTTTTCAACACAAACGAGACCACTGAGAAAATTTGATGAACCAGCAGACGACGAAAACATTTTGGAACTGTTAGAAACATTAGATAAAGAATCAGAGATTCAGCTTGAAGATGTGTCACAATGGATTCAAAGTGACGAAGCCGCTCGTTTCACTTTAACGGAACATGACATTATGGCTGCTTGTTCTACAAGTCAACAAACTGAATCTGATGACTCTGATGACGAGGACACCATTGAAGAAAAAAAAGGGCTCGAACCACACACCGACGCCACCCACATGTTTGATGGCTTATTAATGCTGCACATGGAGCAGCAAGATGATACATCCCTTGCAGAATTGCTGCTGATGAAACGTCTTCGATGAGATCGTGTAGCACGGAAGCGCCCATGAAGTCTCAAGCAACAGAAAATCTAGCTATTTTAACAAGTTGAATTAGTAGTATATATGTGCCCTGCCTGAGTCGTAACGATCTTTTGAATTTTAAGTTACTTTGTATTGTTAATTTTGAAAAAGATTTTTTAATTTGTTATGCACGTAGTACTTGAAAAATAAAATTGTTTTTTCAACTCGTTGCTTAAAACGTAAATAAAGTCGCTTTTCTTATTACCTACCTCATTAAAAAAAAACTGTTTAGGTACATCATGTTTCCGGTTTAACCGAGTTTTCGCTTAACTGTATCCCTCTCGGCCCCATCAAATTCGGTTAAACGGGACTAAAAATTTTCAAAATTTTATTTTTATAACCGAATATGTTATTTGAGTTGCCTAACTTACAGAAATCGAAAAATTTATTTTTAAAAATCTTAAATTTTTGTTTGCCTTTTTGACTTCATATAATTACTAACTCTATTATCTTAAGTGTAATTCTAACAGCTTTAATTGTTTATTTTTATATTTTAAATAAATTATCCATTAATTTTTTTTAATAAAATCTATTAATATCTAACTTCATTTATATACAATATCAAGCGGGAAATTGTAAATTTATTGTATTCCTATGTTCAGATGTGTCTCTGTTCGTTGTCAAAAAAATGTATGGTTTTGTGTAATGGTTGTATTTATAAATTTCATATTAAAAGCAATAATACAGTTTTTAATAGATTATACAATGTGATACGTTGTTTATGTAAGAGACCAGGTACGTATGGAGTTGGCATTAAACGCCGCCTTCATTATTTATGTTATTACAACCGCCGCTCTGTTTCAATACTACAATCATAAATGTTTGGTTAATACATTATATCCGTGTACGCTCAAAAGTAACTTTCTTTTCCCTCTTCCATTTAACAACTAACTGTGTATTTTGCGAATAAGCAATTTGTATTTCGTACGTTCGATATCGCTTACGCTATATAACCTTTTACGCAAAATATAAACATTGTTTTTAGATAAATTCGTGAAGATATGGACGATTCTGAAGAAAACATGGATTGCGGCAGTGCTGAAGACACAGTTACATCCCCAACAGGAAAGACGAAGTCTGAAATTAGCCCTTTGGGAGTTAGTAGATATGGTAAAATGCGAGGAAACCGAAAATATCGCAAGATTTCTGTAGTATAGATGATGCTATAGATGATAACACAGACGCGGACTTTGTTAAACCGCCTAAAACACTAAATAAAGTGATTGTTAAAACTAAAGTTATAAATGCAACTGCTATTAATGGGGTAACTCCGCTTACGAAAGAAAATTTAATTAAACCCAAACCGCGTGCGGTTCATAATAATAATATGGAGATTGTACATATAACTGGGGATTCTGAAGTATTCGATAGTAAACCAAGTGAGAACGTGCAAAAGTTGCAAAGAATTCCAAAATCGGAAAATGTTAAAGTGCCAGTGGTTAAGAACATCTCCGTTACTAAGGAGAAAATATCTAAAATTAAAGATGAAAAGCTTTGAACAGTTAAAACCGATTTTGAGTGAGGAAATTTTTCAAACGCCTTCCATCAATGTCGCAGAAGTGTTTAAGATAATATCGAACAAACCGAATGATTTTGAACTTGAAACATCGGCTAAAAATAATACTAAAAGCATTTTGAAGACCTATACGAATAAAAGAAAAAGTTTCCAAAGACAATCTTCTCTAATTGAAAGCTTTGGTTTACCAGATGAACCGATTGTACCAGTAAACGAGGATGAATATATAAAACCATTACGAATATCCGAAATCGATGTAGATATGGTTAAACCAGAAGCTGTAAACTTAATCGATAGAGAACTAATCGATTCATTATGGAAAATAAGTTCAACAGAGGAAGATTATATTTGTCATGATGACACCGATGTAACTAGTATCCCAATCTTTGATATTGAAGTAGATATACACCTGAGCGAGATATTTCTAAAAAGAAATCTAAAATATCTAAAATAAGGAATATAGCAAGTGATGCAAATAAAAATACGAGGAGTATTAGTGATAGAAACCAAAGTAAAAATAAGGTGTTGAAATCTAACACAGAAGAAAATGTAATTTCATATTCGATACCAAAAACACAAGATGTGAAAGAAAAGATTGAGAAAGTAGAAGAGAAACAAGTAATTATTAAGAGAATTATTAATAAAAACGCCGATATAGATAATTCTACTGAAAGAAATGAGAATATAATCTATCCTAAAATACCAGATGCTCCAATTATAATTAAAAGAGAAGACAAAGCATATCGAAACACCTGTTATTACGAAAGAATTCCCTATATCACCAGTATCGAATCAGAAGAAAGGTATTTGCGCTTTGGTTTATGAAAGAGGCAAAGACATTCTAGCAGAAACAAAATCCAAATCCGATTCTAAACCTTCTGAAGTTGGCGATTTCGAGGCCCATATTAAAGCTGCCTTGATTGATAAATCGAAAAAACAGGAAATTTTAGAGAATCACAATGCTATGAGCTTTACTAGCGGGATTGATATAAATAAATTAAAATCTCAAATTACCTCGCGAATGGAGTTGATTAAATCTGAAGAGAAATTGAAGGATGAACGGAAGAATGAAGATGTACAAGAACAAGTTGAGATGGAAAGCGAGATTCCGGTTGGTGTTACAGAAAAGGAGCCTTCTGTTCCTAGGGAAGTTGAGAAACCTAAGGAAATTGATAAACCCATTGTAGAGGCCACAAGCAGTAAAAAAGGTAATGTATGTAAGAGAAAATTTTTTAGTTCCTCAAATTATATGTAATACCGATATACTGGGCGCTCTAAATTATTAGTGTATTGTATTACTAACTTTTCTAATGTTGGAACTACAGAATAAATTAAATTTGCAACTGGTTGACATTTTTTTCAAACGCATTTCAATTATGGAATCTAACTGCACTAACACTGAAGTCATCAGTTCCAGAGGAATTACTGTCGTCCTTTTTTCCCATTAGAAGGGTTTACATTACTATTGGCGATGTCAGAATTTCTTCTTTGTGCTACAATTTTTTTTTTTCGCTTTGTAACTAGGTTTGCTTTAAATGTCATGACATTTTCTGTTAGTTTTAAGAAGAAAAATTTCAAAATTCTGTTAGTGGAAAGGTTTTTGTAGTGTTTACCGGATTTTTTTTTTCCTTTTATCCAGACCCCGTCCGATCTATGGTCACCGGTAGGCACCGCAGCCTTCAGGCTTATTGTTTCACATCTGTATATTCAAGTCACCCACTCTAGCACGGTGGTCCCCTCCACTAATCTATACAGATCCCTAACGGAGTGGGTAAGGTATATCTCTGGGTCTTCTTTCGTTCTCTCAAATAGGTTTTGCCTTCTGTGATCTAGTGCTTGGCAGTCGTGTAATATGTGATCGACTGTCTCCGGTTCTATCCTACAAAGTCTCCGTCAAACACTCTGATTTTGTGTAGGTGTTCTTTCACCGAAGCATGTCCGGTTATTAGGCCTGTAAAAATGCAGAGCTGTTTCCTACTAAGCTGTAGTAGTTCTCTAGCTCTCTTTTACATGGTTTTACCATGTATTATACCGGGTATGGCTCTCCAGTATTCTTGCTGTTTCGTACGAACCCAGTCGCCTATGTATCTCCGGGCCGTTTGCCTTGTGACCCCGCAGAAAAGTTCTGGGGTTCTTTGGGGCGCTTTCCCATTAGAAAGGTTTACATTAATATTGATGTCAAAATTTCTTCTTTGTGCTACGATACGATTTTTTTGGCTTTCCAACTAGTTTTGCTTTAAATTTCATGACATTTTCTGTTAGTTTGAAAAAGAAAAGTTTCAAAATATTGTTAGTGACAAGTTGTTGATTGATTGAGTGCTATCAAGACAGGGCAGTCTCTAATTATCCCAAACACTGCGTCCCACTAGGCTTATTGTGTTATTCCTACCTTGATTCCATTTTACTCAGATCAAACGCGCTTTGCAAAGTAACCCTACAATGATTTAGTGCTACGCATTTGAAGATGATATGAAAGGCTGTTTCCTCCTCCTCATTACAGAGTCTGCACAGGGGTTCATCTTTATAGATCCTCATCTTGTGCAGCTGAACTAGACAGCCGTGTCCTGTTAATAGACATGTTACTGCCCTAAGCTGAGTCCTGTTTAATGCACGTAGGTCAGTAGTTAATCGTTGTGACGGTCGTTCCATCATCCGTTTGCTGTGCCTTTGTCCAGCTACATGGTACTCATTAATTGCACCACATACTGCACTCCTTGTAATACCTAGACCTGGCTCCGGCCCGGTAAATTTCATTTCGGAACCTTTTCGCGCTAACTGGTCTGGAGTTTCATTGCCTGCTATACCCCTGTGACCCGGCACCCACACCAAGGTGACCATGTTGTTTCTAGCCAGAACAGTTAGGTTTTGCAGACATTTCCATACTAGTTTGGAGGCTATGTAATAAGATGCTTTAAGACTGCCTGACTGTCAAAGAGAATACAGATCGCCTGCCCTTGCGGTTGGCGACGCAGACTTTCCAACACACAGGTTTGTATAGCATATATTTTTGTTTGAAATACTGTTGTGTATCGCCCAAATGGTTCACATACCTTGTAACCCTGGTTTTCCTCATGGACACCAATGCCAGGATTAATGCCCATTTTTGACCCATCTATATACCAGTGTTGAGTGTGCGGTTTTCTCCCTTCGCCATTTTCCACTCATCCCAATTCAAGAAAAGTTTGAAGGGTTTGTCGTAGGAAATTCTGGTGATTGATATGTCACTCCCCATATCAAAGACTATTGCTTCTATTCTGGTGTGCCTTGACCCATAGTGGGTTCTCCACTTGTTAGTATTTCTTAGTCTGTGCTCCCATTCTAGCCTCTCACATGATAAAAATATCGAGAGGAGGCAAGTTTAGCATGGTATTCATAGCAGCCGTTGGGATACTGTTGATAGCCAGTTATACATAGACATGCTAATCTCTGAATTCGAGAAGTTAGTTATCGCATGCTTCTGTGTAATTTTTGGCCACCAGACCAAGCAGACATAAGTTATCATGGGTCTTACTACCATACTATACAACCAATACGTCATATGCGGTTTGAGTCCCCATTATTTTCCAACTGTTCTACGGGTTATTATTTTACTTCAAGGTTCTCCTTCTTGCACCACCTTTCTACCATCTTTGGTGCTCTTTGCATAAATTCTGATATTATGCTGGTACTCCTATCAATGGTGAATACCACTATGTCATCAGAAGATCCCTCTGTATAGAAGCCTGCATTGTTTAGCAGAACGAGGAGTTCGTTAATTATCATGTCCCACAATAGAGGGGATAGTACACCTCCCTGTGGGCATTCTCTGGAAACTGACACCTGCATCTTATCTACCGCCAATGCTGCTTCTACCTGCCTACTGTGGAGCATGGCTTTCATCCACTCACAAATAGTGTTTTTCTACTCCACGGCTTTTGACAGCTCTTATTAGAGATTCAAATTCTATGTCAAGAAATGCTACTAATGCAATTTCTTTATTATTTGAAGTTGCCTCCACCCGCGACACAAGCTGGTGCAAGACGCTTTCACATTATTGACCTGCTTGATATGCATGCTGATTAGAGAGGTTTCTCTAAGATACTTCTCAAGCAGTTTTTCCATAGTTTTCAAAATAAACGATGATAGAGTTATTGGTCTGTATGCCTTTGCCTCAGCGTATGAGGTACACTGCCAACAGCTTGAAAGTTAACGACTGCTGCAAATTTTCGTAGCCTGCTGTAAAGCTGGCTTTATGTACCGTTATTACATATATAATGTAATAGCCCTTTTGACTTATTTTGTACTGTTATGCACAGAATGTATTTCTATTTTATTTTAATACATACTGTTAATAAAGGAGAAAAATACACTCAGCGCATAAAACTGCGATAAGTCAAAAACGCTATTAGTAGACTGTCATAAGTGTCATAAAATCAGTCAAACTGTATTTTCCTTATTACAATATTTGAGACTTCTGTAAATATTGTATGATGCCGCGTCTCAGTGAAGCTCAAAAAATAACAGCAAGAACTTTGTTAGAAAATGGCTGGAGCATGCAAACGGTGGCAGATGATCTGCATGTTAGTAAAACCTGCATTTTTAAATTAAAGCAGAATATTGATCAAGGGGTTGATCTAGCGTATGTGCATGGTGGTGATGCGAGAAAAATTTCAACGTTGGAGGATAATGCTTCATTGGTGAATTGGATTCAAAGAAACGCCTTTGGAACGGCAGTGAAAGCGACATACGAAACCCATTTTCCGGGTTTCATTTCAACAGCAAGGCAACGTATTCGAGATTTTGGGCTGAAAAATTATTCTGCTTCCAAAAAGTTTGCTAATTTATATGTAAATGAAAACGCCGATTTCTGGGAACGCGTTATTTTTTTCAAATGAAAAGATCTTTCAGTCATCTCACGATGGCCCGGTACGTGTGTACAGCCCTGCAAATACGCGTTATGAAGAACGGTACATAAAGTCAACGCACCGTAGTGGTAGATTTTCGGTGCAGGTGTGAACTTGGATCAGTTGTTTGGTACCTGGTGTTTACTGGAATGTTGAAGGAAGGTTGACTGGAAACCATTACAGAGATCTGGAAAATATTATGTTACCTTCGGTAACGCAGCTTTTTGGGAACAATTTCATTTTTTAGCACGACAACTCTCCAATTTACACCTCCAACGTTGTGCGTCAATGGCTTGCTGCCAACAATATTAATATTTTTCCATGGCCATCAAGGAGTCCTGACCTTAATCCTATTGAGAACGTTTGGGGACGAATGACAAAACGTTTGTACAGAAATAATTTTAGAGCGGCCAATCGAAATGAACTTTGGGAAAGTATTGTGGAAGCATGGGAAGAACTAACTCCAGATTATACAAGAACACTTATTATGTCAATGGGGAATCGTTTACAGCAAGTAATCCAATGATGGATAAAATATTAAAATAATTCAATCAGCATTCATTCTAAATTCTTGTTGTGTTATTTTATATTTCAGTTATCTAAAAAAGCTATCTAAAGTCGGGCTCGTGGCCTAGTGGCTTGCACACTTGCCGCGTAGTCCGGCAGTACCGGGTTCGAACCCCGGTGCTTCCTTTCTGAGTTTGGTTTTCTGTAGTTTTCCAAATTCCACGGCAAATGCGGAAAGGTTACATCTTAAGTCGGTCTACAGTCGCAGGCGTAATAATAACTCATGGCCAGCCGATGCCCCCCTGTAATTGGCGCAAGCTGTTGGGGGATGCTAAGGCATGAATTATTATTATTATTATTATTAAACAATTTCTTAATTTAAAAACAATTTTATTCAATAAAGATACATGTATGTAAATGATAAGTTCATTATTTGTACTCATATGCATTACTTACATACATTAAAATTTAATATTAATTATTTGAAACACTGTCTACTTACTGTCAAAATTTGAAATTTAGAAATACAGGTATTAAATTTCCTTGAAATGCAGTTTTACACTAGAAAATTTAGAGAAATATGTATGTTAAGAGTCGTTAACTTTCAAGCTGTTGGCAGTGTACGTCCAGTTTTAGGTATAAACACAACCTTAGTCCTATTCCAAACAGATGGTATGTAACCCAACGCTAGGCTGGCTCTATAGATTCGGCAAAGCACTATTGCCTCTTCACCTTGTTGTGGCAAGGCGGGAGAAATCTCATCAGTGCCAGGAGACTTGTACGCCTCAAAGCTGTTAATCGTTTGACTGCCTAATCCACTATTTGGGTTAATATTCTTTAAACCTGGGAAGTGCGCTTCTAGTAAGACCTCAAGTGCTTCTGTCCCAGTGTTCGTAAATTCTCCAGTGGGTTTCCGAATGGTTCCCAGAGGATTTGTTGGATCTTTTGCAAGTAGTCTATGGAGTCTTGCACTTTCAGATGTAGTTTCTATATCCTCACAGAACTTCCTCCGTAACTTTCTTTCGGCCCTTCTTAGGGCCCTGTTATACATAGTGAGTGAGCGATAATCAGACCACACATTGGTTTTTTTCGCTTTATTAAATAATTTTCGTGTTCGCTGCCTAAGTAATGACAATTCCTCATTCCACCATCTGACTGCTCTGGAAGAGTTTCGTATTGTCTAAGGACAGCTTACTTCATATGAGGTTATTATGGTTGAACATTAAATTTAAGTACTGCAGGTCTTATAGGAACTTTCACATCATATTGTCTGTACTGCATCTACCTAAAAAAGTGTCAATATGAGGTATTACCCTATGAAAAGTGGGAAAATGGAGTAATAGAAGACAAGCCAAGAATTTATAAATTAAGAAGACACATATGGCGTTTAATAACTGTACAGTGGTTCTTACAGTTTACGGAGAAAAAAATTATATATAAATAATGTTCAAAATCTAATCTTTTTTTTCCGAGAAAAATTATAGTCCCTAATTTTATAGAACAAAATTGAAGGTTGTAAAATTAAATTCTCTATAAACGAAGTCCAGTTTTGTTGTGTCGAAGTTTTGTTTATGATAATTTATGTTATAAGTTCTTTCAAATTTTACAGATGATAAAGAATTCGCACTTGGAGACTTAATGTGGGCTAAAATCGGTCGGTACCCGTATTGGCCATGTTTAATAATGAAGGATCCGCATCTTAAGGATTATAAGAGGTTTCAATGTTAGTTGTGGTGTGGTTCATTACCTATATTTTGTGATACTGATTTTATTCTTGCAGATCGCCATGCCTTGCTGTATCATGTCCGCTTTTTTGGCGATAATGGACGGCGATCTTGGATTACAGTCAAACATTTGTTACCATACAATACTGATCTTAATAAGATGCAGGAAGAGGTAAGGTTTTTTAAATACACTTATAAAACTGTTCATTATTTGATTGTTTATCTTAAAATTAACAACCACAAAAAAAATTAAAACATTTTCAGAACCAAAAATGTTTTCCCTTTTTTCTGTCAAAATTATTTTTCTTTCTTCTCCAGAATAAAAATGAACATATTGTGCCAAATAAGGCATCAAAATCCTACAAACAATGGGCGATCGGAGTTCAAGAAGCTGACGAGTTAAAAGATAAATCCAAAAAAGAAAAATTGCAGTTCTTCAAAGAGATGTTATTGAATAAACGGCAGAATAAAAAACCATTAAAAGAAAATTTGCTAAAATCGGAGCGGATTATAACTAGACCCAAAAGAAGAGGGCGCAGAATGAAACGGCAACAAGAAAACGAACCTGTTACTGCTACCACTGAAAATATGAAAAACGAAATTTTGGAAAATTTAATCGCCACTTTAGAGAGCAGCAATTTCAAAAGAACCACTCGTTCATCCTTACATCGAAGAAATTCTTCTAAATCCCACACTACGACAGAAAGTAAAGATGACATCGACGATATAGAAAATGATAACGAATCAGGAAAGCAAAGCACGCCATCGCGTTTTTCAGATGATGAATCTAGTAACAAATCACACCTCCCGTTAACATTAGAATCCCAAATCGCTTTATATAAGAGAAATAATTTGTTTAAAGGTGTTATTAGAGAGCGAATTTGTCAGATATGCGAGAAACCCGACGAGGTTATAAAATGTAGAGGTCGTTGTAACGGTTATTATCACATCAGTTGCGCAAACAAAAGAGAATACGCAAACGAAAATCTTGATAACTCTTTAAACGATATATCGATGGATATGACGGAGTCACAACTCGATAGTTCGATGGAATTAAGTCAAATTGAAGATGAAGATCTGGATGATTCTACCGTAGATAGAAATACTTTACCTAATACCACCGAAGCTGTGTTACTGAATGATACCACTCTTATCGACATGGTTGATACGGAAAATAATCTTGACGAAAAATTAAAGGAAGATCCATCTATACGAAGTGAAGATAAAAAAAATGCGTTGAGAAGTAGGAGATCCAAGGGTTGCGTCGATTTAAATGCTATAAAGGAGAAATTAGACGTATTATTAGAAAAAGATATCTTGGAAGAGGAACCGAAAAGGGATACCCAAAGAAGGAGTAGAAAATCGCGATTTCGAGATCTATCGCCGAGTACCCGTAGAATTACGAGAAGTCAAAGTCAAGAACGTGAAATAATACCTAAAGAGATGGTAGCTAAAAGACCTAGAAGGGCTAGATCGCAACGTAATTCGGTCTCCGAAGATTTAGGCGAGATCGATATACTATCAATGTTAAAAAGCAACGTTAAAAAAGAGATGCATGAGGATCAAATTGAAATTTCTCTTTCAAATATTACTATTACTAAAGATGCGAAAGAAAATTCGATCAATTTGGAAACTCCGAGAAAAAGTAAAAAGGTATTAAATCAAAATCTTACGCACGAAAATTCGAAAAATACCGAAAATGGTGGTTATAAAAAGCCAGAAACTGCTCATAATTGTAACGTGAAAATAGTTCATATTAAAGATCGTAGAAAAACTGGTAATTCACCTAAATTAACTCTAAAACAAGATCCAGATTTCGAAAAATTACCGCTTAACGATCAAATTGATCATACCATGAAAGAAGTTATGCAGAAATTTGATAAGAAACCGCTTTATGCTGACTCTACAACCGATTACACGAGTTCTGAAGATAGTGCTATTGATTTACTTTCGCCAAAGGGTAAAAAAATTCTAGCTGATTGTTTAACGCAAGATACAAGCCCGAATAAAGTTGTTTCGGACGATGATGCTAATAACACCAATACAGATGATAAGAAAAAGATAAATTTGAAGATGATTAAACCTAAGCATGACGAATCACAAACTGAAATCGATTTTAAATGTATTAATTGTTTGGAAGACATTGATTACCCTTGCTTCGTCTGCCATAGAGAAATCTCGAAAAAAGGATCTAGCATTCGCCAAAAATGTTCTCTATTTTCCTGCGGGAAATTCTACCATCCAGAGTGCCTCAAGGTATGGCCTCAGACCCAGTGGTCTGTCATTTCCACTACTAAACACAAATTATCAAACACAAATCTTGATACATTTGTTTGTCCTAATCATGTTTGTCATACTTGTGTTTCCGATGATCCCAGAGCTGCCATACCACGCTGTACCAGCGATAAAGTAGTTAGATGTTTAAGATGCCCAGCTACATACCATAATAGTGCACATTGCATTCCAGCAGGTACTCTAATCTTAAGTACAACACAAATTGTCTGTCCTAGACACTTAATACCAAAGAGAATTGTGAAAAAATCGTTACCTATCATCAACACAACGTGGTGTTTTATTTGTTCTGAAGGCGGTGACTTGATTTGTTGTGAAATGTGTCCGACAAGCGTTCATTCTGAATGCCTCAAAATAAATTTAACCGAAGATGACACCTTTATCTGTGAAGATTGCGAAACCGGTCGATTTCCATTATATGATGAGATAGTTTGGGTCAAATTCAGTACGTATAGGTGGTGGCGGCTATTATCCTTTTCCCCAACGAAGTACCTGAAAGAATCAAAGCGATTAAGCACAGGCCTGGGGAATTTGTTGTTAAATTTTTTGGAACTTACAATCATTATTGGATAGGTCGTGGAAGGGTGTTCCTATTTCAGGAAGGTGATTCTGGGGAAATGAGTTATAGTTCACAGAAAAGAACTTATGCGGAATTTAAGAAATCTATACAAGAAGCTACAGAAGCCCATCGACTCAAAAAAGGTGATTTTAATAACAAAATTTAAATAAATATTTATTAATTAATATAATTTTTTTTTTCAGAATTTAAACAAGCTATTATTGATGAGGCGGCTATTAAATCTAAGCATAAACCGCCTCATTTTATTAAGATTAAGGTAAATCGTCCTGTCGGGAATGTGAGGCAATTTGATGGTAATATAAGTAATACTACGCCTTGCGAATGTGATCCTAAAAGTAAAAATCCATGTGGAGCTGATAGCGATTGCTTAAATAGGTAATTAGTCATTTTTATTATCGTTTAATACTCCAGAGCCTATTTTTATTTATAGGTTACTTTTAACTGAATGCAATGCTGAAGTGTGTCCTGCAGGTGAAAAGTGTCAAAATCAAAATTTCGAAAAAAGAAATTATCCACCTCTTGTACCGTATAGAACGGAGGGTAGGGGTTGGGGGTTGAAATCTTTAGAAAAGCTCAAAAAAGGACAATTTGTGATAGAGTATGTGGGAGAAATGATCGACGAACAAGAATATCAAAGGAGAATAAAGAAGATGCATGAACAGAAGGAAGAGAACTACTATTTCTTAACAATTGATAAAGATCGCATGTTAGACGCGGGCCCGAAAGGTGTACTATATATTTTTAGTTTAAAAATTTGAATTTTTTCTTAACTTTTGCAATATGAATTTTATAGGAAATGTAGCTCGATTTATGAATCATAGCTGCCAACCGAATTGCGAAACGCAGAAATGGACAGTAAACGGCGACACTAGAGTTGGTTTGTTTGCTGTTGTCGACATACCGGCCAATACTGAATTAACTTTCAACTATAACTTGGAGTGTGTTGGAAAGGAGAAGAAGATTTGTAAATGTGGTGCTCCGAATTGTAGTGGTTTTATTGGCGTTAAAGCGAAACAAGTAAGTAAAGTAGCTGATGTTCTACGTTTACCTGGCTGTTACCATCTGTCCAGGTTATTTAAATTTGAAATTTTAAAATAAAATGCGCACATTTAATAGACATGCAAATCTAAGTGAAAGGTTGTGAAACAATCGGAAATCGTATAGCTGATTGAAAAGGAAAACTTTCTTTCTTTTAAACGATCCCAGTTGTAGATCATCTTCTAGGTTATTTCTATTAACGTAACCGCAAGTCAAATAAAATTTGATTTTAATTTACAACTAACTAAGAGATGAGTACAATAGGGAAGACTGAAATATACATAAGATCATAGAATGGCTTAATAAATGGAAAAATTACATTTTCTGACGAGAAGAAGTGTAATTTAGACGGTCTTCCAGGTTTCAAATATTGTTGACACAGTTTACACCATAAAAATGAAATTGCGATGATTCGAAATATTTAGACAAGTAGAAGACTTACATGCTAACAATAACGTCATAAAAACATTGCAAAATCCATAGTTGTATTCACCAAAGATGATCCTTGCGTCACTTACATATAATTCTATCAATGACATTCAAGGAATAATTTTCATATCAAAATACCTATTTGTATGACAAGGAGAACCTGAATGACAGTTTGTATTTCGCAACTTTGTCCAGCACAGACGTACGGCTTGTGCAATTCACTTGAATAAGACAAAAGCGAGATTAATTCGTAGTCTGCGCTTAAGATATATTTCCGTTTGTTCACTTAAAAATTTGACATACATTTCACAATAGCCGTTTTCTTTTGCTCCTTAAGATTAATCCGAAAAACTTAGCAGGATTACAGATAAGAACACAAAAAAGTTAGCGACGGATAAAGTGTATGCACAGCCATCTATAACACGTTCAAATTCTGTCCATAACAAACTATGAACATAACTTGAACATAACCTCCGTGTAACCAAACATAAGTTATGCTAACTTGACGTGATCGCTGATTAATAATTATTCTCTATCCTTCAGCAACATAAACTTCAAAAATTCATTCTCAAAGGATATGTTTATTAGTTACCCCCTCTTAAAAACATGGGATTAAGCGGATTGAATCCAAAATATTTTATGTTTCAGAGGGGAAAACTTATCACGATTAGTTTTTTTTTTTTTTGGTGGGGAGACACAAAAGAACATACTAGGATCAAAAATACTTAGTATGATTAATCTTAAGTGAGCAGAGGAAAAAGGCTAAGGTATCTGCGTAGATATTTGATGGAACTGTCATTGATTTCGTCCTTACAAATACGTATATGTTTAACAACTTTTTAATATCAATTTTTTACTATAACGGCAGTATATAGTAGAACATTACGGTAGGTACAGCTGCTACAACTTGTTTTAAATTTTTACGGCCTGTCAATAAAGCCCCACGTACTTAACCCAAAAATGAAAAGTGTCAGCTGCCCTATTCATTTTGATATTTACAGTATTTAACATGACGCCGAAGTTCAAATGTAAATGCATTCATTTATACATTTTGAACAAGCCAGATTCTAGGCATGCTGATATATTAATACAGTAGAACCTCGATTAGCCGTGTGCGGATTAACCGTGCTGCGGATTAACCGTGTTAGCAAACAGCTTCGATTATCCGGGTTTCAATTATCCGTGCAGAATGCAAATTAGTACAAACGGTGCACGTCAATTCGCCGTACCATCATCGTATACATCGTACAACTTATACTGCTTTCCACGTTAACGTCTTGAATCGTTTTGCAATATCTCCTACAATTTTAACTTTTTCTAAATAATTTTTTCATCAAAAACTTCTGTAGTTCTCTATCTTCAAATTTGTCGTTGGAAGTTTTTCGAAATCTAAACTTTCTTCGATTCAATTGTCAATGAAAGTTGAAGAAGCATTTCGATCGACTCGTATTAATAAATAAAAATGAATTTACTCAGAAAAAGAAACAAATGAAATTAACGCATTATTTTTCTTAATTAAGTTTTAATTTAATTTTTTACGCAATTATTGTAATAAGAAAAGCATGTTTTGATGTTTTTATATCTACATGTTATGTTTTTTGAGAATTTTATATTGTTTTTTTAATATTTTTTTTGCCATAATAAACTTTACCAACTTAATTTTATATTTATTTCAAGTTAGATATTTTTTCGTAGTACGGTAAGTAGTCATAATAATTTGTAAAACAACTTTTTTGACTAAAATAAGTAGGTGCGGATTAACCGTGCTTTTCGATTTTCCGGGCTTGGTTCAGTCCCGACCAGCACGGATAATCGAGGTTCTACTGTATGTGCAATGGTGCCACAACTCAGCATCGATGTAAAGGACACGCCGTGAGAGGGTGGTTAGGATTTATGTCATGTCAGCCTCGATTCATTCGTATTTAAATAATTCCACTTATAATTTGTTTTGCATACTTCTTTAAGATGTCTATTTATACAAAAGCTGAACGAATAAGTATTATTACAGGAAAGAGAATTTTATCCGAGATGTCTTGTTGTTTCTATAGAATTTAATTTATTTTATGAAAAAACGCAATCAATATTTTTGACATCTGCAAATTGTTAGCATGTTACAGATACAGAATGCAATAATTCGACTTTGGCAACACCCTACTTCTATGTCATATCACCATCTCCGTCATTCTAATATGATTCTAATGCATACATATATTTCACCATCCACGAGTATCTGGGTTGTCCAACCTGTATATGTGATCTACGACATAATAAAAAAGAGGACAACAGCTGTAACTGTTGGTGACACTTTTCTAAGTTTATGCTGTCTTTTTTAAGAAAACATTATTACGCTAGGTGATAACCTAGTGGAAACGACACGCAAACTGGATGCTGCATATGGCAGTGAATGCCCATATCGCAACACTATCTCCAAATGGTATCATTATTTCAAAACAGGTTGTACAGAAACATCCACGCAGACGAAATCCGAAAAGCCATCTCTGTCTGGTGAAGAATCCTATAACATTACTGGTCCTACTTTCTACTGAATTCGGCGAGTCAAAAGGATACCTACAACACATTATCAAAACGTTTCTTCAGTTCAGAAAGGACTTGACAAAGTGGGTGCCCAAGTTGCTGTCAAATGAGTAAAAGAAGAAAAGAGTTTACGTTACTCAAGTGATTTTAGACGAGTATGGTGCCGAATGGGATGATTTATTGAATCAATCGATGAGATTTGGGTCTACTACGAAGCATAACAGATCCGAAATTCAATTTCCGGATGGCAGCTTCCTGGTCAACCAGCGCCAGAAGTTGAGCATACCAAAATGACATTCAAAAAGATCATGGCTACTGCGTTCTAGAATAAACAACAAAACATACTGCAGAACCTTCTTGTTGTGGTCTATGCCAAGACTCCGGCTAGGAAGCGTCGTAAAGTCAAATTTCTAGAAGGCCAGGCCATAAAACAAATGCTACATTCGAAAAGATCAATCAGCTGATGCTAACGACGTAGAAACACAAGTTAATGGCTATTTCGCCTCAAAAAATTGGGCCTCGTTTTTTTAATGGTTTTGACATGTTCAAGTCATAATTGTACATTTAAACAAGAGAAACTATTATTATAGCATTAAATGAATAGAATAAAGTGTGTATTGTGATGTAATTTTGTCCTAACAGTTTTGGATTTCTTGCCAAAACATTTCTAAATTTTGAAGTCTGAAATTGATATTTATATATATTTTCTTGGCCATACTAACCCAGAGATTCTCAATGTAGTTCACGTCGGCACTGTTTGCAGGCCAAGATAATGTAGCTGTTGTCTTGTTGAAAGAAATAATATTTGTGTGACAGAAGGTAGCATTATATTGTCTAATATAGTTTTATAAATGTTTCCAGTAGATCGTTCGTTTATTCCCCAGCAAATCCCTGGTTCTTGCACACGGATCCAAATCCAAACGTTTACAGAGAAACGTCCACTTCCTTTTATTTGTTGAATGTATTCCTGTGAATATCTGTTACTGTTACGCCTGTTATATTGACCGTTACGACATAATTGAAAGTTCTTTTCATCTAAATACCTGTTACTTTGGGTGCAATTAATCAGCAACTTTGCACTGCAGAAAATATCTTTTACCATTGATTCATAATCACTTCGTTTTAGTGAGGTTTTGACCTGATGCTATAAAGCCACTGTTCAGATAACAATGTTGAAATTATACCCAAAATTTCCCGGAATGGCATCTTATAGAAAAAATACCGTCGGGAGCGAACCGGTGACCAGCAAAGATTCACAGATATTGATTGGAGGTATCGAAAAAAAAAACTTAGGCATTTTTTAAAAATTGGATAATATCGATTTTAATTGAAAAGTTCCGTAATTGTTTATTTGTTAAAATTAAAATTACGTTATAACTTATTCTGACCACTTTTTTTCGTGTTGGAGAGTCGTTACAATACAAAACTTCGCTTTTAAAAAGGTGAAATAAATAATATCAGAGCATAGAAGCCCACAAGGCGCTAGTTATATATTATTTTCAGTGAAAATGTTAGAAAAATGCAAATTAACTAAATCTTTCAGGAAGAATCTAGGAAACGATCCAAATCAAAGCTAAAGAATAAAAGGAAGAAAAATTCACCAGCTCCGGAACCAGTTAGTAACAAACCTTGTTTCGTATGCGGCGAAACTGGAGAAGTATCCGTATGTAATAATAAAATTTGTACCAAAAGTTACCACCTGCGATGCGTCAATCTCGAAACATTACCCGACAGTAAGTCGTTTTATTTTTAAAGATATTTTGCGAATAATACATTTTTCTTTAGGTAAATGGGTTTGCCCTTGGCATAGTTGCACAATCTGTACAAAGAGAACGATACGCTGCTGTGTAAAATGTATTAAATCATACTGCCCGGTTCACTCGGACGGCAACATCCGTTACGATAAATTGTTAGGTTTCGTATGCGCGGAGCATGATCCTGTAAGTATTTCTCAAACTCTCGCTATTAATATATTACCGTAATGATATTTAGAATAAAGCGAATACGCCTCAAATCAAATTGGAGAACATCCCGCAAAAGGACGATTCGTCACCACCGAAATTAACCGATGAAAGTGACGTCACTTCGACGACTTCTAACGAGGAAGATTCGAAAAGGCAGGAATCACAACCGGAACGTCAGACTACACCTCAAGAATTAATGGATAATACAGAAATCGTCACCTCCACTCCTATAAAGTTAAACAATGATACACATGAGGTAATGGAAGTGGAACATCAAACAGCGGAACCGCCACCTCAACTTGAAGGTGTCCTCCCGTTAAAACGTAAACGAGGTCGGCCTCCGAAGCGATCTAATAACAGATTCGGTAATCCTAAACGGAAGAAATTAAATGATAGTGAAACAACGTCTGAAATTAAAAAGGAAGATAAAGGTGTGGAGGAACATTTATTGCAAGAGAAAGAAGTTATTCCGATCAATTCGAGGTCGACTAGAAATTTGAGAACTTTTAAGTCTGTGAATTACCGTGGTGTTAAACAAACCGTGCAAAAGAAACGAGATAGTGTTTTACCAATTAGGAAAAGATCGAGAATTAGAAGTGAAACTATGTTATAAATAATAAGAGAAAAACTTTTTCTATGTGTAGTTTACATAATGTACATTTTTCGTGTTCTTTTTTTAAATATTAGTAATGATAATAATAATATAGTTGTACTATTAAATATTTGTACATTATTTTTTTAACCGAAGATTTATAAATTTTAATTTTATCGGAAAATGAAGACAAAGGAAAAGGGAAAAATCACCTTTTTATAATTATATATATGTTGTCAAATCTCATTTTTTCGTTTTATAACTTATTTCATTTTAATGTACTAGTTTGATAACATGAGTTTTAAAAGGGATAAAAAGAGGAGTTGTATTTATTAATCTGATCGAATTATTGATTTTTTGTTTTTTCTTTCTCATCCAGAATCCGAACTGTTTCCAATATAATATACAATATATAGTAATGGTGTATTCGTTTCAAATATAAAGCATGTACATTTTTTTTACTTTACAACAGATGTAGGTGATTATATATATATATATGATTTACTTGTTGTGTTTCTGTTGAAACTCCTGATGAAGCAATTACCTTTTTAAATATAAATAGTAATAAAATTTAAAAATTACGGTTTGTATTTCATTTTATCCTGTAGACTAATCCCTTAGAGAGCTATTCATAGCGACCACCGCCTGACAAAATAGAATTTGATATGCTGATAATAATAGTTTCTTCTATGACATATTTCCTTGTTGACTGAGTTAAAACATCTCTAACTTGAATAAATTCACTGTTTTTTTAAATTAATACGAGTGAAAGCTATGTTAAGCTTGTTTTTGCTAATAATCCCAGAATAATGTGCTTCTGATCCCAAGCCTGATATTAAATCACATTTGAGATATTGTAATTGTAAATGCAAGTGATGGTGTTTTCTTTTCAAGCTCAAGCGCAACCATTCTCTGATGTCTTTTTGGACTAATCCCTAATTTGTCAATTATGTATTTCGGTGAATTCTACTAAAATTGAAAACTAACATTCTTTTCTAGGAATTGACCGCTCTGTAATGCGGAGTGTACCTCCGTTTTCGCTGTCTAGTGTCAGCGATCAGGCTCTGTTCTTACTGCACATTGATAGATATCATGTACTTCCTTCTTTAGATATATGTTAAGCAATTTCTAGACAAAACCGGCCATCGATAAGTACAAAAAAGTCCGAAACACGTGCCTGTATGTTGCTATATAATAAGTTTATACCTGTTGCATTGTAAATTTTGTTTATTAAAATAATTCTTGACGAATAAAATTCCTTTCCATTTCTCAAACCGACAACATCAACAAAGAATTAAAACATGTAAAAAGTGTTCTACCCTACATTCTCGGCATTACAGATCAAATCGTTAAAATTCTCCACAACAATATATTCAACCCATCTTTAAACAAAATCTCCCAATTTCTTCCTTCGCCTATAAGGACACTCACCATGCTCTCTCCCATATAAGCCATTTATAAAATTCCATGTGACTGTGGTTCAGTGTACGTAGAATCAAAGAACATCAACGTTCTTCAGCACACACAGCCTTAGTCAAACATTATCGACACGGACCACAAACTTTATCTTGATCATGTATCTATTGTAAGCAAGTCTCAACGCTATTTTCCACGGAAGGTAAGGGAAAGTATCAAGATCCAGAGACATCCCCAGAATCTCAATCATGATGTTGGTTACCCACTCTCCAGTATTTGGAAACCCGTCCTTTCTGCTTTATTAATCCGTGCTCATTGTTCGTTGTGCGCATCGCTACCCGGTGCTCACTGATCCGTTTTCTTGCACAATTGTATAGAGGGTATCCGGGAAAATGTGGGAAATCTCTTGTTTGCAGATGGAACATGAACAAATAAGATGACAAGTTTCTATAAAATTTTTTCCTACAGGGCCTTCCTACGGAGATATGCGTCCCTGAAGGACGCCGCTGGAAATTGGTTTTTTGCTGAATTTTTAAGTACATACTTAATATACAGACAGTGGTGTCCCCGTGGGCACTAACGAAATTATTGAAAAACTTCATAAGAGGGTTCAACACGGGCTCCGTGAAATGTGATACACTCGTAACATTGTAATGCCCTCCTTATTGAGAGATCAAAATTTCGTCCAAACTTCCTTTCGCTGCTGGGACACAGTTAGATTAGATTGAATTGTTTGTGGGTTAATCAGGCATTTAGTGCCTCAGTCCTAGATCGTAATATTTTTGTCGGGCCATTTTGTTGAAGTGGTACCTCAGAGTCGGTGCCGGTAAATAAAACTGTGATGATGTTGACGTCTTATTTATTGAGGTCCAGCAGCGATTTCGCCTTAGAGCGGTTGAAAAATAATAAAATTTTTGATCGTTTTTTTTTGCAAGACCATCAGCAGTTTTATATTACCCGGAAATCCCCAGTAATCTGATATCCAAACCACTGAAACTGTTTCTTTGGGCCAGAACTTAACGTGCCTCAAGCCTTTAGTGCCGCCTTACTGTCTGTCAAGGTGTATATGCGTGTGCCCCGGTAGAGTCTTTCTAGACATTCCTGGCTACAGTGTTGAATAGCTCTCCTCGAAAAATAGTTAGGCTTGTAGTTTCAGCGTCATCGAGATCTTGCATCCCGGCCCATAAATTCCTAGACAGATAGAGGAGTGGGCTCTATCTGTTCGCTTGACTCCTACGCTTAATGGTTTTGGATTACCCCTTGAAAGTGTTTGTTAAGCTCGAACATTGGTGTGATTTTATTTTCTAGTTTAGCCAACCGCCCTTCTAATTCTTGTAGGATTTTTAGTCGACCTACTAAGTCCTCTAATTTGATGACAGTGGTTTGTTCAAGCCTGATGCCGCCCATCATCGCATCCCTTTCCACCTGCAAGTGCGAGGGGAGGGTGGCGGCCAACATACAATTAAGGCGAGTTCATAGCTCTCCGTTCGTATGTTTGCGTTGATACGTTGACCAATCGCTGCACGAAGCGCACACAAATAACGTACAGCGATTGGTCAACGTGACGAGGTAATGCTGTACGGAAGCCACGGCACTACACACCAACGGATGTAGCGCCAGCCTTGACAAGCATTTTACTACCGCTTTAGCTGCACCCATTACATAAATAGGTATATGTATTAAAATATATCGATGTTTATTGAGTTAGAGACCAACGAGTATGTGTGTTGGCAATTTTATACAGTTTTAGCGTAAAATTAATTGATAATGAAATTAACGATATTGTTAATTGGTTTAATTTCCATACTTATATAAATTTAATTTAACATAATTTGCACATTAGTAGAACGTATTAAAAATACTATTTTAAGTGCATTCTCTCTATAATTGGATTACATCAATAGGAAAGTTAGGAAATGTAAATGGATTTGTCCTATTGGTGTGTCAATCACCTGCGTATGTATCAGTATCTATTGTATTTAAGAAATTCGCGTTACGAAAATAAAGGGATAAGATTTGGTTGATATGCGCATATTAGATTGTTTGATTATATTTTATCAACTTAAAAGAACTTTTATTAAAAATAAAGAAATAAATAAAGTTTTATGTTGATAATAAATCGGGAAACTTCATTACCGACAGGTAAATTTTCACGAATGAAGCTAGTGACAATTTTTGTCAAAATATCGCATTTGATCACATTTTTTGACGTTAACGAAAATAGAATTTGTGTTGACATAAAAAATATTGATTTAAGTATCAATGGTATCTAAATTATTTGTTTTTCGAAAATCGTACAACATTATTCATTGTGCCTTTTCAACAATAACGTTATCTCCCAGTTTATTAATAAAGGTGAGAAACAGAAGTTCATTAAGATGTCCCATATTTGTTTACATTTATAATTTACACAAACACTAGAGTATTCGCGCAGTGAGCGTTTTTCTAATTTCATTCGGCCTTTGTCCGTGCGTTGCGTTTTTGCAAAAGTTTAGAACATGGAAAAGAATTTTTATTTCCATGTCACTGCTATTACAAAAGTATACATGTCCTAATAGTGTTACCTTGCCAGGTAATATATCATTGCCAATGAAATAATTAAAATAGATTGTTACTGGCAAAGCTGTGGATTAAAGCAATTCCTTTTTTTTTTTTAGATATGAAACCAAAACCCAACAGGAAATTTTAACACAGCGGTGTGTTTAATCAAACATCAATATTACAATCATGATAAATTCATGACAATTACAATACAATTAACAATCAAAAGTATTATATACCTTATACCTGATTTAGAATAGTATAACTCAGGTGTATATAGTATAAATACGTATATAATTTTAAAAAAGATGAGTGACTCTGCAGAACAGAAATGGATTTGTGAATATTGTACATACGCGAATTATCCGTCAGCTATAAAATGTACCATGTGCAGAGGTCCTAAACCGTACTCGAGCGAGAATATATACAAGTTGAACGATGAGAAAATCTCCAATACGAATATCATAGGCTCAGCCTGTGGGCCGTGCGAGAATAAAGTTGGTAAGAACAGATGGACTTGCGAAGTGTGCACGTTTATAAATTCATCGAAAGAAAACTTATGTATACAATGTGGAGCACCGGCACCTATTTCCGTAAATAACATCCACGAACACATCCAACCGTTAAGGATATCGCAGCACTCAGATATCGCTCAAAGTTTATCAAGGTCTCGAAATAGTAGTCCACCAGCCACTATAACTAACATCGAAAACAGCCGTAGAACTACGCAAATGAAATGGAATTGTCCAGTGTGTACTTACGAGAATTGGCCAAAATCCACAAAATGCGCGATGTGTGCAACTGTCCCTAACAATACGTTAAGATCGCAAGCGTCTAGTCTGATTATGCCTTCGCCAGAGAAAGATACCGATGTATGTGCAAACGAAGATGATAGATTTAGAGGTAGTCCGAATATTCATGATTCTTCCATCTCGCCAAGTCCAAATAATTGCGAATATGAACGGAAGATGCGACATTTACGGAGGAAAGCTGATTGGAATTGGTTGAATGCTTGCATAGGGATTATAGAGGGTGATTTAAATCCGGTCGAAGCGTATCTATCTTCTGGTGGTGATCCGGCTAGAACTTTAACAGCTTCTGAAGTAGCTATATTAAATAGATCATCTGCCTTTGATGTAGGACATACTTTAGTACATTTAGCTATAAGGTAAGAATTATTGTCAGTATATGGTTTTATTTTTGATAAAAGGGAAAAACAATAAAAATTATAATTCATTTTTTGTTGAGTAATAGATAAAAATATGTTACATGAGAAGAAAATACATACATGTATATCTCATAATAGCACCATATAGGTAAAATTTTACCTCCCTAGAGAGGTAAGTAACGTAACTTCCGCAGAAATAACTACGTGTTGCTTTAAATACAATACATAATTGTTATGCACTAGATGAAAATTACAGATTTAATGTTAAGACTGTAAACGTGAGTTTGTTTGCTGTAGAAAATATACTAGATATGATATTAAACATCTACAAGTCACCCACTTCCCATTTTAAAACAACGTAACGTTGACGATAAGTCAACTTTTGTAAACGTGGTCATGAACCATCACAACTTACGCACTACTCAGTTACAATTTCAGTAATGAACATACAAGGGTTACACGAACCTCTAACAACAATACACAGATGTTTATGAATGATAAAGAGAGTTTAAGGACTCATGTTTCAGATACTAATCTGTTACCAGGTATACAAGTATGAAATGCGGGTTTTTGTTCGAAAAAAAACATGTTCAGTTCAGCAGAATGATACAAAATGCTTTATTCAAAGTATGCTTCATTGCTACTTATACACATTTCCATCTCTTGGGCAATTTGTGGATACCACGCCAGTAAAAATCTTCTCCTTTTGCCGCAAACCATTCATCAAGCCAATGTTTCATATCTTCGTATGACCGAAATCGTTGCTCATTAAATGCGTGACCCGGCAGGAGTCAAATCTGGTGAGTAAGCCGCATGGGGTAGCACTTCCCGGTTGAGTGCTTCCAATGTGACACGAACCCGTTTTGCCGTATGTGATAGAGCATTGTCATGGAGAAAAATGACTTTATGTTGCCTTTTTTGATATTCTGGTCGGTTTTTGATCAGAGAACAGTTCAAGTCCATCAATTGTTGTTGGTAGCGTTTGGTATTAACCGTTTCACCAGGTTTTAATAGCTCACAATAGACACAATAAACACAGAGCATTGTCTTCGGGCCAAAGCGATTCGGTCTTGCGGTCGATGTGGGTGGTGCACCTTAATTTACCCATGATCTTTTGCGCTTAGGATTCTCAAAATAAATCCACTTTTCATCTCCAGTAACGATACGCTGCAAAAACGACTTGCGTTTGTATCGTTGGAGCAAAATTTCACATGTGTGTTTGCGCCTCTCCATCTGTCTTTCGTTCAAATCATGTGGTATCCATCTACCGACTTTCTGAATCTTTCCCAACTGTCGTAGGCGATTGGAATCAGCTCGTTGACTGACGTTTAATTGCTCTGCGAGTTGTTTCTGTGTTTGCGCATCGTCTTCGTCCAACAATACTTGCAATTCTGCATCTTCGTACCTTTTTGGCGGTTTTCCGTGAAACGCCGAAACCATCGTTCACACTTATCTTGCGATGGAGCATGTTCGCCATAAGCTTCTCGAAGCAATCGGTATGATTGAGCAGCACTTTTCTTCAAATGAAAATAAAAAATGAATGCTGTCGGCGAATGCTCTTTGTTTGGCACAAATTTTGACATAATCAACACTGAAAAGCAATACTTACTGGCAGCGCAACATAATGCATATAATGTAAAATCTTTCTGAATCACACCATATTGGTGCGTCATCTGTTAACACAAATCCGGATTTCATGCTTGTAGACCTGGTACATTGTACAATCCTGATATTGAAACGAGGCAATAGCCACATCTTAAGGAGTATTATCTTCCACGAAGTAAAGAATACAAAGCTTTAGTCGAGAAAATGAGAAAAGAATATAATAAGCATCGCTAAATTAGTAATTTTGAAAACAAAACTAAGGTCATGTGATAAATAATAAAAGATCTAAATACTTCATCGCAGCGACTTAAAAACAGTTTTATTGGAAAGTAATACAACAGTAATCCTAAAAATGTTTTTCACATCTCAATATTCAGAATGGTGTTTAAATATTTATAAATTTGTTAGATGTTACTTTTTCCTAGTATGCGTTCCTCTACAGGGTGTTCCAACTAAGCGGAATAAGCGGAATTCTTCTGTAACTCTGTAGCTGTAAATTTAACAAAAAATGTTTTTATTAAAAGTTGTCTAGAATCATGTGGGCCAAGTAAGGACAATATTTTTAGCTTCATAAAGTGTTCTATTTCCCGGGTGCACTATACAACGTTTATTTGTTATTTTAAATGGAACACCTTATATATTATTATATTTTGGGATTCTTCGATTAATTTTAGGTAGAATTTATTAACTACATATGGGGCGTTACGTACACAATCGCAACAACTTGTTTCTCTCAGAATAACTCAATGGGGTTTAGATCGGGGCTTTTGGGAGGCCACTCCATAACTTTAATTGAATCGTCTGCTTACAAGTGTTGCAAATAGTCTTTGCACAGTTTAGATGTGCGCTTTGGGTCATTATCTTGTTGGAATACAAAATTCGGACCCAAAATTCTTCTCTAAAATGTCTCGATATCACCAAAACACCCTCAGATCATCACCGAATCACTGCCATGTTTGACCGTAGGAACAGTACGTTGTTCTTTCGCACGTTCACCTGTGCATCTCCGAACGAAAACACTCAATTTTGACTCACCGGTCGGACTTTACTCCACTGTTCAACCGTTCAATACCGGTATTCTATGTGCACAATAACGGTTTCTTCATGGCAATAGTTACCACTATTGCACGATCTTCAGCGAAATTTGTCGCTCCAGGTTTCCCACTTCGTGATTTATTGAGGAAACTGCCACTTTCGTGGTATTTCTTGACGTTCTCCTCGAAATCTAGTTTTAGCAATTTTAGAGTCGCTGTGTATACAGATACCGTTCATTAGGGCGGGCGGTCGTAGCGAAACCGTTCTTTAGAAATGTTGATGTAAATGAATACAACCCCAAATAGTCATAGCGGGTTATAGCGCAATTGGAGCAAATTGAGCGCTGCAATACAAGCAGTAAGTCGACTCCGCTTCGACCGCCTACCCTAATCGACACCAAGCGTTAGTAACCATTGAAAAATGTGTGATAGGTACAGTCACGGAAAATAATTCTTTTTTTAAAATTAGATAAACGGTACTACATTATCAATGCCCCCTACATTTTACTAATCAGTTTGAATAGAAAACTTTTTGCAGATTTCAACGAGAAGATATGCTTGCTATGCTATTATCTCAGATTGAAGGATCTGGTTCTGGTGTGAAACGTGTTCCCAGTTACGTGGCACCAGATTTAGCCGCAGATATTAGAAGACATTTCGCCGCTACTATTCGTCAAAGGAAAGGTCATTTTGCGTGTAATTTTGTTACCGAGTTACCTACTTTTGCTTTACCTGCAGGTAAATTATATTCGTATATTCGATAAAAAATGTTAAGTACTTATCTCAAAATAATTCTCTTTATCCTAGATATAGAATTGTTACCTGCAACAATACAAGAGCAATTGTTTACTGAACTCTTAGATAAAGACGCCCAGGAACAGCTGGAAAGTGATCCGGCTGTTATAAATTGGTCTTTAGAATTAACAGTAAGATTAGGCTCACGCCTCTATGCGCTGTGGAATAGATCGGCAGGCGATTGTCTCTTAGATTCTGTGATGCAAGCTACGTGGGGTGTATTCGATAGAGACAATACATTAAGGAGAGCTTTAGCGGAAAGTTTAAGTCAAGGAGGACATATGTAAGTTTGATATTACTCCTTATAATCATTATTTTAAAGTTAATTTGATATGTATATGATATAGGTTTTATCCGAGATGGAAAGAGTATGAAGCGAGTCAAGCATCCTTCCTTCAATACTCCTTAGAAGAAGGACAATGGGAAGAAGATTGGACTAGTTTATTATCTCTAGCGAGTCAGCCTGGTACTAGTCTAGAACAATTACACGTTTTCGCGCTTGCCCATATCTTAAGGCGGCCCATCATTGTTTATGGCGTTAAATATGTAAAAAGTTTTAGAGGTGAAGCTTTAGGTTACGCTCGTTTCGAAGGTATTTCTTCACAGGATGAAATCGTGAAACGGTAATCAAAATTAATTAAATAACGTTACAGGTGTATATTTGCCATTATTATGGGAGCAGAGTTTTTGTATTCGAACACCAATCGCTTTAGGTTACACTAGAGGTCATTTCTCGGCATTGGTTCCTTTGGAACCGTGCACTAGTTTAGATAGCCGATTGCCTACCCAACATACTAACATCGGCCCGGATCAATTGCATAGTACGTTTCTGCCGTTGATGGATAGGGAACGAAAGCTGTTGCCCATACATTTTTTAACGGAATCCGAGGTGCTTATCGTTGTGTTATTTCGAGAAGTTATTGTTGAATTGAATATTTTTAGTTGGGACGAGAAGAAACTATACTCAGACAGTGGTTAGATGTATGCGAAACCGAAGGTGGGATACTGGTCGCTCAACAATTTCTGCACAAAAGGCCTTTACTAGTTGCTCAAATGGTTGAGGAATGGTTAAACCACTATCGGCGGTTAATGTAAGTTATATTATTTTCTAGATAATGGAGAAATATACACGGAGGATTTCCATCTAAGTTTCAGATATTAACAAGTTAAGTTTAAATTAGGCTAGGCAATGTTCGATTAAATCTAATTAACTAACCGTTAAGAGCAATCTCGGAATTCCTGCTAACATATAGGTATGTAACAGGTACATTTAACTGGACAATGAAAAACCGGGTCTTAGTGAATATTCAGGAAAGCAAACTGAGTGTTTTAACCTTAGACCACTAAACATATGTACAAGTTGCATCAATATTAAACACTCGTAAGTTTTACGAATTTTTTATTTATTGTTAAAAACCAAAAAGATACAAGCGATTTTTCTTAACACTCTTTAAATCAAGAAATTTGTGGAACATAATTAAAAGAATTATTAAACTGCACAATTCATACAACAAGAGGCTCGTTGTTCTCCACAGATGCCTCGGTTGTAGCGATTGCAGTAATTCGTGGTCATCCTGCGACGACATTCTTGTTTTACGACCACAATTCATATGGGAACACATTCGATCAAATATATCAACACCATATCTACTGTCGTTGTAAAAGTGTATTATCTCTGGTTTTTTTTTTGTTATTGTGTTTAGACTTTTATCGGTATGCATGGTTGATAGTAAATTGACTGACTTCTTTTTATTTGTCATTGATAAATACGATACCAAAGTTTTTTGCGTATCAAAACAAAAAAAAGATGTTCCTGGCTGCCTTTGCCGAGTTTCTGGCTTTGTAGAATTTCATCAGCCACGCTTATTGAAGTGAACCAGTGAATCATGGTAACATTTCTGTTGCTCTGTTGTTGGATGCTTTTTGTCAATTTTTTTTATGTAATAGGTACTTAAGGGCAATCCGTTGGTTTTTGTACCTCTTTCTAAATCCGGTTCGGCATCAATCATGTATTTTGTTGGCACATCACTAGCTTGATCCCATATTTGGCGAGTTTATTAGGGATGAACATACGAAATCCACATCTACCTCTAAATGCCAAAGTTATTCATCTAAGGTCGTGTAGGTGGATGGAATATAGGAGGTTCTGCATATAGCGATAAATGTGTCTTGAATTGGAGCAAACGGGTCAATGTTTTTTTGATCAATTCTTGTTTGCTTGTTGTCAAAATGTAAACAGTCTAAAAGAAACAAAAATCGATCATAACTCATTGTTGCCCTATACAGGATAACAACTTCAACTACGAAAGCCTATTGATAGGGGAAGGTAGTGGGAGGTAAAATTAAATGTATACATTTTAGTATTGTCAACTGTTTATATGACAGAAATGTCAGTGGTTATGTCAAATACTTTAGCGAAACATCAAACTGGCCCCACACTTTCATCAATTGTAGATATTTGGAGAACTACCTTCATTAATCGTCCTGTTCCCTGTTTAAATACAATTCATCGAATTAAGGAAAATTTTGAAAAATACGGATGTGTCACTTCCTCTTTACATAAAAAGCCCGCACATGATAATGCGGATAGGGATATCATGATATGCGCTACTGTTGAAGAAAATGAATACCAAATGTTAGGCCAAATTAGTGAAAGTGTCGATGTCTCCCGTGAAACTGTTAAAAAAGTATTAAAGAAGAATAAATACCGTTTGTATCATGTACAAAAAGTAAATGAAATATTTCCTGGAGATCATTATAACCGAGTTCAGTTCTGTTTTGATATAATTGAGAAATGCGGGATGGATGAAAATTTTATTCCTAATATTCTCTTTACTGACGAATCTTCATTTATTTTACATGGTCGACATAATCCTATGTTAATAAGGTATTGGCCAAAAGACAATAAACATAAATCGTATACAGCCCATACACAATACCCACAGAAATTGAATGTTTGGATTGAAATGTTAGGGGATAATGTAATTGGTTCATTTTTGATAAACGCCGTGTTAAATTCACAAACATATTTACAATAGAGAACCTATGTACTTTGTAATTATTCTTTATTTATAAAGATAATCATGACAAAAAGCCATTTCTTTTATTCCCAGACGAAAAAATATATTTTTTCACCTAGAAATCAAGAAAGAAAGAAGCACGATTACAGCGCTCTCCCAAAACGCGGCGTTTACGTGAACTACAATTTCTGACGTATGAACTCCTGTTTATGTTATCGAAATCAATGGCGTGACTACTTGTGCCTTTCTGTTTCATTTACCGGCGATCTCAATCCTTTATAAAATGTTTATTCCTGTTAACTTTTGAGAAATCTAGGTTGTCTATTGCTGCAAAATGACATTATTTCTTTTATCCAGAACATACCCAGTATTGAAATAGGAAGTATTTGGTATCAACAAGACGGATGTCCTGCACATAACAGTGCAATTGTGCGTCCATTTTTTATAAATACCTTTAGAAATCGAATTATTTCGCTAGGCGGCACAATTGAACGGCCGGCCAGATCACCAGATCTGTCCCTAAATGATTTTTTCTTGTGGGGGTATCTAGAGTCAAAAATTTACGGTTTCGAACATCAACGGTCAAATAATTTAGATGAACTACGTCAAAAAATAAGAAATTGCTTAGCATCGATTACGCCCGATATGCTGGCAAATGTTAGACGTGGTTTTTAGGTTTTTATGATCGGGTAGGTAATTAATTGAAAGTATTGCTTATTAAAGTTGTATTGTGATAATAAATTTTATTTTGTTGGACTCATTTTTTATTTGACGGTTATTTAGTTGCAATTAGTATACATTATAATTTCAGTTTTCCCATAATATAAACTTTCTTTAACACACTCTACACGTTTATATTCAAAAACATATGATAAGTTGCTAAATAAGCAATGCAACGTTTTAATAACACTTCTAGGATAAAGTTTGATGGTTCGGTAAAGTAATTGACATAACCACTGACATTCCTGTCATATAAAAAGTTGACACTAAAATGGATACATTTAATTTTAACTCCCACCACCGTCTTCTATCAATAGGCTTTCGTAGTTAAAGTTGTTAGTCTGTATATATTTCCTGATATTCTAGTATCATACATTTTTTTTTGGCATTTAGGTGATGATTTTTCATTACTCCAGCAAAAAATTAGAAGACTAATAAGAGCCATTACCTCCTTGCACATCTTGGAAATTGCCAGAGTTCAGCATAGGAAACTGATTTCAGAGTAATTTGTTCGTTTGTATGACAAAAAATAGTGGCTAGTATGTTGGTACTATGGTGTCAATAAATTTGAAGCAGATGTTTTACTGCCAGGAATAAAATGAATTATATTTTGAGCAGCAACTCTTTTTTTTCGTTGCAGTTCTATAGTCGACCATCTGTGACCATTTTTGCCTTTTATTGAGGATTTTTTCGGGACAATGATATATTTCAGATTGTCCGCGATTATAATGACACGTTATCTGATTCGTTACCACTCGCTCTTTTTAGAGCTTGATTTGAGAAACTTATTGTCGTTTCCTCTTCAGAATTCGCGTCACTGTCTGAAGCTACATCTTCCATTTCCACAATATATTCTTCATCTTCACTACCTGATATTTGAATTTCCTCGTCATCCGTATTCTCTCCCAGCTTCGGGAGTGGCTACGGCTTGTGTCAATCGCTTTTTAAACATTATTGTATAAAATGAATTCTGCAAAGAAAAACATTAAATTTACTTCGTCAACGAGGTTATGATATTAAATGTAATGTGTGTTTATACACAAATAATAAATCTTCGTAAAAGAAGCTACAGACAAAATTTACACGAACACTAAACACTTGTAAAATTTACGAGATAATAAATACAGCACAAGGTACAACTAATTCTATGTAAAACATGCAGCTACTGAAGATTAGACATTGATCGCACTAACGGAAACATCCGAAGTAATCGAATTGTTCACAATGTTTAGTGTTGTAGAGTTAAGGATGGTACTACATGGTTTTAGTACTAACATGAATCATTAGTGTATTGTATTCGAATATACAATTACATGTAATTGTTAATTTTCTATAGATATCGCACAGATTTGTCTCTATTACAGTAAAGAGAAGGCAAAGATATTTTTAACACAAATTAGTGTTTCCTTTTAGGCAAATGTCGTCGGCACCGTTCGTACGTCCCATCCCCATCCAGGATTACTCCAGTGACGGTGATACAGATGACGAATAACGCAAGCTAAACAACGTGCCACTGAACGCACGGTGAAACGTAGACAGCAAAAATAATAATTAAAAAAAAAAAGAATTTTCACTAGTACCTAAAATAATAATTCAATATACATACATTGCATACATTAAATATAATAATATACTTAATTTTCATAATGGTGATCTTGAACAAAAACTGATGCAAAAAAGCCCAGGATTTAAAAAAAAGTAGAAGTATTAAGCAAGGCAGCGTAAAAGTGGAATATATTTTTTCGAATAAATAATTAATAGTTTGTATACATTCTTATAAATAATAGCTATGTTTCTGTTCTTTTCCTTTACTTCGAGATTCTGTTATAGCATACTTTATTTTCGTCTAAATACTTTTTACTATCGCTAATATTTGTAAAATAATATTTAAACTTGCCTTTGAAGGAATGCAATCACTTCTATTTCAGTGTGTTATATAATTTTTTTTAATTTATTTTCTTTCTTATATATTTCTGTCACGACAATGATGGGTAGGCTTTATTTTTTTACTAGCTACTATTAGATGATAAAGTACAAAATAAAATTTAAAAAAAAGCAACATAAAAAGATTGTTATTGATATTGTTTTCTTCCGTTATAGTGATGTATTATTACTACTTATTGAATGATAATTATCTGTTTTACCTGCTTAAATTTGACACGTAATAATAATATGGAATTATGGCCACTTTTACGTGGATACTTTGATATTCTGTATAGAGGGTGATCAAACAAGTCTTAAATATAGGATTTAGCTTGAAATTATGAATATTATTAATACAATATAATTGAGTTTTTGAAAGTGGTATTTCATTTTTAGATTGGAGAAGTTGCTTTAATGTGGAATTAAGCCACTTCGTAATATATATTTTTTTAAGAGTAGGTATTAACCACGCTAAATCGACAAGAAATCGTCTCGATATTTTCACCACATCCCACTCCTCCCCTTTCCCTAAAGTCCTCGATCTCTTTATAGGGAGGGGGAAGAGTGGGATATGGTGAAAATTTCGAGACAGTTTGGTGTCGATTCAGCGTGGTTCATATACAGGTCTAGCTTTTTTTCAGAGAAAGTTTAAGAAATACTATCCAGGATTCTTTTCTATTTTATAAAAAAATAACACACTGATAAGCGCAATTTTTCATTTCACCAGGAAGTAAATCTTTTGTTTGATCTTTTGTTCGTGCTTGGTATTAACCGAGTCTGCTTATTATTATATATTATGCTGGTATTGCAAAAAATCTGCAGAAAACTTCGGAAAAAAATAATATAACGCAAGTTATCGTGCTGTGTTTCCTCCCACAAAATCGTCTTTAGCTACTGGTACTGAGGATAGTTTCTTTTGCCGATACATCAATTCATTGCACCGTTCATCACGAAACTCCTGTTTTTCTTGCAATTTCGCGTTGTGAATAAGGCCAATTTTTTCTTCTCAACTCTATGTCGTATATTTTTCCCATATCGCAAGCACCTACGTCAAACATTAGTAAATGATAAACTCAACACTAAACGCAACAGTTCTTCTCAATATTACCCAGAAACAATAAATAACGATATTCACAACTGATAACGGCAATATGGTTACGATAACAGAACATAAGTGGCAGACTCCTTGATTATTTGTTGTATTTCCAGATTATGTTACTTCAAATACCTAAATTTTAAACTACTCGTGGTGACCTCAAGAAATTTGCCAGGGATTGTACAGAGCCGACATATACGACTGTACTATCAATTCCTCCAAAAGGCAACCTAACATATTGCAGCCGCCTCTTAAGTATGGCTGACGAGGCATAACTCGTTTAGAAACGTCGAGTATCCTTATAATGGAAACCTACTTTTCGACGAAAAAGTACTTTTTAATGCTGATTTCCACTACTGTAAATCCCGATCTCCCTTATTAAAAGCCGTAATTGTCTCTTTAATCTTTAACTCCTAGCTAAACTTGAGGTGCTTCTTAGTTCGAGGAACTCTTGTCACTATTCAATGATCATTCTTTTTATGCATAATTTCCAAGCCTCGTGTTTGTTTTTAGTTCGTTTTATGTTATTTTTATTTGATTTCCTGTTAGTAATCTACAGGATGTTTTCGCGAAGATGTCTACCCCTTTTTTCTTTTTTATTTTTATAAATACTAAATAAGTATTTTCTCAAGCTGAACTTATTTTGTTTCCCAATAATCTAATCCGACAACTATAGAAAATCTTGCATTTTATCGTGAATATTTTAGTAACATTGTATACTTTGAATTTAGGGGGGGTGGGTATATTGAAGGATATTAAAAATTATGGTTGTCATTAAAAATGAAATACTATTGACTTTAACTTCGATTTAAATAAAATCAATTTTGGTTTAAATAAAATAAGAATAAATAAAAATAATAAATTTACATGGGATAGACTTTTTTAATCACCCCATATATGTGTATCAATTGTGATATCGCATGCGTTTTCTGAGATTTAGAAAGGTAAATAGAAGCTTATTTTGAGCATAATCATGTGTGAGATAATTCAGTTATTCCTAAATTATTTCTATTTCTGTATATATTTTACATATAGCTGCCTATTGACTGTACTATCCACTTAGAAGTGGTTTAATCAATATACTACATGTCCCAGTAAAATAAAGCACAGATGTTTTAACACGTGTTAATATATAATTTGTTTTCTGTAATTGTGGATTATTTTTCTTTTTTGTTTAACAACTTCATAGAATGACTGATATTAGTTCTAGATTATTTTATGGCGATTTTAGCGCTTAAAATCAATAAATATGAATTTAGGGGATTTAATATAATTTTCTAGCAGTTTGGACGTTGTGGAAACGTGGAAGAAGATGCCTCTTTAATCCGGCTGGTTTGAAACCATGGCCGTGTTTCAAAGTGGGATTAATACATTTTTAAAATACACTGCTTTCGAATTAATTTTCATTCGTCTCTTTCCTAGTTAAATAAGTAGGTAATGAAGCATTTTAGGCTAGTAAGCGCCTTGGGGTCGGGTGTTAATTATAGGTATGTGTGGGCGAGTGTTTCATTGTATTCAAACTGAATTCAAAACCAGTTTCGGTTGTAATTCTGCAGTTGATATGTCATCAATTCAATGCTGTTGGTCGTGAAGGTTTTGTGCATCATCTTTGCTTTACACTTATTCTAGCTTTTGCAGATACTATTTTAGGTTATATAATGTATTTGTCTACAGCCACCAATATTATGTTTGCAAATATTGCGAGATCGTTAAATCATATACCTATTTAATTGTCAATTGTTTATCAAACAAAGGACAGACGTCCAAATAAGAAATATATATATATGAGGTGCATCATTGCTTTAAAAAAAAATTTGCCACGGCGCCGCAAAGCCATCTTTAACACGGTGATTGAGTTACTAGACATAGGTATCAAACTTAGCACGTTAGATATATTCAGTGCACATGAAATATTAGAACTGCTGGTGACAGATACTAATAGGAATGCCCAGCAAGAATTTGACTTACGATGAAGGCCATCAAAAGCAAGAGATAGCTTTGAATTTCAACAAACAGAACCGAAATTTAAAAAAATCTTTTCATTTCTATGGTCCCAGTAATTCTATTGGTCAAAAAACAATTTATATCGCATTAGTGATGGCAAGAGATAACTTTTTACTAATTCTTGGAAATTTCCACTTCAATAATAATGATGGACAGAGGACATTCGCGTAAGATTGTTATGAAGCTATTGGATTCTGGAAGAATCTACTGATCTTAATCTACTTCTGATACTAAAATCAAAATGGAAAGTCTAAAACTAAGTCTAACCCGAGCATTCTGCGATCGAATATCTACCAATAGCTTTCAAAGAAACATTTTGCACAACCACCATCTTAATTTGGCTCGAATCAAAGCTAAAAATATAAACTATTGGTATTCTGAACAGCTGGTCATCAAGTTGGCAAATAAAGAAAATAAAATTCTGAGCCAGACAATGAAAAGTAGAGAGACTGATAAGTGGGTGAATTAAAATACGAACATATATTTATCAGACACCCAGATATGGTGACGTCAAAATAGTACCTAGTGCTGATGCCAGGTACTTTTTCTTCCTATCGCACCTCCTAAACCTGGACTTCTTGTCGGTTCACGACTCTTTGTATAATCTGTTTATCACTCGGTTCTTCCACCACTTACTCATTTTTGTCTTTTATTATTAGTAATGTTTGGACCTTGCTCTATGTTTTCATCATTAGGCTAAAATTTACACCAATACTATATAATACATGGAACTAAATATGTATAGCACAGTGGCGCCACCTACTGGACAAGATTGACAAACACCGCAACACACCTGAAGCAATCCAGCTTGTTCATTATCGAAAAGAGTGTGTTTAACAGAAGAATGTCGAATTAATGCACGCTTACTGTTTATCGGTATTCTACATATAAAGATGGAGCAAAAAGTTTGCAAAGCATCAATAAATAATTTTCACTCATATAGGTAGAATTTTGTAAGATGGCAAGATCTGCGTCAACTTCAGCGTGAATTTGACGAAATTTCAAAAGTTAATAATAATGTTTGTAAATAATGTAAAACTGATTGTGGTGTGAGATAATTACTTCAGTTACAAGAGGCAAAAATGTCGTTTTGAAGCACATCAGCAAACGCAAGAGCGCATATTTTTTCTACTACCGGCAAGCGATGTATGAAAGTCGGAAATCGCAGTTACATTCTTTCCAACAGAGCAACCAGTAATAGGAAAAATGCATTTCAGTCTGCTTCGCCGATTTCCTCATGGATAATCGAAGGATAGTTTGTATTGTTGTTTGCTGTAGGAATAGGAAAAAAGTCAGGTCACAAGATCACACAATCCATTGGTGAACAATTTTACTCTATATTAGATTTTAACAATCATTTGAGCTGGCAGAAGTTAAGCCTGAAAATGTGATTACTATCCAGCCGTTCATAATTTTTCATTTCATTAAGTACATCGACTATTGATAAACCATTCAAGAATTCAAGAGCAAATGATTTGAAATAGAACAAGTACCCCCGATTCCCCACCGATCATTTTTTAAAGATTCAAAATTTTCGAAAACGGATGTAGCGTTTTTATCCTAGGCAGCATCGACTATGGTAATCACCCTACGGCTTCAGTTTATATTCGTAGATAAAGGCTACTTTTATATTAACTCGTTCTTGTCGTCTTTTCGTGCTTAATTTTTTAAATTCCTTTCAAGCAGATCACTAAAAGCTTTTTCATATTTTAACGGCCGCGAAGTATTAGGCGCGAGCTTTGAAATAATCTAGATAAAGGTAAGCTTTAATTTTCAGTGGTTACATTTTTTATGATTGTATCTACTGCATACTTTTTTAAATACATTATACAAAGTATTTAAACTAAGAATTCTAACAAATCTATAAAAATATTTATATATAATATGGATGTGGGATTAAAATAAGCCGATTGTGAATCATTTTTTCGGTACAGATTTTTAATTACAATATCACAGTAGTAGCTATGATCTACTTGTAATGTATATTTGGGACATGCATGTATATACCCTAAAAATATATAAATATATTGTTGAGGAGTAATGGGATGTTATTTTTTACCAAATGTTAGAATCTATTTAACATTTAATTTTCTCCTCATATTTTAGTTCCTTTCTGTTCTCTCTATTGTACATTGCCAAAATTAAAATTGGTATTCAACATTTCAATAACAGTCACTAGATTGTATAAAGTATTGTAATTTTTCCATAGTTTTATTCAAAATATAATATTGAATTTTACATTTTCTCCAGCACATGTTTATTTCATACTTGTATATACAGGAATCTGGTCAATTAAATAGCTCACAATACAATTGCTGTACTTTACATATTTAGTGACTTTAAATGTATATTAATACACACCGCCCTCTTTCCGATTCAAAATAAAACTAAACGCAAACAAATGAAGAAAACGTCAAAAACGAATTTCAAGTCAAATTAACGTCATCGTTTCAAATTTGTCGATTTTTTTAAATCACGCATCTTCACTTGTACACGAATGAAATTTAACAAATTAATTGACATACAGTTTAAAAATAGCTACTTATTGAGAGTAGAGTTTTAATAATTATTACATACATATAAAATTTTACGAAATATATTATATATTGTTAACACAGTGTGTTATAAAAAGTTAGAATAAAGAGATTAAATTATTTATTGTATGTTATTGAACTATTCGTGAAATTCTGGACGATGAAGCAGAAGAATTTTTTTGTTTTTTTTCAAATTCTTTACAGGTAAGTTATATACGATGAGCGTTGCCTCATTTCTAACCATGTTTTTTTTCCAAAGGAGCTATCGTGCCTTGTTTAAAAAAATGTTTAGATGTTATTTCTCTAATATTTGCTGAACTACACCTCATAATATTTTCCTTAAGCGAAACCGTATAAAAAAGGTTTAATAATTAATAATATCTTCATATCATTGGAAAATACAACAAAATCTACATATTTTATAACCGTTATTTTAAATTCTACCATTGCGGTTTTTTTACACAGATTGCTATTGGTTAACACGAGATATTGAGGTTATATTTACATGATATCGAAGGCTTCCAAGGTCCCACTCCCTATTATGAAAGCTTCCAGGTTCTGATCGCGTCATAGTAGTATAAATATATACAATGCCAGCAATCTCAAGTGAAGTGTGGTAGCATAAAAATCCATGGTTCGCTTGATTTTTACATTCTACAGTTAGCTACATTGAATAAATAAATTTTGAGACGATTATATTGGCGTCTATAATGTATATAATATTGTGTGTATTAGAGCAAGTGGAGAAAAATATTGATACATCTATCAAAATTATGCATATCAATTATTACGGTAATTTCTATTGCCTATATTGGCAATAAGGGTACGATTGTCGCGTTCTGAAAAATCTTCGTACACCCGAATATTTAATACGAAAGTAGTTGGTAATACGTAAAACACTTAAATAATCACTATTAATGGCGTTTATAAGCAGAAAAACATTACAAAACTCAACGAAAGTGCTTTAAAAAAGTTAAAAATGCCCGTTAACATATTGCATTGGATAAACAGTGCCCCATCGAGTGAGTTTCTAGACGCGGGGACGTAGACGAACGGTAGGATACATAACGTAGCTCACTTCCCATTGACTACAAAGTTTGTGTCAATGTGTTGTTCATTTAATATTCTCAAGGTCATGTTTTCGTCAAATTCAGGTCATATTTTTGGTCATTTTAAGGTCATATTTACGTCATTTTAAGGCCATATTTACGTCATTTTAGTCACACTTGCGTCATATTTTAAGGTCATATTTTCGGTCATTTGTCATATTTACGTCATATTTTGACCCCTTACAGGTTATATTTACGTCATATTTTGGCCCCTTTAAGGTTATATTTACGTCATTTTAAGGTCACATTTACGTCACATTGTTGGTCATTCTAAGGTCATATTTTTGGTAATTTAATGTCATATTTTTGGTCATTTTAAGGTCATATTTACATCATTTTAAGATTTCCTTGTTTTGTACAACATCTCATAGTTTCAAATTTATTCATAACATACGTAAACATTATGATTTTGTTTACATCTACAATGCATCTTTAAATTTCGATCTTCATTTTTACGGTATTAACAAGCACATTTCGGATTTAATTTGGCTTTGTCCTACTCTGTTCCTTCCTCATTCAATTGTATTTCCGTTTAATTACAATTTGTCAGTAGATTTTGTGAAATTAATCAAAATAATGAAGGTTTATTAAATTTAATATTTAGCTTAGACCTAATATAGACAACCCAATATATTGCAGGAGCGTTAGCAGCGACATCTACGCAGTAATACCCAAACTACAGATTGGGCGAAATTCCTTGTATTATTAAATTTCATTGCACAATGTTTACTCAGTGGATTTTGTCAATATTTAAACTCTAATATGGGCAAATTTATGCTATAATAGATGTGCTTATCTATTTTCGATTTGACTATCTTATATACCTAGCATTATACAGTGTGTCCCCAGATCGACGCATGAATAGGTATTTATTTTCATAGAACTCTGAAAAAATAAAACAACACAAACATTTCCTTGGCATACTCCTTGGCACAACTTATTAGTCTGAACAGCTTTTCTCAGCATTTCATCGTATCTCCTGCAGTGGAAAGAATAACTTTTTGGTGGGTTTTCAAAGTATATACATATGTTCGACCTTCTTAAAATTTTACATACTTATTATTGCATAGTTTATTATTATGAATAACTTTTCTTAATAACATTTTGTCGTACCTCGTACAAAAAAGGTAGGTACTTCATTAATGATAAGAACTACCTTTTTGTAAATTTCCGAGGCATGGGTGATTTTTGAAAATTAAAAGTATGGTACAAATTACTTTCTACCCAAGCAGGGTTGAACACCAGAAGATAAAATTTCAACAAAAAAATTTACAGACTCTTATACCTATTCATGCGTCGATCCGGGGACACACGGTATGTTTTTGAACTGTGCCCTAGTGAGTAGCAAATGGATATAGTGTGAAGTCAGTCACGGTATGAATGGCGTCATTTTGGTAGTACTCCGGTATAATTAGTCGAAATTTAAGCTATGAACAATTACATCAGAGTACTACCAATACACCGGTAACTGTTCGCTTCCGCTGAGCGCGGTTAATGGTTTCATGGAAACGAAAGGTGACAACCGATGTACACAAACTGTAAATCGAAGTTACATTCCTCTAATCAGATCAATGTTGTTTATCGAATCGTTGTCGAGAACAGTTTTTTTTCCTCATACAATGCCCTACACTTTACTTACTTGAAAAGTTAAGCAAAGCTTCGTCATAATATTTCCATTTTATTTAAGCTTTAAGTGTGCCTCAGTCACTGCTTGTGAAGTTGGCAATGTGAGCGTTCGGTTAGTAGCGCGTTCTTCAAAAAAAAATGAAAAGGGTTTAGCGGAAATTGTAGTCGGGAGACTGTCAGTCAGCTATTTACGAACGACTAAAGAGTGTTTATTTAAATATATTACCTGTTAAACTCCTTCCACTTTTTCTATGCACGCGCTACTGTCTGAATGCTTACAGTGCCAAGTTATGTAACCTAGAATAAATAAAGAAAAACGTTTTAAATGGTTTTAAGATAATTAAAAATATGCAAAAACTGCAATAATTTTGAATAAGCTAAAAATAATCATGTTCTAATTTACTTTGTGAGTAACGTGTATTTATACACATACTACTTATTTATATCTTCTTGAATTTGTTAAAGTACTCGATTCGACTATATCATAATCAATTTTGCGAACGTTTTCTTTATAAACGATAGCGATATATTTATTTATACGATCTTTTTCGTCATTAACCTTTGACCGGCGATATAAATTTATCATCATCGATTAATTTATCGCTATATTAACTATGCCTTTTTAAAAGAGTTATCGCTATCAATGCTATAATTCCTAACGTTGTAAGGTAAGCTTTCTTAGCGCGTTAGTTCCTTGAAGGTTTGATGAGAATATTGAACGTGTGATATCTCTATTAGGTGTAAACCGAGCGGAATTGGGCTGAATTCACCGAACATCATTGTATAGTCATTTGTTGTGTTTGTTATTGGTGCAGTGCTGCCCCTGTGGCTTTGACGTGCAACTTATCTACTATATTTGGGCTCGCCCATTTTGTCCCTTATTTTTTGACGTGAACGGGCAATTTTAATCAATTTAAAACGTTAACCGTGAACGTATTTTGCAATTTTATTAATCGTGAATCGCATTCGCGTAACATTAGAATAGTGTTGTGTTATGAGTAGTGCGTAGCGTTCCATTTCGACAACAGTTTCATTCAAAAATGGGTAAGTTTTACCGGCTTTTTCATTTGTCTATACACCTACACATCGTTTTCACTTGTTTATAATAACCGTTTTGCACGCGATTTGCACGAATTAACGTAACATGTTTATTAAATTGTACATAGCAACGCCTCGCGATTACATTGTTGCTTCGAAATACGATTCACAATTCATTTTAACGTAGTAGGACGGATTCTCTTTAATGCCAGGTGAATATTTATAAATAAAAAAGGTAATTTAACGTAATATCATTAAGAATTGTTCGATGATTAATTCGAACTACATAATTTAATAGTTTTGTTTTATCAAAGGTCAATCTATACTGTGGTTTTCAAAATCAATATCGTGTTTCTAGGGTAACTCCAATATTGGGGTTGAATTTTCTAATATCAGGGTCGAGTTGATAAATTAATTACGATCATTTTCGTACTGTAATAGTGTATTATGTAAGTTACCTTTAGATAGTTTAAATTGTGTAAATAGAATATTTGTGTTAGGAAAACAATTTCCATTATCGCTCGACTAATACACTTTTAATATTAGATAACAAATTATAAGTTAATTAAGTACTGTGTATTTTCTATTCTATTCAATTTATTAATATTCTCCAATAGATAAGTTTTTATTGTTGTAATATTATTATGGAATCTACGGACTATTGAGTTCCAATAAGATTGTCCTTTTTACGTTTATGTCAATATGTGATATAACCTCAATTTAACCTTATTTTTTTATTACAACAAACCTCATGATTACATTCTGTGTGACATCATTAAACAGTATCATTATCGTGTTTGTCCTCCATCTCTTTATAAATATATAAAGTAAATATAACTGCCAATGAAGGCTTTACATTGAGGCGGTTTTATCGCAAAAATTGATACGCAAACTTACGTAACATAAGCATTATCACTTTTTCGTAAGTATTACCATAATCTAATCTATTTCACCTGTCTTTGTTAAGACATCAAACATTTTCCTTTAGAAAAGGCAATTCCAAGCGTTTTTATGCAAATTAACGCGTTTTTTTTTGCATTTAAACATCACCTGGCGTTTAAAAAGTAATTATACTACATTTGCAAGTCTTGTTTGTGTGCTATAAAAATTAAAACAATAGTTTACGATAACTAAATATTTTATTACAAAGAAATGTGATAATGCATATTGAAATGGATGACGAATTGATTAGGTATCTCTGATATTTGTAAAGTATACTTCTGTTAAAATATGTAACTGCTTCAGAGAAAACCTCTCCATTTATTTCATTACAGATTTTTTATATGTTAGAGATGTCCAACTGCATTATTTTCCTGTAGTATTGTGAATTTTTTTTCCAATTTATCAATAAAAAAAATTTCGGATAGGCGCGGCTGAACGCCTGCATTGCGTATCTCTTTGCAATTGTTTCTTTGAGACGAGTCTGTTGTGTTGAAAATACTTGTTTATTTATGTATTTATTGACGTCATAATGGCGGAAATATGGTAATTGGATACTGACCATCAACGTAGATGACAGAGAAGATGTACAGGTTACGTCAATGACAGTTTAATGTGACAGCCCATAGACGTCCCACATCACAATTCTGTTCTCGAAGATGGTTTTTTTTTAGACAGTAAATATCGTTTATAACGACATCCGATATAACGACATATCGGTTTTTACGACGAAATTTCAAGGTCCTGGCCAGAAACAATGCTTACTAAACGCGAAACCTATCGGTTATAACGACATCGGATATTACGACGAAACTAATATATCGACGAAAAATAGCTTGAAATTTGGATTAAATTATCTTTTATAACGACGGATATTTAAATAAGGTGACTCCTGAATTGTGAAAAGTACAGAGCAGTGACTTTACTCAGTGTAGTCGCAAAAGTGTTCGAGAGGGTTCTAGAATGCAAACTGATGGAGAAAATTATAAACTTAATAGAATCGCGGAGTGGATTTAGGAGGGGATATAGTATTCAAGGCATACATGGCTTTCATAGACCTTGAGAAAGCGTTTGATAGAATATCAAAGGTTGAGATATGGAACATGTTGAAAAAGAATAAGGTTGGTAAAAAGCTAAGAAATGCAATTGAAAGTATTTACGGAGAATGTAGTAATATAATAAGGAACAGAAATGTGGAGTTGGAGGAGTTCAAAACTAACCAAGGGTTGAGACAGGGTAGCTGATTGAGTCCTACGTTATTCATCATGATGTTGAATGAAGTTATGAGAGAAATAACAGCAAAAGTGGGTAAACTATTGGAATCTAGCACCGGTAGAGATAGCAAAGTGTGCTTTTGCAGACGATTTGGCAATCTTTGCAAGTTTGGAGAAAGAACTACAAAAGAATCTGGAAATATGGAACGCTGCTCTGTCTAAAGTAAATATGAAGATGAATGTAGAAAAAACAAAAATAATGGTAGTATCAACAACCATATAGAATAAGTCAATAAGTTTAAATACTTGGGTGTGGTACTGGATTCACAAGGAAATCAACACCAGGAAATTAAAAAGAGAATAAATAGAGGATTTAATTAATAGATCTTCATCATTACAAACGAAAAAGTACAGATCTTGTAACGCGTATATGAATGGTTCAAAATTCAGAGGAGCCACAACATTCCTATTAGCGGTCCGATATTGCAAGAGAAAGCAAATGATTCTGCTAGACGATTAGGGTTAGAAGATTTTAAATGCACAGTTGGATGGATTCAACGATTCCGAAAAAGACACAATATTGTTTTGGTAAAATATGTGGCGAAGCAATAGATGTACCTAAAGGGATTTGTGATGACTGGTTAAATACAGCCAAATTTAAGAAAAGAATATACAGACGAAGTAATATTCAACGCAGATGAGACTGGTTTATTTTTCAGAATGATGAAATGCTGGGGAGGAGAGGGGATGTATTGGTGGTAAACTAAGTAAGGATAGATTGAGTGTTCTTGTAGCAGCAAATATGACTAGATCGGAAAAAATTAAACTTATGGTTATTGGCAAAGCTAAGCATCCTCGATGCTTTAAAAATATAAAATCTTTACCTGTTGAATATGAAAATAACCAAAGAGCATGGATGACATCAGCATTATTTGAAAAAATAATTGTACGATGGGACAATAAACTTATTTAAAACTTAAAAGCTATATAACTTGCCTTCCTTCCACCAAATACCACGTCAGTTCTTCAACCGATGGACCGGGGTGTAATAAAGTCCCTAGAGACACGTTTTAGAAAACTTCAACTTATAAAGCTTTTAAAAGACTAGATATCCTGCAGGCTATTTTTCTACTTTCCAAAGCTTGGGATCCCGTTTCTCAACAGATATTAGCAAATTGCTTTGCACATGCTGGGTTTAATTTACACACAGCAGAAAACTCTTTTGATGACAATAATTTACTCTTAGCTGAGTGGCTTTGACTACAAAATGATACGAAGGAAGATTTACCTGTAGTTAACCTGGCAATACAAGAGGGTTGGGATAATTTTTCAAATGTTGATGAAGAACTCGAAACGGAAGAAGATATGACAGAAGATGAAATTTTAGCTGGGTTCCATGCAAATTTGGAGTTAGAAATAAACAACGATGAAGTGGAAAGAATGCATTTTCAGCAGTTGAAATGGTTCAGCATTTTTTCACATTTAATCAAAATTTGAAAGACGCTAAAACAGAGACTGGATTTCTCCATTTGGAAAAAATGATCGAAAAACACTTCTTAGAAAACAAAAAATTACAACAAACCAAAATGACAGATTTTTTTATTAAAATTTAAATATGTATGTACATATGTATAATGCAGTCCATGCCTATGTATTATTAACAAAAATAGTCTATCTCTACGAAGCTTCTCTCCTGGATAATTAGTCTGATTTTCGCAGCCTTATGCACAGTCACATTGTCGTGTAACAGAACACTTTTCGATTAGGTACAGAAATTTAGACATATCTGATTAAGTCTGCACTGCAGGTTCTAAGTAAATCCAAGTTAACCTGAGACTGTTTGCTCATCCTCAATGCTCTGGCCCAAAGAAACCAGGTCATTGGAGGTGTGAAGGCAACGAAACTGCCGATGGTCTCATCTCCCAACAGTGGGAAAGCGAACAAAAAATCTCGTACTGGACACCCCAAAACTAAGACAAACAAAAAAGTTTATTACTTTTTCAGGCAGTAGAGACCTCAACACCATCACGGCTTTACTCACTGGCCACTTAGGTACCACTTGAAGAAAATGGGCAAGGTTGACCGTGATAAATGCCAATTCTGTTCGGAACACAGCGAGACGTCGGAACACATTATGTGCAACTGCGAGGCGGTGGTCCAGCAGAGAGTCCACTACCTCGAACAGACGCACGTACAACCTGCTAGTATTAGACCTTTAGCCCCCAAAAAAAATCCTAGACTTCTGCAGAAGTCTGAAGGTTAATTGGGATTAACAGGTAGCAGTGAAGAGAGGCTTATTCCCTACACAACCCACATCTAATATAATCTGCCTCCGTAATGATATCATTGCTGTTCATGTCTTTCTATAGAATTATATTGAGAATCTGAGGACAAAGATAGAAATCTATGATTTGCACTACTTTAGTGATGGATGAGGTGCTCAATATAAGAATTTTAAGAACTAGAACTAGAAAGTAAGATGTTGTGGTGAACGCAGTCAAACGCTTTGCTAAAGTCGCAGAAGTTTACACACACAGAATGTTGAGTTCTGTTTTCGTCGATTTTCCTCTTATAAATCCGTGGTGATTTTGGTTAAGTATGTGATGCTTATCCAAAAAATTGTTTAGACGGTTAGAGGGCATGCAATATTCAAATAGTTTACTAACGTTCGGTATTAAACAGATGGGTCTGTAATTTTGGATATCGCTTTTGTCACTCTTTTTATAGATCGGAATTACTGGCGTTGTTTTAAAGTAATTGGGAAATAAACCTTGTGCAAATGATAAGTTAATGAGATGTGTAAGTGGCTTTAAAAGAAAACCAGAAAATTCCTTCAGTATTTTGGCTAGAATGTCATCCGGACCAGCGGTGTATTTATTTTTATATTAACTTATGTATGTGTGGAGAGGATTTTGGTATTACTGTTGAATGGAATTTCTTTGGAGCAAATAATGAGAAATCTTGCAAACTGTTACCATCAACTTTCCAGCAGATGGATGAGTCTTTTTTTTGGGCGGTGGAGACCTTTTATGCACCCACTGGATTGATTTTGTTTTAGGGTCTCAGTGATACACTCAAGTCTCGTTTCCTGTCACAATTTTTTGCCAAAAAGTCAGAATTCTTCTCTAAAGTTATCAAATGATTTTGAAAAATTTCCAACCTGCACAATTTTTGCTCTTGGGTGTTCACGGTTATCTGACATCTGACTCACGTTTAAATTGTTATGTAAAATGTTTGTTTAGATATTCCTAATGTCACGTTAATTGTCGACACATCCTCGAGAACTATGGCTTCAACTTGTCGATCACTTCCGTATTGATTGCCGTACATACTTTGATTACAAGAGTTGTTCTAATTCAATCACCAGATAATTTAGTATTATACACGTTATTTTATCGCGGAGTGTATGCTACTTCCCATGAATTTAATTTAAAGTAGCTGTAAAATAGAATTAAATCTCGCTTAAAAAAGTCATTAAAAAGAACTAATTTAAAACCTGCTGTATTATTATTGCAGCGTTACTGGAAATGAAATTACTATTTGTGAATACCCATTTGAAAATTATGTAACTTTTTAGTATTAAACAACATCGGTGGTATCTTTCTCTTCATGAATTAAATAACACAGCGCGATGCTTCCGTGTATCGAAAAAGTATTCTTCCATCACGGTATTAATTTCGGTAGCTTAATAAAGACTGTCAGATGGCCGCCAAATTACAGCTTGCGTGTAACAAGCACCCAAGATCGAACCGTCTATAGTAGTATATACCATGGTGCAAGAATGGAAGCTAACGTTGAGGTCTTTCAACCGGGAAACCAGTTAACCAACCTCTGTACATTGTAGAAAGTGCAGTGTTAAACTCTATATCTGGTCTTCGATTGTTAACGAAAGTGAAAAGAATAGCCTTTTCATGTTTACAACCAACCATCGTAGTGTAATTTAGATACATTCGAAGATAAGATGCTAATAAATTAATACATGATCCCATTCCAAATATGGGAGACAATGTCTATAAGATGATTTTAAGGTGTTGTACCGATCTTTTTGGGAAACGTATCGTGTGTATTGTTTAATGGAAAGTAGAGTCAAGGCTATTTTTTCAGGTGTATATAAGGATTAAATTAGATCAGATAGGATAAATATGTTATAGAGTTTTACCATTAACTTTAAAACTTATTTTTCAATATTATGTAGTTCTAATTGTATTGTATGTATAATTAATTTGGAATATTTGATTCAGTCACCAAGATTAGTAGACTGTTAGTAATCATCAACCTTGACTTGTGTGTACAGTCTGCTTTTTCTATAAACAACAAGCGAGAGTTGAAGATTACATTCTGGTTAGTTAGTCTTATCTGCTTATACCAACACTGATAGAATCATGCGAATCCAACAAACAGAGTCCTCATGTTACATCTGTATTTAATTTCGTTATTTATCGCTTATTGTTGTTCTGTTTATTCTCCCTAAATTTAATAATATGTAAATAAGTTAAAGTGGGCCAGATTGGGACAAAAATTAAAGTACAGTAGAACCTCGATTATTCGGGTGAGCCGGGACCGAACCTTTGCCGGATAATCCAAAAACCTCACTTTTAATTCTTTAATAATTTATTTAAACAAATACGTATGTCAAAGGAACAAAGGAAACGTGATTGAACATGTAAGAAAAAATAAAAGTTTTAATATTTATACATATGTAATATGTACTACATACATATATGAACTATAATAACGTGAATAGTCACTTAAAAAATCAGTAATTTTTTGGGCTTAAATTTGGGCTTATTTTCCTTCATTTTTCTAAGTTGATGTAAATAAAATAATATCAGTTTCAGGCTGTTCTTCAAAATAATTGATAAGTATATTTACTGCATCTCCTGCTTCTCGATGACTTGTTTTGATGACATCGTCATCACTACTTTTGTCAGAACTTTCTTCAGAGGTCTGCCTTAGATAATCTTCATCCATAATCTGATACCCTTTTTCTTGGTGATCACATTCTATCCATTCATTTATTTTTTCGATGTCTATTTCTTCCCCCTTTTTTCTTGGTGATCACATTCTATCCATTCATTTATTTTTTCGATGTCTATTTCTTCCAAGTCTTCGATTTGTGAGGCTATAGATGCTATGCGTTCGATGGATAACTCACCTTCATTTAAGTGATTATCATCTTCAGTACCTTCTTCATCTGCTGTATCTTCTAAGGTCATCATTTTATAAAATGCTTTTTTAATGTTAGTCTCTTTCACTTCACTCCAAGCGCGAGCTACAGCATAAATTGCTTCTTTCACATTCATACGTTTCCAAAATCCCATAAGGTCACTTTCTCCCAACAATTGAAGCATAAGGTTTTTCTATAAAGCCTTTTCATGGTCTCTATAACACCTTGGTCCATTGGCTGGGCAATAGATGTCACATTCGGAGGAAAATATGCCGCGAATATGTTCCCATCTGCTGACTTTAGTTGCTCTGCATCAGGATGCAATGGAGCATTATCCAGTAACAGTACAGCCTTGAGTGGAAGATTATTTTCTTGCAGAAAAGTCTTAACTTGTGGTATAAATTTCTCGAAAAACCACTTTTTAAAAATCGCTCGGTCCATCCAAGCACCCTTTTGATTATAATAATCAACTGGCAGTGTTTTTACATTTTTAAAAGCCCTCGGATTTTTTGATTTTCTAATGACAGCTAACCTAAGCTTATGGGATCCTGATGCATTAGCACAGCATAGCACTGTTAAACGGTCTTTGTTTACCTTAAAACCTAATTAAAAAAATTAAAAATTATAAAAAAACAGTACAAAAAATGAAAAGCTAACCTGGTGCACTAGTTTCTGAGCCTGCAGCAAGTGTTCTTTTCGGCATTGCTTTCCAATAAAGCTCAGTTTTGTCTATACACTTGTTCGAGTTTTAGGTCGCGCTCCGTTATAAAATTTTCTAAATTATAGCAGAATTCCACCATAGCTACATCATCGGCACTTAGTTTCTCCCCTTGAACAGCTAATTATCTTATTCCATGACGTTTTTTAAATCTGTGTAGCCAACCGGAAGATGCAGAGAAGTTTGCTTTAATTTTCAGCTGTTCGTGAAACTTTGGGCTTGCCTAGCACACATCATACATCCTGATATTGAAACCCCTTCCGATCTTTTCTGTAAGAACCACTTGAGCATCATCCAGTTCTCGAAAAGTAGATCCTTTTAGAGACTTCCTCTCAGAAATAGCTTTTGCACTGTCAGCTTTAGCTACAAAGCTATGTAATTCGGTTTTCTTCTTCACAATGTCGCAAACCGTTTGTTTTCCAATGTTATATGTTTTAGCCAATGCTGCAACGCTTTTGTTTTTTTTTCAAATTGTTTTAAATTTCCATTTTTTTTCTATAGTTAAAACATTGCGTTTACTCTTCAACTAATGAGGCGGTCGATAGATGACGAAAAAAGTACATACATACTAAACACATAAATTGGGGATTCCCCGAGACGAACGTCTGCACGGGTTCAAGCGCCAGCCTCTGGCCGACAGCCACTGATAATCCGTGCTCCGGATAAAGCGCGCGCGTATAATCGGGGTTCTACTGTATTTATAATAAAAGATTGAATTTCATACTTTTGAAGAAACTGACTAAACAGATATCCTGATGATCACAGTTGAAAACCTACCGTTTTACAAGAATCAGTGAAGATATAATGGCCATATTTTGTTTTAGCAAAAATCATGATATCCGTTTTCTCAGATCGGTATATGCTTAACAACAAATACTTGCAAATACATTGTTGTTGCAAAAAATGACGACCACTCTTTATAATCTGAAGGTGCAAGGAAAACCGGCTGTTCTTACTGGGATGCAAAGGGGAATTATGTAGTCGTAATTTGTGCGTAATGGAAGGCCGTTTGCGTTACCTGAGCGAGTTTGAGCGAGGAATGGTTGTCGGTATGCACATGGGAGGTATCGCACGCGCTTTTGGCAGTTTCGCAACCTTGTTTTTCTCCATCTCATGAACTGCACATTGGAGTCTGTTAAAATTTTGGAAAAATATTCAGAACGACTTTCGAAAAAGGGAGAGAAATGTTTTTTCTGTTGTTTTCCGACTTTTTTTCCCAAAATTTTGAAACAGTGTTGAATAAACAGAGACAAATTTGGAACAGCTGTTAAAAATGTTGGGACCAGCTTAATATAAAGTGATCATTTTGAGGTGTCCTCAGTTGGCTGCATTGATTTTGATATGGTAGCACTGTGTAATTGGCGAACATGTGTATTTATTTTGATGGTTAGCTTTACTATTTATGTTTTACTTGTGACACATGTCAATGTAATAAGATTAATTTTAACTTGAAGAAGTACATACATGAATGAATTTTTCTAGAAGCACCGTAACTGTACCTTTTTTATTATAAATCATAGTGAATAGGTTACAACTTTATTGCAAAATATCATCTTTCGCTATCTCTCAAGTGACAGCTAATAGACAAGTGTTAACACTATAATTTTAACATTAGACGTTCAAATTCAATAAGGACAATTCACGAAAGTAAAAGTGTTCCAGTTTTCAATAATCTTGGGATTTTTTTGTTGCCAACCCAAGACAGTTTAAAATGATCACAGTGTATATGCAGAATTTCGCTATTCAAATTTTGGAACAATGTGCGAGGGCAGTCTGAAATGTTTTGAGTTTTACCTGGCAAAAACTATTTTTTCAGTCAAATGTAGTTTTATTTTTCAACATAGCCTTTTTTAAGTTTACTTAAATTTACATTTTCACGGTGAAAGTTTAAACTTGGCGTATAGGAAAAAAAATTGCTGAAGGAGAGGTCTGGGGGTGCTTAGCCAAATCAAAGTGTAGTTAGCGAATTTTGGCCATGGCAATCGTCGAAAATTTTCTTTTCCATTAAATCCAGCAGTTTTGTTTTTACAATTTCTGCCTTCAGTCTATTAACACAATTCCATGGCTATCTCAAAAAGCAATCGCCATCACCTTATCAGTCGATGAAGCCATTTTCGCCGCAGGCTCCTCTTTTGCAGTCCACTGCCTTGTCTGTTCTTTTGTGTCAGGACTGCAGTGATGGATTCAAGGTTCTCTACAGTTATGAGTTGATGCAAAAAATTAACTAGTTTGACATAGACGCCAATTAAACAGTTGAATGTTCAAGATGGCCAAAATTTTTAGAAGGAACCAGAATGGTTTGACAAAAAACGCTGTCTTCATGTTGAAAGTCAAAACATTTTAGGCTACATTCGTGGAACAAATCTAGAACAACTTTAAATTTTTCAATTTTCATGATAGAAAGTTGAAATATTGGAATAATATATTTAAAACAATTTGAAACTATTTAGAACAGTTTTGATTTTTTTTTGTTTTGGAGGAATTGAGGGCCAATTTCATATGTACGAAATTTCGCTTTTTTGATTGCTTCACTAATTACGCATGAAAGAAGGCTGACGTTTTGGAAAAATTCAGCACGAAGCTAGGACATCCGGGAACAACTTTCAATTTTTTCTACAATTAACAATTAATGCGATCTAGGGTTCAATTCTCCAAGGGCAAAGCAATTAACAGCACAGTACTATAAACTGCGAGCTAATTCTGTAACAAGGCCATTGAACACATTTACACACACACACACGCAAACTACACTGCCGGAGTTGGTTAGACAAGCAATAATAATAATAGCCGCTACATCTAGCTACACATCTACCACACATAAAGAAAAGAAAAATTAATTTATTTTACAATTTTTTATCGGTTCTCATTTCTGGGGAATATTACTTTTCTCTACAATTATTATCTGCAAATCGTTTCTATTAAACACATCCATTAAAATGTAATTATTTAGCAGAGTTGTAGTAATAAGTTGGTGCCAGACAGTACGAAATATTCTTGTTATTTTATTTCCTTTTTGGACGTAACTGTTAATTCCCATAAAAGGGAAATATGCATCAATCCAAAGTGAAATATCATACGTAAATTATAACTCTAAACGTGAACCGCAACTTCTATACCCGATCTCGTGTCATCATGCACCCGAACGAACATATTTTAAGCACCATTTTCACCGTAATAGGGAGACACCTTTAATGTTTTACAACACGAAAGAGGTCAATGTTCTCCGACGAAATACCTTTTAAGTCGGTTCTCGTGAAATAAAATTAAAAAAGAGATTATCAACGTTCACTCGGTGTATATAAAGGCGTTCTGCTTTTATTTTTTTGATGGCAAGAAAGTGTATGTATAAATACTTAATGTAAGAACATGCTTACGAACAGTTCGTAAAAGTTGAACGCATTTTCTAAAATAAGCTTGTGCAATGAGAGTGTTTTACATATCGATATTTTTTTTATTTCGTATTTTCTATTTATATAACATACATATGTCTATGGTGAAAATATTTACCAAGCTTAGCATTGCTTGTCCAATATCTGTTTGTAATGTAATTATTATTTTTTATATTGAATGACAACAAGTGAAAGTATGCTGCCCGAAATAAAGGATGTGAATAACACAATCGACGCGTACAAAAACAAAATTCGGATGCGTGGAATTATAGTACAACCTAAAAAATAATTTATTACATGTTCAAGGCGATGTCATCCAAATCAATTAACGTTATACTTATTTTAAGGTCATGCTGAATATCTTCACACATTCCAGTATCAAATGGTTGAACGGTGGTGTCATCATCGACACAACTATTGTCATTATGGATCTTTATACGCAGCAATTGACGACGACGTGAATGAATGAGACAACTGTCCGTCTAGATATGTGTGAATAGAACACGGTACCAGAAATGATGTTTCAAGTTCAATGCTTTTATTGACCTATAACGTTATTAAAATATTTTTATTGAACTACACACAGTGACTTAAATATTGAACAGTTGGTTTGACTTAAATACGATTATGACGTCATTTTTAAATGATAAATATGACGTTTTATACGATATTGCAACCATGTAAGCTTTGATAATACACTGCTGCAACAATTTTTTCGCAAAAATTTAAAATATTCGATTAAGTGATGGTTATACATGCGCTTTTTAAAATATTGTTTAGTTTGACCGATACAGCACTTATTACAGAGACGTCATTGCATCGATTAACAGTGTGGCATAGCAAAATCGACAATTTATTCAGTTAAAAATAATAATAAAGGAAACAATCATGAATGTTTTGCCCAGTTACTTTTGTTCCTGCTGAAATAATTCGGCAAAAAGTAGTCAGTTAGGGGTGGCTCCACCATTTTGAAAAGGTTGTTCAGAATTTATTAGAGAAAAATTATCATTTCACGCTTTGATAGCTTGTCATCTTTAGAAAAGTCCGGGAGATAAAGGTTCTAGATAACCTCTATGATCTGATCAAAAGCTATTTCAGCACCAGATAGGTGCTCTTTACGTTTGGAGAAATGGAGTGCTGGCGTCATGTTAGTAAAAGATGCCCGCGGGGTTCTGTGTTGGGACCATTACTTTGAAACCTGGCCTTTGATGAGATAGTCGAATCACAAGAGGGTGATCTGGGCATGGTTGGACAAAATACGAAATAGTAGAGCCCAGCTGAAGGCTCGATCGACGTATATGTTTGAAAAAGTTGGTTGGAAGACAGTGACGGTTATGCCGTAGAAGTGCTGGCTAACGTGTTGCCTTCCGATTTGCAGGTCGCTGTTGCCGTGGTTGAATATAAAATCAAAAGAAAGGATTAGATTCGATAACGTCTACCTAGAGTAAGTAATAACCCATTGGAGGAAGCTTACAGTTATGAGCTGACCAGCTTCTTACTAATCATAAGTCTTCGGCCAGTAAGTTGCACAATCTTGGATTATATTGCAGTTCACTATGTTTGTGGAATAGAGGAAGATACTGCCCCTTACTGACTGATTGTGAACTATGTACGGACATTAGACATAATTGTGGATTTGAACGTATTCAGGTCTCATCTGGGTTTCTTCGGGAGCACTGGGTTTGCCTGAAGATGATGACTAAAAAAATCCTGAAACGTAAAAGAGAAATTCTTTTACTCGATTTCCAATAGTTCATTTGGCGACGGACTGTAACCGACTGTATTTACCATGCGGTATCTGTGAGTTGTGTTTGATGGGAGAATCTTGAAAGAAAAACAGAAGAGAAATGACAGAGAGAGTAAATGAAAGAAATGAGGAAGAATATAGGGATATTGTAATTAAATGAACGTGTGGAGATACCTGAAACGAAAATAAAAGAGAAAGAATTAAGAAAATTAATGGGGCGTGAAGCCCCGACAAGGTCACCTATTACATATGTGTCGTATGTGGTAATATAAGAACTGTAGTGCGGGGTATAGGTTTGAGCTTCGATGCCCACAGTATATACATAGTGGATGCAAAAATTCGACCTATTTCAAATATTTTATAAACTACACGTGGAGGCACAAGTGTAAGCCTCAAAAATCTAATTCATTTGTCAAATTCTAACTTGAGATAGGTCGTTTTTAAAATACAATTTAATTTATACGAGACTTGCTTTCAGGTAAGCGTTATAGTTGCTTTTATCTTGATAGAACAAAATGCAACCATTATCATTTTCTTTTTCTTCATCTAGCGACAAGTTGAACATTTTTTAAAAGACTTCATCACTACATCTGTTGGAATATCTTTCCATGCATTAATTATCCATTCACAGATAATATCTAAGCATGACGCACCTTCTTTGGTATAAGTTTTCTCTCCCTCCAACATCCACATATTCCATTGTTTTCCTAAATTTTCTTTGAATAGTTTGTTTATGCACACATCTAATGGTCTCAGCAAGGAAGTCAATCGTCCAGGAATAACGGCCATATCAGTGTTACACTGTTTAAAATTTTCTTTAGTTTTTTTCGGTTAAATGAGATCTAAACATGTCCCGAACTAAAAGAGATGGTTTTGCTAGAGCTCTGGGTCGGTTTTTCCAGACATGCTCTATCCACAACTCAATGCCTTTTTCATCCATCCATCCCTTTTCCTGGACATGAACAAAAACCTCAGCAGGAAATTTTAATTTCGGTAGTTTTCCTTTTAAAAATTTCCATTGGCTTCAATTTTGTACCATCTGCTAGACAAGATAACACAACAGTAAAGCTATTTTTTTCATTGCTAGTAGTCCTTATATTAATTGTTTCAGTTCCTTTCAGGTCGACTGTTTTATTTCCGATCATGTCCATCATCATGTTTCATCCATATTGCCAATTTGAGACAATAAATAATTCTCTTTCCTCCTTGCTCGAATCACAAATGTTTGAAACTTTCGTACCTTTCTCCAGATTATCTGGCAATTTTTGTGAAATTTTGTTTTTTCTCGAAGCACTAGATTGTGTCTATTCATAAATCTATAACCAACTTTGAGATGCCTCGAAATTTGCACTTCCTTTTTTATTGCATTTTGCCCATTTTAGTGCAAAAAAACGAATAGAGCTTCCTGTTACAATCAATTCATTTTTACGACTTTCTAAAACCCACTGCTTGACATGTTCTTCTAATATTAGTCACTTGGCTTGTCCCTTTCCTAATGCACATTTGCTTTTTGGCATTTCTTTTATGTTCTCTTCATTTTTTCTCCATTGTCGTTACATTCGTTTACCATGCAGCAGCTGAATTCGTACCAGTACATTAAAACTTGCTTCATATTTTGAACGTTTTGTAGGAGCCATCTTTTTATGCGTACGTCTCACGTCTGTGATTTCAAAACAACTGGCGGTTACAAATTCTAGGTGCGTCTTATACAACGATTATATGAAAATACAAACAATAATACTGAAAAACGGGGATGCGGCTTATACGCCGGAAAAGGCAAATCCGGAAAGTTAGCTAAAAGAGACCCCCATACCGTTTTAGTCCTTTCAACCAACTTGCACCCGGACAAAGAAGTCCGCAACCTGGTCAAGAGTTAATTGACTTACTTCGAGATCATCTTATCGATCGACCCCAAAGTATATCCACCTCTCCCTGTCCGCTCTTGAACAGTCAGCAAGATGATGAATTGGAACTCCGCACTTCTATAGCTTCTACACAGGGCTCCCAATCTCTGCATGTTTCTGCTCATAAAGACTACTTTGCTTTTCTCATATGGGCGGATCCCGAGAATTTTACAATGTATTACGCCAACAAATGCATTCCAATAGGAACAGTGTCTAGCAGCGAGTTCAGACCTGTGAATGGTCGTTCGCTGGCATCCTATTGCTAACTTATCAAATATTTCATTGCTTCTGATTCCAATGTCAGTGTCATGGCACACATCTCGGCGTAATGCTCGGAATCAAACCTTACAGTCGATCCGTTTTGCCTATTCAAATATTCGAACCTACAGATTAAATTTAAATCTATTTTGCCAATGCTGCCCATTTTGGCCGTTTTTGGTTCAATTCTCGCTTCAATTTGATGAGTTATTGGCGGTAGCGTTCTCCATTAATGGTTCCACCGGGTTTTAACATCTCATAATACACCACACCCTTCTGATCCCACCAAATACACAGCATCACCTTCGAATCATGGATATTCAGTTTTGGAATCGATGTGCCGGGTTGACCGGGCCTCACAAATGATTTCCTGCGACTTAGGGTTGTCATAATGAATCAATTTTTCGTCCCCAGTAACGATACGTTGCAGAAAAGACTTCCCTTTGTACCATGTTCTTTAGACGCAATGAAATAGCTTGTGGAGTCACTCCCAAAGATTCAGCAAGTTCCTTTTGAGTTTGACACGGATCTTCGTGCAATGAAGTCTCCAATTAAGTCTCTTCAAACGTTGCTGACCTTCCATTACGCTCTTTGTCGCTTGTATCAAAATCACCACTTTTATCCGTCTATTTCATTAAAATGACGTTTCTGCATTGGCTTCTTCTTCATAGCAGTGCTTGAACCTAGATTCAAGAATCACCTTCAGGTTTACAGCTAAGTCTAGTAAATACAGAAGTTGAGCAGCTCTGAGCGATGTTCTGGTGTTGATGTTTGGTTTCATTTTAGAATCCTCCAAGAACTTGTTAGTAAAAATGCTGTTTTGTCAAATTCTTTATTGATGTTGTCTTAGATATTCGTCACCTTAACATTATCTTGTTCTATATGCCAAAATAGGAATGAGCATTGTTCTCCATCTCTCTAAATTCTAATTTTCCTGCCATTAGGCGTTTTAAAAGCAAATCATCATATCATACTCTTACTTTGTACAAATAAATACAACAAAACTTAAGTTAAATAACTTTTTTTTAAATAAATGTTTAATGACAAACAGCATATGTTTCTCAAACTATGCTGAAAATGTATTATTGGAATAATTCAAGCATTATTCTAGAGAAACAAAACGATTTATATATTTTAAGTAAAATAGTTTTATTTTCTCAACAAAAAGTATGCGCACGTTTGTCGTATAAAAATAGTAACCATTGATTTACGCTGATGGTTATATACGAGTTAAAACCACATTAGAAACGCTCTGGACAATGCGTTTCTATCTACACGCACATGCCTCTCTAATAATAGATAGGTAGTATGTGAATGGTGTTTTTAGGTTATAAGCATTTTTTACAAATTCCTGCACGCCACTGTTCTATGTTACAGTTTGCACAATGTATTCTTTACTGATCCCTGTTAAATTTCCGTCTCAAAGAATTCGTTGGTAATAGAACGAGAAGTATGAAATATGTGAACTTAATATTTTTACTAATTATTAATTTTCTCTAGAGTACAATTTGAGTTAAAACGCAAGAACATTCTCGAATGTATGTAACTTACGATTATGTGTAGGTATAATAATTACAGGAAGAATTGTCACATAACGTCCCGTCGTTTATCAAAGCCCCGTTTACTCGAAGCAATTTACACGCAACTTTGGAATTACGCTTTCCTGGGGCTCGGTTGAATACATTTTAAAAACCTTTTAACTAAATTGAATAATGGGCGTATCATAAGATCATAAAAATGTGAATGAATACGAACAATAGAGACGGTTAATTTATATTATGGAATGTCAATAAAAGAGTGTATTTTTCTTCAGCTGTTACGTTAAAGCTTATTATGATACATAGGGATACTTGAAGGCCTTTACATCGATATGAATGGAATCTTAAGTGGAAAATAGTTCAAACAACTTGAGCTGACCTGATTTACTACTTTTGACAAAGCTTCTTGAAAGTTTACTAGCATAATAATGTCGTTTAATCATAAGAGTATGTATGTACCTACAGATTAAATTTAAATCTATTTTGCCAATGCTAATAAAATTGAATTTAGCACTAATTAATTATAAATAGATACATTTATTATACAGCACGTCCACACGCCCATTTTGGCCGTTTTTGGTTCAATTCTCGCTTCAATTTGATGAGTTATTGTCGGTAGCGTTCCTCATTAATGGTTCCACCGGGTTTTAACATCTTATAATACACCACACCCTTCTGATCCCACCAAATACACAGCATCACCTTCGAATCATGGATATTCAGTTTTGGAATCGATGTGCCGGGTTGACCGGGCCTCACATATGATTTCCTGCGATTTAGGGTTGTCATAATGGATCCATTTTTCGTCCCTGGTATCGATGCGATGTAGAAAATACTTTCCTTTATACCATGTTCTTTAGACGCAATGAAATGATTTGTCGAGTCACTCCCAAAGATTCAACAAGTTCCTTTTGAGTTTGACACGGATCTTTGTTCAATGACATCTCCAATTAAACCTCTTCAAACGTTGCTGACCTTCTTTATGGATGTTGTCTTAGCTATTTCACCCTAACATTATCTTGTTCTATACGCCAAAACAGGAATGAGCACTTCAATCTTCCAACAACTGTTATATCGGACAAACCAAACAATATTTAAAGAAACGAATTTTATAATTACCAATACACTGTTCATAAGTCAGTGCTGAAACTTTCAAAACACTAAAATTTTCCAAAAAATGGAAAATAACTATAAAAAAGATTAATTTACGAAATGATATACATTAAAAAAGATGAAAACGCCGTAAATTTTAGAAGTGATATCGATAATTTAAGTGTTATTTATAATAATTTAATTCACGCCTGAATTTTATTAATTTTAAGCTCTTGACTAGTTTTTGAGCCATTTTTTCCCTAGTCCTTGAACAACTGTTGTTAGAACTTGGCAAAAATAGATTGATACACGAATAATTCAAATCATTTTTATTTTTATAGTTGTATTACACAATATATGCTTCATTATTATTTCAAAAATGTAATTAAAAATTTGATATACGAGGGAGCGTTTTTATATTCGCGGAATGGGGGATAAGGGGTGGAAATAAAAAAACCAAATTATTTTTCTTTTTCAATATATTCACCTGCAAGACGGATACATTTTTCACATCTTTCAATTAATTTATTTATACGCCTCAAAAAAAATGATTTCTCTTTATCTGTTTTTACGCCGAAACTGTTTTGACTTCATCATTGGCAGTAAATTTTTTACCCCGCAGCTCTTTTTTCATTTTCGGAAACAGGTAATAATCACTCGGGGCCAGGTCTGGGCTGTAGAATGTGATTAAAATTTGAGCCCATATGAGGGTAGCTAATGACGGCTCTTGTTTTTAGATACGTTGTCGTGCAAAAGCAGCACCTTTCGTCAATTTTCCCGTCTTTTCTCTTTAATGGCTTCTTTTAGTCGCTCTAATATTGAAGCGTAATATTCTCCGGTTATAGAAACACCTTTATCTTTATAATCAATCAACAATATTCCTTCCGAATCCCAAAATACCGTTGCCATGAGTTTCCCATCTGATTGTGAACTTTAAATTTCTTGGGAGGTGCTGATTGCCCTTTTTATGCCACTGCATGGAGTCTTGTTTGGACTCAGGTTCATAATGATGAACTCTCTTTTCGTCTCCAGTAACAATTCGACTCAATACACCATCCTTGTCTTCATTACAGAGGTCCAAAAATGCACGCGAACACTCTACGCGCTGTTGTTTTTGCGGATTTATGTTACTTGGTTGACGATAGCTCAAAGACTTTGTCTAATAACAATGAAACTTCGTATTTATACTAATTATGAGTCGCTGCACAGGCCACGCCCTCAATGCGCCTAATCACCCCCCTACAACCCGCTCATATAAAAACGCTCCCTCGTATCAATGATTTCTTTGTTTTTTTAGATATTTTTGTTGTTAGGCATGTTTTATTGACCTACAAGTGGAAATATTTCAGGAATTGAAAGATAAGTACATACATAAAGGTTAGAAAATAGATAAAGTAGGACTCGGATATAACGAACCACCAAGGTGACTAAAAATCGGTCCGTTATAGCCGAGGTTCGTTACAACCGAACAAATTTTACATATGTACCATCTTTGGCAAATTAAATGCGGGTTTTTTTTGTCGGGGAATGTTGATTTTGTAAATAAAGGCTTTGCTTTAAAGTGAATTTAATTACTCTAAAGAAGTTCCTCAAAGCAGTATTCTCTTTTAGAGAAACTAAATTTGCTTCAAAGTATAGCCTTTATTTAGTAAATGAAAATTCTCGTGAAAAATTCGCATTTAATTTCTCAAAGATGGTACGGTACGTACTTATTTGGTAATCCCTATGCATGTATGATTTAGACTTTTACGAAAAAAGGTTTTAATACGTTAGTAATGCTTAAGAAACGTGTTCAAACATTTTTATTGAATACATACATATTATGTGCAAAGCGTGTTAGGGTTTGCAATGCTTCAAGAGCTTTCTGTACTGTGGGAAATGAATCCCTTATAACTTTGTTTCGGGTTCGATTTCTTCATCACTTTTGTTTAGTATCGTAAAGTCTTCGGTTTATTCTTGTTCCATTACCGATCAATATTTGTTCATATTTGTTTAAAGTATGCTTTTGAAAATCATAAATGTTATTGTTTTGAGCCCAATGGTACAGATTGTCTTCATCGGCTTCTTCAACTCTTTGCGTTAGAATCCACTGACGAAGAGGAATGTCATCTTCTTCTGTGAATCCAGTATCCACGTAAAAATCACAAAACAGTTCGAAATCGTTTTTGCAGACACCTTTTCCCAAGCAGTCTCTAACATTAAAATGGCATCAAGCAAGGAAATTTTCATTTCCAAGTTTTGATCATCAGACTGAATCATTTTTAGGAGTAATTGTCTTCGATAATACGACTTTAAGCATTTGATTATGCCTTGATCCATGGGTTGGAGAACTGAAGTCACATTTGGAGGAAGAAAAATCACTTCGATCCACTCCAAATTATCCAGTTTAGGGTGTGCATCAATCACTAAAAGAATTTTTCTTCTGTTCCTTGCAAGTTCTCGGTCCCAAGATAGTAGAAGATTTATACTTACTACCATGCTTCTGTAGAACAATCTAGGGGCTTTCCTGGAGGTACAGAGCTCATAGTATCACTCATTTTTAAAAAGTTAAGAAAATACCCACTTTTACCTACCAAAAGAATATAGAACCAAAACGTTTTGTTTATTTCAAACGGATTTTGAGAGGGATATAGAACAAAAACCATACTGACGAGGATAAAGTTCAAGATAATTCTCACAATTTTAGTAGAACAAGATAATATTGGTACGGTTTTTATTTTAAGAGGATATAGGATATTTAATTATCAAAAACTTTTACAAGGAACAAGATAGAACTTAAATTTTTGTGGATTCGGAATCAGTTATTTTTTATTTATGCATATGTCATTTTGCCCGTAAATTGGATATAGAACAACATAATGTTACGGTGACGTATTATCAACAAAATTGTTCCATACAGTCCAGACAGGTGTTCGTCCAGTAATCCTCTTCTACCAAAGTATTTATGCCCAGATTTCCTCAATTAACCAACGATCAGAAAGTTCAAGACATGTTCAGGCCTTCCATTATGAAATTGAATGTTTTGAACTGCATAGATACTTTTGGCTTTGATTTCTTTTTTTTTTGTTAAGTTTTGTTTAAGATCAAATTAAAATAAAAAATGTTTTTTTTATTATGTTAATGGGGGATTAAATAAATTCCCCGTGACTAACAATTTCAAACTGGTAATAAACAGAAATTCTCGAACAGTAGCAAAACAGAAAAATACAATTCATCTTAATCTCGGGCAGCCGACCAACTCCCTACCTCGCTGTGGGTTTCGATACCGGCTAGGGGAAACCGTACACGCGGTGAGTTCGCATCGAGATCCGCAACACGACTTGCGTTAGTCACTATTCAGCGCTTGATTTGTTTCAGTGGAGCTCCACAAGTCTCAAACCATCTAAATTTAGTTCGGGCGACATACTATTTACACTCTAATCCGTTGTTTTGTTGTGGTGTGCGTTTTAGTGTGATTCTATCTTAAATCAGCTTAACAAAGGACTATTAGACTCGTAGAAAATAATAACAAAAAAAACTTCTCTCGAATTTTTTTGAGCGTTTTCAACCGAAACACGAAAAAAAACACTAACGTTTCGGGGAGAGTTCTGAAGTGAATAAATCGTAGAGTGAATTGTTTTAATTCGATATATTTATAGGCTGCGGTTCTAATAGTATTCACAGTTGACATTTCTAATTTTTTTTACCTTTACTTCTCATCATCAGTAGAACGTTCATGTGATTGCATTTAGCTTTTATGTTTATGCATACAAGTGACGTAGTCGGTTATTTTTAGACGATTATTTAATGCTTATTTGTTATATTGGTGTAGAGCTAATTACTGTCAAAAAAATTACGTTTTCATCTGTTGTAAAGTACATGTAATAGCAATTAAAAAAAAGAACATTAGGAAAGTGTTATATTAAATTTAATATAAGTGTTTGATTCAATATCGCGTAAAAAATATATATCGGTCAATTTCTTGTAATTCATTCGTGATAAAAGGGAATAAACATGTTCAAGTTAAAAAAGAATAAAAATAAACACCAGGACACGAAAGTGGCTAGCGCGAACCTTATCATATCTGAACACCAACAGAATAACGAGATCACCGTCTCAGATAAGAAAGTTAACCTTGAAGTTAATAATGAAGTCGATAATAAAAAGGCGGCCAAAAAGGGTGAGTGAGCGAATTTTATTGTTTGGTTATTTCTATTGTTTTAATTCTATAACGTTACGATCAGGTGATCTGTTAGACTAGACTAAAAGGTTTCAGTTTTGGAACGTTGTCTTTTTCAATTTCATATATTTTTTTTATTTGTTAATAAATCTGCCAATAAACGTGTCTTACATTTCTTATTTTTTGAGAATATTTATTTCTTTTTCTTAAGTGAGATTTTATTGATATCATACGTCTACCATATGCCAATTTTACTAGCCAGTCACTTCTTATATTTATGCTAGTGAATTGTGGTGTTTTGGTGTTTTATGGATGGACTTTTTGGTCATTCTTTTCGATATTGGAATTTAATTTTTGGAAAATTTTTTTTGTTCTTGGTGGCCGTAGCTTGTGATCTATCTCATTCCACAAATGTTTACACGTGTTACAAATATAATAAAGAAGAAAAAAAAAATGAAATTTAGAAAAATATTTAATTCTGATTGTGGGAGAGAGATGCGGGAGGGGGTGGGAGTGATTCAGTGGTGTCGTCACATATTTATCATCCTGGAAGAAGCAAAATGGGTGTGCCCTCTCGCTTTTCGAAAAAGGTCTGTTGGAACACATGTAAGAGAGGTATCTGCAAACTTGATATCACAAAGTAGTAAAAGAACTGTATCTGATGAACTGATCATTTATACCTATGGCTGTAGATATATTTAAGTGTCCCCTGAAAAATATCCCAAAAATTGAAATTTAAAAATTTTAATTATCTGACGCGTTGACCATGTTTGATAATTTTCTAATTTTTCAAACATTGAAACAAGCAAAAAAATTGAAGAAAAGAAAATGTGGAAAAAAATTTCTAGGCATTTAACTTAATTATTTGGCCAAACAAATGCTTTGTTAAAACGTATTTTATTACCCATTTTTATTGATAGTTTGACAAACTAAAGAGGTGATCAAAATACAGTCAATGAGAAAAATTTCTGAATTTGAATGTTTGTGATATTTATCGCGATAGACTCGATGAAGTTGGCACCAGAAAATGGTCAAAAATCCACAGAAACCATAGAAAGAATTGAACATTTATTGAGCACCATAGGCCATCAATGATTTCGATTGATTACTATTTGTTTAAACTACAGCCACCGCATCCATATTTTGGAGTTTAATGGCGAAAATGCCAAAAATTGGAAGTACAGAAATTTTGTTCATCGGATAGGTACGATTGACGATCGTTTTATCATGTTTGGCTACCTTTTACATTTTCAAAACTTAAAAAAAAAATTAGGAATTCTTTTTGCAACAAGGACAACATTTTTGTTGCAGGATAGGCTTAACCATCAAATAATTTTTTTGAAAATTTAACAATAGTCGAAAAACTGAAAAAAAAAACAAATTAATATCTTTAATGAAATCAGGTCAACCGTAGGCAATGTAACAACCTCTTGCTTCAGGCCACTTAATCATAGCAAACCACAAATCATCGTTGGATCACTCACTGGTTAAATTTTTATTCCTGTCTTGATTCCGTTTTACTCAAACAGGTTACCAGGTTTAGAAAAGACTGGTAGATCAAATGCGCTTTGCAAAGTAACCCTACGTTGACTTAGTGCCACGCATTCGAAGATGATATGTGATTGCAGAGAGTTTTCAAAGGTCATTAAAGACATAGAGTTTTTTTCGCAAACTTAGAGAGGTGATCAAACGTTGAAAATGATACGACTTATTCTCTCGTGTTCGTAGGCTACAGAAAATTGAAAATCGTTGTTTGAACACTCACCGCTTAAATCTTATCATCGCATTTTTTACAAACTTTGAGAGGTTTAACTTCAAGGTCGGATAAAAATTAACCGGTGGGTGGTCAAACGATGATTTTCAATTTTCTGTGGTCTGTATCACTGTCAGCGTTTGACCACCTCTCAAAGTACGATAAACTTTGAAACTCTTATATGTAACTTTAAGATCAGGATTTGGGAGACTACTTAGAGCAACGATGCAAATTAAAATCCGTTTAACAATTTCGCAGATTGACATGACCTATTTCAAAACATGTCGAAGCTGTCGAAGCTGTCGAAAGAGGTCAACTGTACCTTACTTCACATAGAGACGATGTCCTTAATTTCTGAAGAAGGTACATGCTCTCCTGTGTCTTTATGATCATTTGAAGTAATTTTTTTTGTCTGCCATTTGTTGCACCTCTACGTGAAGATTTTGCAACTCTAGTGGTGAATTCTTCATTGCGGTTATTAGCCAACTCTTCTGCATCCTTGCCATTTACCTCAAAACTCGTGGAGTTTCCCAAATCAACTATTAACTCCTCTACATGCATAGGGTCATCAAGAGAAGTCTTAAACTTTTCTAAATCTCACCCATGCACACAACCCGAGTATAATTTCTTCTAGACAGGGTTGATCTCTCTGCCTTAACTATGATATAATTAAGCATATAAGACAATTCCGTATCTAATGTTACCTCAAAGCACCTATGAAATATGGATTTGGTATACAGTTTTTCGAAATTTGAACATTCGGTTTCATGCATTGGATGAGTGATCCAGTATTAGGAAGCAAGAATTTTTGCCAAATTTGAAAGACATTCTTCATTAATATTATAGGAGGCACCTAAGCGAAAACCCAAAAAAAAGGAAATTGACCTCATCGTGAGCTATGCTTTATTGTTAGTCCTCCACATCACACTCTTATTTAATGAATGTTCTGTTTGGAAGTTTGTTCCAAACTAGCCCCCGTCTCATCTCAATTGACGACTTGGCGATTTGAATCCTTCAGCGTCTATATAATGTTTGAACTTGTCCAAATACACATTTATCACATGACTGAAGAATTTGATCAATTAGATTTTATGATTATGAAGACCTGGCATAATTCGATACAACGAAAAAGTAAATATTTGCGGATTATATTTCATGCTATCGAAATTTATTAAAGATATTCAGAAATTTTTTATATTAAAGTTGTCATAACGTGGAACACTTTCTATAAATCGCGTGATATCCAATATACTTATGTCATCGCCTCAAATATGATATTGCTGCCAAATGGATTGGTGATAAATGTAGTAAATATTTATCTATACCATGTGTAATTGTGGTATCCCTTTCTTAGATAAGTATGTTATTAGTTCGACTAGAAAACATTCAAGATAAATGCACATATTTTTAGTTTTACGAGAAAGAAAACGTGTTCGATTACCGTTAATAATGATTAAATTTCGATTCAATTCTAATCGTTCAAAATCATGTAATTATGTATTTAATTGGTTACGTAAACGTTGCAACGACAACATATTCTATTACTGGTTACTGTAGTTGTGATTCTAAAAATGTAATTAATGAAACACTTCTGTTAGGTTACTTTATTAAGCTTTTGATTTCTAATTTTGTTATATAATTTCTGTTTTCATCTCTTTGCGTCTTTTATTAATTCTTTCTTCTTAGATTTGAGATAGTCAATCGATCCCATCTTTATTCCACAACACAGTAGCCATGATCTTTTTGATTATCATTTTGGTATACGATCGACTTCGGCAGATGGCTGACCAGGAAACTGCCATTCGGAAACTGAATTTTGGGTCTGTGGCGGTTCGTAGTAGACCCAAGTCTCATCTACAGTTAGCAGATTGTCCAATAAATCATACCATTCGGCACCGTACTGGTCTAAAATCGATTAATCATCAACTCTTTTCTTCTTTTGCTTAGACAGCATTTTGGGCACCCACTTTGCCAGGTTCTTTCTGAACTGGTCATTCACTCCCATTTGCAGCATTCATTTTGTGTTAGGTTATCACCTAGTTTAAGACAGAACTGAATATTAACACGATTTTTTTTTCGGAATTATCTATTTTTGAATAAATTTTACAAATCGAAACAGTCGCTAACTTCCAAGCTCCTTCAATAAAAATGGTGGGAATGGCAACTCAGATATTAAAATTGCAAAAGTTCCGTTTTGGGCCAAAAATTCGAGTAAGAAAACTTGATGAACATAACTTTAGTCGGTTATTTTTGATATCGTATTTGATGTAAGTTTCTTATACTTTAATCCCTATCTAACAGTTGCATCCTTATTATACTTAAATGGCATCTTATGTCGAATATTACATTAAATAAACTACATAATTCATAATGACATATATATACTTCGTTGTATTAAAGCTGAAGATTTATTACCTAAACAATTAAGTTCTTAATTTTATCAAAAATTGTAGATAACATATTAGACCGGTTATTTATTAACTTAAGGTGTCCTCATTTAAAATTCATTTAATAATGTAGTAGCCAATCGGGTCACTGACTGTTATACGTCTAGACAAACAAATGAAATATACTAATATGCTTTTGAATATCTAATAGAATTAATGGGTGATAGGTGAACGACATCTAGCAGTATGTGCGATAGGTGGACTTGATTATATCGATTTAATACAACTTGGTCGTAGTTTCTGTTTCATGTCTTTATTTTTGTTAGGATATTAATAGAAGATTATATATCTAAGTTTTGAATTAAATATATTATTCGGTTTACACTTTCTAAACGGGGTAATATGGTATGGAACGTCAACACGTTAACAGATAAGTTTATCATATAATCTTTCTTTAAATATTTGTGCATGTTTTAAAAACACTTTTACTTATCAAAATGTTATCTTTAATATTTCTTCTATGCTTAAGTTTTTCTGTAGATACAAAAAAAAATAATTTGTAATATGATCATGATTATGTCTTTTCAATTTCTAATATTTTAACCCTTCTTTCTTCTATAAGGCTTTTCATTGATAGAAAGCAGTGAGGCTCTGGTTGAAAGAGTGAAGCAAATGATGAATTCATTTTTCTCCTTCAAGCTTGCCATGAATAGATTCCACGAAATTTTAGCTGGAGTCATAGTATACCTAAAGTTACTGATACCAGGTAACAAAATAGACTCAATTTTTGTCTTCTTTGGTGTTTAACAGATCACAGACACTGGTAATGAAGTAGGTATCATTTTTATCATATTTTATATTCTTGCATTTAGACATTTTGTAATGGATTCGTTGCAAATAAAGGTTGAAGCAGTTGTTTAAAGTGTAGAAGCATAACTTAAGTCACATATATTACTTCATTTTGTTCTGAGACAAGTATTATATCTGTATGCACCCGAGAAAGAAAGCGCTTCAAAGCTGCGCTTGTTTTATTCAATTGTGATCTGGAGTGATGATGGACTCTGGCATTCACCATCTAGTGTTTCGTCGTAAACACAAAAGTAATTTTTACAAGAATTGGCTACGTAGGTATACACGAAAGTTGGATAACTTTTCTTCTTTGGTTTCTTTTCTTTGATTTATTAATAAAATGTTTCAGATTTTGCAAAATGTACTAACTTTTCTGTCTGTAGGATCGTTTTTCTTCTTCAACATCAGCAGCAGCTATTTGATTTTGCTGTATACCACATTTTTGACATGTCTATATGTGTATTACTTTGCACATGTGTATAGGTTTTCCCAATGATGCTTTAAAATGTTTGGTAATACATTTCAGTAGTAGCCATATCTATCAATGCGATTGAAAACTTCTCCTTCTTTAAATAATGAGTTGAAATCCGATCAACTTACCATTCGCTGTCGGAAGCAAAGTGATTAACAGCACAACGTTATAAACGGTGGTATGATGCTATCACAAAGCCATTTGAACACAATTATACACACACACAAAAACTGCACTGCGAGAATTGTACCCACCACACATAAACAAAAAATTCAGCATTATGACATGAATTTTTAAAGTGTTAATAAATTTATTTCTGATCACCTCATATGACGATGTGTCAGTTTTAACTTCATGAAGTCATATACCTAGATAAACATCTTGAATATTTTGTCAAAGGCAAACTGTAGAGATCCCTATCTCAATGCCGATTTTATCCGCTCATTTAGCTCGTTAATTACAGTTATCCGTAAAAGTGTGGCTATTAGTACATACAAAGAAAGTGTGCTAATGTATTTTGTTGACTAAAATCCTCTTTTGGACAAGTGAACTAGATTTTCCAGCATAAAATTTCCCTTTTATTCGTAATGGTTATCGTTGTTTTCTTGCCTATAAATCCAATCTTTTTACTGTCTTTTTCTTTTGTTGTGTTGCTGCTGTACTGCTACTATGTACGTACTGGCTCGTTATTAATTTCAGAATCTTCAGAAGTTGAAGGATAACAGCCAGATTCAGCAAAAGCTGTTTCATTACCATCGATGAAATTTAGGTTCACCATTACACTACCCAAAACCAAAAAATATCCAAAGCCGTGGACTAAAAAAGCTTTTCGCCTATCAAAGAAGGCAAAGTCGGTTATGGCAACTGTATTTTTGGATTTTCATGGAATTATCTCTGTCGACTAGAAGAGAGGACTTAGAAAAGAGGGGAAACAATAAATGGAAAGTTTTATAGCAATTTTTTGCAACAATTAAGCGTCATAATTAAAGAGAAATGTCTTCATTTTGCAAAGAAGAGAGTGCTTTTCCATCAGGATACCATACTTACCGACAAGTCTCCTATTGCACTGGCCGAAAATTCATGAATTGAGATTTGAATTAGTTCCTTATTTGGAATATAAAAACGGCCCAATAATAAGAGATTTTTGTGTAATTATTTCGTTCGTAGTTTTTCCTACATGGAAGGCATTACTAATTTGACATATCTGTGGAATAAGTGTATTGGCTATAACAAAAAATAAAATGTTTTTCTTGGGAGTGCCTTTATACATATTTTCAGTAGAACTGTAACCACTCATCGTTTTCTAACAGATTTTCTTCGTTTTCAGCAATTAAACACATCGAAAACACAAGATGCCACTTTAATAAATTCCGTGCAAAGACAAAACGGGAACTAACGGGGTAATGATATCTACACGATATTTTTGTAATTAATGAATATATATATAACTGGCTATACATTCCTTTCGGAATTGGAGCCGCTCCTTTGAGCTCTTCGGACTGTTTTTGTGGGGCGGTTCGTCACTTCTCTCCACTTTCCTTTGTTTGTATTTACAGGTTGTCGTTTTTCTTTGCTTCATCTGCTATTTGCTTCCATACTCTTCTGTCCTTTATTTTCTCTCGCCATCCAGTGATTCCAATTCCCTTACATCATTAGTCCATTGGTCCTCCCATCTTATTTTAGGTCTTCCTTTTGCTCCACTTTCTTGAGGTTTCCATTTCGTTATTTTTCTTGTTATTGATTCTTCGTCCTTTCTGTTTATGTGTCCATACCATTGATTTCTTTTACTATATCTTCTCCGTTTAGTATTTCTCTTATCTCTTGATTAGTTAGTCGTCGATATTGATCTTCGTTTATCTTCTTTGGTCCATAGATTCTTCTAATTATCTACCTTTCAAAAATTCTTACGTTTTCTGCATCCTTGTTTGTAATGCGCATAATTTCTGCAGCGTACAAGACCGTCGGTCGGTCTTATTGCTGCTTTGTATACTTTCAATTTTGTTTTCCTACTTATCTTTTTACTTCTCATAATATCCTTATATCTGTAATATGCGTTATGTGCCGCTTTTATTCTTTGCGCTATTTCTATACTTCTATCGTTTTTATTACTTATAATTGTTCCAAGATACTTGAAGGTTTGGACTTGTTCAAATTTGTGTTCTCCTATTTGTATTTCCTTCTCACGTTCTGTTTCCTACTAATTTTCATATATTTAGTTTTCTTTTGATTTATTTCTATGCCTCTTTTTCGTGCTTCCTCGTCTATCCTCATTACTATTTTTTCTAAGCTTTTCCTGTCTCTTGCCAAGACAGCAATGTCATCAGCATATGCAATCACTTGTATTTATTTTTGTATTATGGATCCTGTTATTTTACAACTTCGTATGGTTCCTTCTAATGCTATGTTAAATAGTGCCCCGATAGTCCATCTCCCTGTTTTACTCCTTTTGTTTGTTTTATTGCATTTGTCATCCTTTCTTCTGTGATTACCCCTGCTTTCGATTTGTCTAATATCATTTTGATTCGCGTTTTAATGTTTTCTGGTATTCCTAGCGTCGTTACTTCCTTCAAGATGGTTTTCCTTTTCAAATTATCAAACGCTTGTTTGAAATCGATAAATATCAAATGTAATGCTATTTCCCTTTCGTAGCATTTTTCTACAACTTAATTTAGTGTATTAATGAATATGCTTCTATAATTTCTAGGAGTGTGGACTCGTAAAATACATAGAAAAATCGGTGACACAAAACATCACATAACATTTAATTAATTCGGGGCATGTGTTTCGCCTCGAAGTTTCAGCTGTTGTCGTTCTACTTGTTGCAACTGTACACAAAATAAAATTTTCATCTAACAACATATTCGCGATGTCCTATTTTATTGAATTCTTTTGAATTTACGACTTGACATGAAAATATATACCTACACTTCAAGTGAGTGCATCGACACAAAAAGCACGTCCCTTTTATTAATCCCCTTCGTGTTTTCGCGAAACATTCCTGAAGGAATACCGAAGCGTTTATATGCGGCTTCCTTCGCGAATATGAATGACCGATGACCGACGACCTACATTTATTTTTACGAGTGAACAACCCACCAGATCCGATGTGGCTGTGCCAGTGGTAGTAGCGAGGCCCAAGTTTCAACGGGAAAAACGGTCATATCTATTTTTAAAGCCGGCGGAATTCGAAGTTATTATACACGGTTAATGGATTTGATAGGATTTGCACGTTATATTACACCGAAACTATTCGCTTTCGACGTATAAACGGTGCGATTGTTTTTCGCAAACGTCCACCCACGCTGTATCACATGACGTTTTTTGATTTACGTAATGACTGTTGGTAATTCTAATATGTGATTTGTAGTGCTTGACCTGTGTTATAATACTATATATACCTAATATACACGTGCATATATATACATAGTATATGTATATGTGTCCGTTGTGAACTCGTGAAACCATACAAAAAAACCGCGTATTAACCTTGAGGTTTTACCGATCAGAATTTGCACGAATATAATAGGATTTATTTGAATATTTATAGGTCAGTAGGTATAAAACAGTACAGTGTATCTGATCGTGATACACTTTCTTGTTATAAATTGAAAAGTCTTTCATTGTATTGTCAAGGAGTGGATTGTAGAACAAGAATAACAATGGAGGTTTACGTGTTGAATGTTTAATTTCAAGATAATGAGATGCATGTATGTACTTACAAAGCAAACACTAAATGACATTAAAATTATCGTTACAGAAATAAACATTTTTTTTTATTGAAAAAGATTTTTATTATTTCGTTTTAGTGAATCTTCTGTGTGAAGTTAGTCCTCTTCTTTTTTGAAAATAGAAAGTTGCTCTAGTTAGGTTTCTTCTGCATTGTTGCACAATTTTGCAAAATAATATTAAACTTCTTATCATTTGTAGTAAATGAAATAATTGAGTTGTTTATTCTAGGTTTGTTCTATGTTGTTTGAATGTTTTAGCTTTACACCATTTATTATCATAAATCCCACATATACTAAGTTGGTCCCCTACTCTTCCAAAACTTGTAATTTTAATAGTTGTTCCAAAGTGCAGCTAGTATAGCTTTCATCTTGTACACTTTGTCAAAAAATTGATAAAAATAAAACTTTCACCTGTGTGAAGTTAGCCCAACCTTTTTTCTATATTTCGGAAATTTTAAAGTTGTTCCAAGTTTTTTGTATATTAGTCCAAAATATCAGCTTTCAATCATGTACTCGTATACTTCCTGAAGCAATTCGGAGAAACAAATTTCACCTTGTGTGAAGTTAGTTCCATGTTCATAAACATTAAAGGTCATATTTATAGTTCGTGCTTGAAGTTGTGTCGATGCTTGAGCACGCGATTTTGACATAAATGCCATTAGAAATATATCAAACTCGCATGCTGATGTATCAGCACAACCTCAAGGACGAACTACAAATATGACCCTTAGTATTAATCTCACTCACTTCGCCTTGATGATGGCAGTGTTACTGTCGAAACGCCTTGGTGTTTAGTTAAAAGTTTTTGATGTTTAGTGGGTTGAAGTGTTTAGTGTTCTACTTCTGCATGGGTCATTATATAGCCGATGATTTGTGAAAAAAAAGTTTTCATTGAACTCTGAAGAAGACAAGCTAATATATTTCAATGGAACATTTTTCGATTTTCCAAACATAAGATTAGAAAAATAATTTTTTTATGAATTACTTAATAAAGCACACCTAATAGAAAGCTAAAATTTTGGAACAATCCAGAATAACCTGAAATAACTCAATGAAAAAGTAAGAGTCTTTTCGTTTTTTTTTTGGGCAATTTTTTAATATTATTTTGCAAAACTCTGGAATAATGTAGAACAAACCTAGTACAACCTGAAACCCATAAAAGGTAAATATTAGCAATAGATCAGGCCTTTGAAGAAGTCATACTGTGTTCGACCTCTTTCTCTTCTAGAAGCGCACGTGTTAGTGTGTAGTTTTTGGTCTGTTCTGCTATTTGATACTGAGGGGTTGACCGATCTGTTTTTATACTAGAGAGCAATTCCAAACTATGACTTTTTTGCAAATAAAACATTTTAAATCTGGTTATGTACGGAAATTTTGACCTAAGGGGGAACCTCTATAATGACCAATAAACAGTTGACCAAAACAATTGTACACCGATAATGATGCACACGACAACAGACGCTCTTTTATCATCCATACAACGCATAAAAAATTAAATCTTTTTTAAACCAATTAGAATATTTCCACCATGCATGTTGGAATCATCACAGATCGGTACTGTAGAACCTCTCCAGTAAAGAGAAAAAAAAATCAATTTTTACACTCAATTTTGCGCAATTAAATTTAAGGCAATTAATTAAAAAGATGAAGAGTCAGCACAAGGATTACATTAAGCAAGTTTTATAGGGAAGACTTCATTGTTTTCCTATTCCAAGTAATCCAAAAAATCTTGAATGTCTTTAGAATGGAGGATTGTAGAATTTGGTCTTCAGTTAACATGAAACATTCCCCAATAGTAGCACAGTTTTGTGAGGTAAACGATACGAGGAGGCGCAATATATCAATCAAACGATGGTATAGGCATCGTTAATAAAGGCCTGGTTCATCAGTATTCCATATTTGTTCAGAGAAAAAATTTTCGACAAACAACTGAATGTATCATGAAAATTTGAGTCATGACTTTATCTCTGTGATATTTATATTTATTTGGTGGATACCACAGCTTTTTTCAAAACTTGCCAAGACCTCTAAAGATGCATGAAAATCCCATTCGATTCTCAGTGCTTAAAAAAAAAATTTTGCATTTACTTGCACAGATGTCTTCTAAAACTGGAATTCCTCCAGCTTTTTGTTGTTCAAACCAAGATATGTATTATGGCCTTGTTTAATTCCTGGTAGGTTACTGGTTTCATTTTTTCTCTCTTTGACAAGATAGTGATACACATCAGAGTTGGCTGCACATTTAATTAGGTGTTCTTTGTTAGATTATTTTTTTTAAAAATATAAATCCATTTTATAGTTCATTTATAATTTCAAGCTTTTATTCAATATACAGAAAATGAGAGCGTTTAGTCCTGTTCAAAATCAAGATACAGAAACCTTACTTTTTACGTGGCGTTTTTAACAAAGTCTACGGCACATTTCCGTGTCAAGTGAGCTATTACCTGAAAATGCTGCAGTCTCATTAACAAATAATTGGAAGAGATGATTTTGAAGTAAGTTTTGGATAACTTTGTTGGCGAAAGATTTAATTGGATTAATCGTTAGTAAATGATGATTTGATTCGAAAATCTTTGATATTAGAGGCAGCTTACAGTACTAACACATTGGCGAAATTGTAGCCAACGGAGTCGCAGATGCACAAGATGCTAGGGATATAATCAACAATTAAATTGCTCAATGGCTTGTGGGAGGTGATCGATCTAGCTAACGGCTAGCTAGCAATGAAATGTCCAACCACTAAATTCCGCTAGTGTACTCAACTATTAAGTTTCAGTCTTGAGTAAATAAATGATGTAACAAAATAGAACAAAAACATAGCAGTTGATTTTTTATTATACAAGTTCTAAAAATAGGATAGGTTTCCATTAATATATAAAAATCTTAATATATTTTATAAAAATCAAATAATTCAACTGCAAACGTATTATAAATCTATTCTTAATTCGAAGGACGGTCAGTGGTATATACCTTGTCAAACCAGTTCTCTTTAATTGATGACTCTACTACTTAAAACATTTTATTTAGCACATAACCGTTTGATGTTTTAGCCAACACTTCAGAATAATACAAAAATTTAATTAATTATAAGCAGGGATACGTAGAAACGAAACGAAAATTATATTTTCCAAACTTATTTCTACATATTGATTGAAAAGTATATATTAACGATCTAAATACAGTTGATTCTATTTTTGAATCCAAATCTAAACGTTAGTTACTTGTTTAAATAGAAGGAATCATGGTATTACGTCAATTTTTCGCACACATAAAATCTTATATACATTAAAGAGCTGTAAAATTAAATTTCTATGTAGATATCACGTGTTACATATTGCTCGGAGGCAAAACTGTCTCGACTAGAAAAAAAAAGGTTATTAGTTATGTATTGAGGTAAGCTTGTTCAACATAATAATAGACCACTTTCGATTTTGGCGATCGACATGGGTGTGCTCGAAATCAGGAAGTGAAAATAATGACGAATGATGATTATTACGGTATTATTGCTTTCGCTTTCACAGTGATTTTTGAATGTACAAACACACCCAAAAAAAACGCGTCTTGTCTCAAAGCTACACAGTGATTTAGAGGAGAAATTCGGTATGTTGATTTATATATTTGAATCGTTTTTTGGTTTGTGATTCTACTCTTGCTTTCTGGTCCTCATTCAATTTGGTGTAGTGTTTTCCATTTTTCTTATCCTGTCCTCATCTATTGCTAAATAGCTATTGCTCAATATAAAAATTGAGGATCATTGATCTAGTAATTTATTGAAGTCGGGTAAAGATTATGGTAATTGGACACTACACAGTTATTGGACAGTCGAGATATAAAATTCTGTATTAAGTACAAATATTGACACTGTTTGATTTTATTTCAATCACATGAGCCGACCCATTTGCGCTAAATACGCATGCTTCGTAGTACATGTGCTAACTTTGTTTTTGGATACACAAACGTGCCTTTTCGTGAAGTATTTTGTTAAGAACCGATACATTTTCTAACTGTAGTAAAATCAAATTTGTGAAGAATATTGTGTTTTGTGTCATCTCATGTGAAAGGTAAGATATTGATAAGTATTATTGTTGATACACAATCGCTTTAAATAGGATTGTAAAGGCATAACTAACTGTGTTCAACAACTGACTATAAATAAGTAAGATTTTGTGTTATTGGACACTCCAAAGTCGACGATTCATTTTAAATTAAAGCAGCCAAATCGCAAAAATACTTTGGACCTTCTTCAATCTTAACCAGTGAGGAACAACAATGCTTGGTTCGTTGGATTTCAGATTAAAAAAAAGGTTTTCCGAGAAAAATTGAAGATTTAAGTTTTTAGAGGCAAATCCGAGACCGAAACCATTTTTATTTAGAAATAATGGCTCAGGTAGTTAAGTACTCAAAGTTAGTTAGTAACTGGATTAAATAAAATTATTGTCCAAACTGTGATTAAATAAAATGATAAAAATATTCAATTTGTCCAATAACGATTTGAAATCATTCAGGTAGAACAGGTGATTCAGCTACTATAAAAATGTGTCCAATAACTATGTTTTTTACAATTTGAAATTTAAATGCCAACTGTTTTCCCAACAAAATGGTATGTTCCGATTTAGAAATCATTCAGAATAAAAGTCATATTGTCTGATTTATTTTAATGGCGTTATTTACGCTTCATCTTCAAAACCAAAGTTTGTACGAATTTTTAAATAAAACTTTACTCTTAACTGTCCAATTACTATAGTGTTTACTCTCCATAAAAATTATTGGTATTGTTTGCTGAGGGTGCTCATCACAGGATATTGCAGTGATTTGAGATTTTCTAGTTGATAGGGGGGTTCGCAAAGTTTCTAAAGTATTAAAAAGACTTTATAGGTCGGTACTGTAGAACTCCTCCAGCAAAGGAAAAAATTCAATTTTTACACTCAATTTTGCGCAATTAAATTTAAGGCAATTAATTAAAAAGATGAAAAGTCAGCACAAGGATTACATTAAACAAGTTTTATAGAGAAGACTTCATTGTCTTCCTACTCCAAGTAATCCAAAAAAATCTTGAATGTGTTTAGAATGGGAGATTGTAGAATTTGGTCTTGAGTTAACATGAAGCATTCCCCAATAGTAGCATAGTTTTGTGAGGTAAACGATACGAGGAGACGCAATATAGCAATCAAACGTTCTTTCGAACATTTATGTCCTGGAACTCAACTCTTTTTCATAGAAACAAGTGTTTTCGATGGTAGGCATCTTTAATAAAGGCCTGGTTCATCAGTATTCCATATTTGTTCAGGGAAAAATTTCGACAAACAATTGAATGTATCATGAAAATTTGAGTCATGGCTTTATCTCTGTGATATTTATATTTATTTGGTGGATACCACACATACCTCTAAAGATGCATTAAAATCCCATTCGGTTGTCATGGATCAAAGAAAAATTTTGCTTTACTTGCACAGATGTCTCCTAAAACTGGAATTCCTCCAGCTTTTTATTGATCAAACCAAGATATGTATTATGGCATCTTCAAAACCAAAGTTTGTACGAATTTTTAAATAAAACTTTACTCTTAACTTAGTGTTTACCCTCCATAAAAATTATTGGTATTGTTTGCTGAGGGTGCTCATCACAGGAGATTCCAATGATTTGAGATCTTCTAGTTGATAGGGGGGTTCGCAAAGTTCCTAAAGTATTAAAAAGAGTAATGCTTCTGAATAAATCTTGGGTTTTCTGCTATACGATTAGAACCGTTTACGTCCTAGAAATGCGTTTTTGTTTAGTTTTGTAGGGAATCATCTTGACTTTCATAATTTGGTATCTTCCAACCACAAGTTCGAAGTACTTAGCTGGAGGAGGGATTCTAACTACTGCTTGATTGATTGATGGTTGGCGACGCAAACAGTGGTGTATTGCCCAAGTAGTTCACACACTTTGTCACCCTGGTTTTCCTCATAAACACCGACGCCAGAATTAGTAATACCAGCTCTTGACCCATCTGTGTATTAGTTTTGAGTTTTCGGATTTCTCTCTTCATCATTTTTTCCACTCATCCCAATTCAACAAAAATTCGAAGGGTTTATCGTAGGAAATCCTATGTCGCTGTTCATATCAGAGTTTGGGTTTCTTACTGCTGTTTCTATTCCGATGTGCCCCAACCCATACTGGGTTCTCCAGTTATATTTTTGAATCTGTACGCTCCCGTTCTAGCTAGAGCAGCCTACAGATATGAGTCATAACTTTTCTTTTTTAAAAATAGAGCAACAGAGCATATTATCATGGCACTTCATTTTGCACTTGATACTCGCCGGCAACAAGTCCGTGCTGCTTATAGAAGAAGAAGTATTGTGGTTATTAAGGTGCTTACATTGCTTTCTTCTTGTTGTGGTCGACAACCTACTCACAATGTGAAATGATCTGACCAAAAAAATTGAAAACGTTTCAATAACCTCTCCATATGTTGTTATGGTATCTGGTATGGATATGTTGGGCAACCATCAAGGCTTCAGAAGGTGCACGTTCGTTCGAGAAAATTGTATTTTTACGGCAAAATAAAAATAGAAATCCTCAATTGTGAGAAATCCTGGTGATTGCTATGTCGCTGCTGTTTCTATTCTGGTGTGTCCCGACCTATAGTGGGTTCTCAAGTTGTTAGTATTTTTCAGTCTGTAGGCTCTCATTCATGCCAGTTTCTGAATTCTCGAGAGGTTAGGTAGAGGTATCACATGCTTCTGTATGATTTTTGGCTACCATCCAACTACTGCCTCTTAATCTAATATTTTCAACAGATTTCAGAGATTGTGGTCAAATTGAAATGATCTCGAGCAGATTTCTAGTTTTCTTTTCGGACAATCATTTGCATGAAAAAAATTCGTTTAGAGATCTTAGATGGCAAAAGCCATTTACTAGCTGTTGATACCTCGTTTTCTGTAATCAATTTTGAACTTTAAGATGGATGTTATCAGATTTTTCCCTTAATTAATGTTTAGGTTAAACTTTGGTTGCATGTTCCTAAAAAATAAACCAAACTTAATCTAACAAATTTACTAATAAATCGACCTTATTGCCTAGAATAGTCTACTAAAACCATTAATCAGCAAGCAATCTAATATTCATTGCGTTACTTATTTCGGTGCTGTCCATGAGTCACACATTTAAATAAACGAAAGAAAAGAAAAACAAAGTTGAAATAATTGATTTGTAAAGAAATGTAATGGTTTGAGTTTATTTAATAAGCATTTAAACTAAACATACACGCATAATATCGAATTAATGAACGGAAATAGCTGTAAAATAGAATTTTCAATACAGGAAGGTAATTTCATAATACGGAAACAACCGCTTATATTAGAATTGTGTAATTTGTCTGAGATTTCAAAATTATTCATTTACTTAATTCAAAACACTTACTACAAATGAAATGGAGGCATATCTTCCCATTTTTCCTCTTAATTTATGCGATTTAATTACGAAAAGTCATTACATAATTACCAATTAATTAGTGTTAGAATGCTATTACCAACCGGATATAACGATGGAGAAAGGAAGTTTCTCACTGCCAACATATTTTAACAGTGACCATTAACTCGGACAGGTGTACAAATGCGGTTTTAGACATATAAATAGGTAGAAATTCTAGTTTATACGGCAGGCTATATAAATAATAACCCATTAGTGGTATTGCAGATAAAATCTTGCGCAAGAATGACCACATTCGCGATGAAGTGTCAAGAGAAAGTCAATGTTGTTTATTGTGTTCTATCTCGCCCTTGAAATTTGTCTTTCCATATTTACAATTGATTTTACGAAAAGAAGATTTAGAAATACGTATATTGAAGAGGAAAATTAAGCTTAGGAACCACAGTCGACTGCTTTTATTTTCTTTTTTTAAAGAAATGCGAGTTTATGCTGTCTCCAGATGTTACCATTTTAACAGTATTCAGAGGGGTCCAAACGCAGTAAACGATACGTATGCACTCAAAATTCTAAATATATCCGCGTAAATAGCTGCACACGTAGGTGTAGACATCACGTCGAACTTATCGAAAGACGGATTGTTCGCATGAATGGGAGAGAAGTTAGCATAAATATTTATTCTGGGGAGGCTATATTTAAATTTCGGTAGATATCGAGAACGAAAGTAAGTAGATTACTTCTTTTTGTTGAACCGGCGAGTTTTTTTTTTTTAGGTATATCAATGCTTAAATTGGTGTGTATTCCTCTACTCTTAGAGATTTGGGCTGGGCGTTGATGTTTTAGCCCGAGGCAAATCCGATGTTGTCAGGTGACGAAGCGATAGCCGAGTCGCCTTGTCCGAGTAGTATTCCAGTTATATTTCAAGGTTTATTGTAACACCATTAATGGTGATGCAAAAATAATTACTAAACAATTTTGTCTGCCATAAGATAATTTACGATAATCTTATGGTAGATTAAGTTAATTTATGTAGCGAGATTACAGCGGAAGCGATAACTTCTAAAACTTGTCATTTTTAAACGGTTTGCAGTTATGAAGGGTATACTGAAGTATCCAATTTGGTGCTTGATAAATGGTGTTTCTTACTTTTAGCCTTTATTTACGAAAATTTTTAATTGAAATTATTAATTTTTTTAAAATAAGTTGTCATCTTTGGCCACATACTGAATTTATTGGGATGTTGTGTGAAACATGTGAAAACTGCTCTTCTCCAGAATGGCTATAGCTCCAGCAACATACAAAGGGTCATAAATAGATATATTCATCCGCGATTTCCTAAGGAAACACAACACAATGTTCCCTCCCATAAGAGCATTTACAAAATTCGTTGTGATTGTGGTTCAGTATACATAAGCAAAATTGGAACAGAATCAAAGAACATGTCATATCAACACACCCATTCAACTTGACAATCTCAGATTTTGATTAAATTTGGCACTGAGGCAAAGTTCATGTAGACCAAGAAAAATGTCAAGTTTTAATTTCTTATGCCAGCCCGTTTTTTAATTATGGCCATTTAAAGTTTACAAAAATCGCCCAAAATTGCTATGCGTGCATTTACTAAAATTGTAATAGCTCTTCTCCTAATTGAGCTAGAGACTTGGGAGTGATGTTATTTTCTTCTATTTTTAATTGCCTTTCATTTGATATGCAACACCTAAGATGTCTTGAGAAAAAATGTTTTCCAAAATTGATATTAAATTTTAAATTTGAATTCCATATTTAAAAAATTTCCAAAAATTCTCAAAAGTAATTTACTATAAGACTAAGCAGTGTGCAAAGTTTCAAATTGGGATGGTAATAGGGTCTTAGTTAAAAGAATTTAAAACTAACATGAACTGAACTGAGAATTTATAAATATAAATTTTTGGTATATTTGAAATCCAAAAATCAACATTTAACTTCATTTCAATCTAACACCCTAATTTTAAAGAAAATATTTAGGTAAATAAGAATTTTAAGTAAAATATATTTTAGGCTTACATTTATTTATTTGACGTATCTCTTTTTCATAACAGACACAATTATATGGCAACGAAAATAAAAACTTCGACGATCCAGGTATTCAAAATCTTAAAGTTAAGTTCGATAATTCAACAAGCAGGGCAAAAAACGTAATGATAATGAAGTAATGATTGTCTACGCGAATGTTTGGGAATAAGAAAAATCATGCGCGAGTTTAACGCTCCTAACTACATGGTTCGTCAGTCAAAGAAAATCGTTAAAGAAAAAGGCATTTTGAAGAGCCCCAATCCGAAACCGGACAAAAATCTTGCAAAAGAAGTGATGAAAGCAGTAATTTCGTTCTATGAAAATGACGAGGTCAGTAGAGCAATGCCAGGCATCAAAGATTGTGTTACTATTACCGATCAGGATGGAAACAAAACTAAACGTTCTAAAAGGCTAATACTATGCAATCTAAAAGAGGCACATTCATTGTTCAATGAAAAAATTTCCGAATTATAATGTAGGTTTTTCTAAATTTGCTAAATTTCGGCCAAAGTACTGCATTCTAGCAGGTTCTATGGCCAACTTAAAACCTACAAATATTGTTTGCCAAAAATGCTTTGTGCACATTCTCCAGGGGAGTATGAAATAAGAAATATCATGGAAAAAGGATATCAGTTGACCGTTGTAATTTAGAAACTATACAAACACCTTCACCTGAATTTATTGATCTCCTCTGTGAAAAACTACAAGTGTTGGTCCAACACGACTTCGTAGCAAAACAACAGATATCATTCATGAATCAACTAAAAGAAAACTTAAAAGAAAGGAAGACAGAGAATTTTTAATAACATTAGATTGTTTAGAAAACTATAGTGTGGTAGTGCAAGATGAAGCCCAAAGCTACCACTGGGCTAGTTGACATGCCACAGTCCATCCTTTGTTATTTACTATAAGGAAAACACTAAAGTGGCTCACACAAACTGTGTTGTCACATCAGACTGTCTTGAGCACAACACAGTTGCTGTCTACACGTTTGAAAAGAATTAAATTTTTAACTACCAAATTTGAAGCTGTGGCCAAAAAGTTATACTAGTTTTCAGATGGGTGCATAGCCGAATATAAAAATTAAAAGAACTTTTCCAATCTGTGCCACCACCTTGACGACTTAAACATTGAAGCTGAATGGCACTTTTTTGCCACTGTCAACGGCAAAGGACCTTACGATGGCCTAGGTGGAACCGTAAAACGATTGGCTGCTAAAACAAGTTTGCAGCGTCCTTGGGAAGCTCACATTCTTTCTGCTGTCCCAACTTTATGAGTGGGTTCAAAAGAACATTTCTGGAATACATTTTACCTGTACTATACAAGAGGACACAAGAGGAGTAACAAAACTGACAGTAAAATACTTTTCAGGTGCAAGTACATCTTTTATCACGATGTATGTATCACGATCTGCAGACAAACTTGCGCTAGTAGACTGTACTGCTTATGTGACAGTTGCTTATGACGAAAGATGGTGGCTAGCATATGTATTGGACAGAAATGAAGACGTAGATGAAGTTAAAGTAACTTCTCTTCATCCCTATGGTCCATCACCATCATTTTGCTACCCAAGAAAACCAGATGTTCTATGGGTTTCCATAACAGACGTACTCTGTCTTGTGTGTCCAGTTACTCCAACAGGAAGAAGTTATGTTTTACCAGAAAATGACAGTTTAGCAAGTAGTGAGGCACTATTTAAAAGTTCTCATGAGCTTATAATGTGTAATTCATATAATAACAGTGCTATACAAAATTTTTATTCCATGACAGTGTGAAGTGATAATCATTAAATATTTTTAAACTCTTAAACCAGTGTCATATAATCCATTATAAATTAATTGTACCGCAAATCCATTTTTAAAACTCAATATTCTTGAAGGTAAGACTATCTATGTTACATATTTGGTTAATAATACGTTTGTTTAAACGTACTTGTGCCTGAGGTTTTATATCTTTTCTGCATCATAAATGTAAATGTTTACAAAACCTCATCTAAACAGAAATATTTTTGAGTAAGAACCCATTACTATCCCAATTTGAAACTTTGCACACTGCTTAGTCTTATAGTACACTACTTTTGAGAATTTTTTTTAAATTTTTTTAACATGTTACTTTTTTGGAATTCAAATTCAAAATTTTAGTATCAATTTTGCATATCAAATGAAAGGCAATTAAAAATAGAAGAAAATAACACCACTCCCAAGTCTCTAGCTCAATTAGGAGAAGAGCTATTACAATTTTAATAAATGCCCGCAGAGCAATTTTGGGCGATTTATAGAAACTTTAAATGGCCATAATTCAAAAACGGGTTGACATAAGATATTAAAACTTGACATTTTTCTGGGTCTACATGAACATTGCCTCAGTGCCAAATTTAATCAAAATCTGAGATGAGGTATCGAGATTCAGAGCATCCGCAGAATCTCAACCGTGATGATGGTTACACACTCTCCAGTTTTCGCATGTAGTGTGGTTTACACGTTGACCCCCTATGCTTGTTGTATACCATAACATCATTTGCGGAAAAAAGTGCCAAAAAAGTTTTATTATTAGTTGCTTCATTAAAAAAAGATGATAGAAATTGCAAGAAATCGACTAGATGCTACATTGGATGCAAAAATCCAACCAACTTACCATATGTAGATGTCCCAGCCTTCTGGATCAACTCTAATAGGTTAAAAAGATACCTCTTTAAGATAGTATTTACGAAAAATGATCTTCGTTAAACGAACACAGACACCAGCTTTGATAAAATTTGATGTTGTTTCACATCTGTAAAGTCCTCGAAAATATTTTTCGTGTGAGGAGTCTCCTAAGAAAATTGCACCAAAATGAAGTCGTCAATTTTTAAATCCGAAGTAATGACCATGTCTACATTCTCTCTAAAGTTTACATGACTGTCATTGCACGATTGCGCGGAGTGTGGGAGGATTTATTTACCTGCAGAGGTGGAGACAGATACCACTATGCGCTATTATGCAGGCCTTTTCTAAGGTAGATCTAAGGTGCTTAAGATTGGAATGACTGACCATCTGCAAGCAGCACATATACCTGTTTTCGGCGAGTACCACGTACAAAATGAAATGCCGTGATTATGACACATGTCAGGAGGCTGTCAGGAGTCACTTAACTTGAAACACCGAAGCAGTGCCTCCTTGAAGAGAGGGTCGCCAGGGAATCTTATATTTTTATCTAAATTATATTGTTGCATATTTCTTTTGAAAATGTGTCTAAACTGCAGTGAAGATCGTTAAACAATATTGTTGTCCGTTACGACTTCTACCGTCCTTTTCGTTCTTATGTCTCCTTCCAAGAAATCAATGTCTGGCCTACATTTTGACTGGTGGACCGAATCTAAAGTTTCGTATAGATCGAAGCACATTGTATAGATAGATAAAACATGAACGTTTTATCAGCCGCACAAACAACTGATTACGTGTGATATCTGTATCATCTGAAATTTTATCGTTTCCATAATTTTTGCGGGAGAAAAAATTTAGAACTATTAAATAGAGCAACTTCAAGTGATGTAGTCTAAGTTAAAGTTGTTATTACATTAATGTAATTATTGTATCTTATTAAAGCATTATAATATACATTAACAATTTGAAATAATTTCTATTGTTGTCGGTCCTTTTATCTAACGAAAAAAATGCATTACTAGATTTCTTAATAAAACTATAAGTATCTATTTTTCGTATTTCAAGAAGGCTTTTATCAACTGATAAAGTACATTATATGTAAAGTAAAAAATGTAAGTAACAAGTTTTTAACGCGTGTACAACAATTTAACATATGAAAATGCTATCGTTAATTTATTCCCAATTCAATTGATAACGGTACACCTTAAACAGGAATGGAAAGAGGAAGTTTACATAACTGCGGAAGTGTTAGGATATTTGTATTCTGTGTTCGTTGTCAGCACCACAGAGTCTTGAAATTCCATACAATTTAATTTTACACACGCACACATACACACCTTACTACTCCACAAATACCTAAATCTAAATATAGTCTTATCGATTATATTTTCGCAAATTTCACGCACCATAATTTTGTTAATCTCGAATTACACGGTAGATACGATATAATTAACAACATTTATACATAATATTCTCATGGCATAGTTTCTATGCCAAGGTCTGTTCGGCAATTGTTTTCCTTGCAATTTCCTGTCTGCTGTAATATTTATCGTGTGTACCTCGGTTGATAATTTGCGGTCTGATTTGAATATGTAACACTGTACTAATTGCTTGTAATTACAAAGTAATTATTGACACAATTTGGGTGGCATAAAACAGCCGGTATAAATATTTTCTGCGCAATAGGAACCTGATGAGAGGGTTTCTGTTGACTAAATTGTTTACCTTGGAAAGAACGATGATCTCGTCAAGAAAATGAAACAAAACAATGTTGTAAATTTATTATTTTTTTCAGAAAAGGGGCAATGTTAACAATCTTTACTCACAAAGACGATAATAAACTTAATAACAACTTCTTGCTTGTGTATTTAGTGCATCACTATACTTTACATAAAAGATTCCGAACTATTCAAAGAAGTCCTTTATAATGGTGTTTACTTCTCAGCCTGAGTCATACGTTCACCGAAGAAAACCAGTTCAATTTTTTTTTTTGGTAAACACCAAATAGGAAGGCTACAATCCATATACTTACCATAGACTTACAACTTGCTCATGTCAAAAGCAGTCTTTTAGAATGTTTGGCAGGTACCCCACACTACTTTGAAATGTTGTAAAAAAACCTTGAATGGGATTTTTGTGCATCCAAATCAACTCCACTGATTTTGAATTAAAAAAAAATTGGATATCGAGACCACTCCTTTCACAATTAATTGATGGATGTGGTGACGTCACAACAGATTTTGCCAAAGATAGAACTGAATGTCACTGCTATTAGCATACTAGTACCTTCTTGAACAATAGTAATGCCAAAGCAATGCTCAAAATTTGTCATGACTCCAATAATTCTGGAAAAACCATCAGTAAGCATGTACTTCTTCGAGTTCATTCTGTAAAACATTAGCAGTGGAGAGATGTTGCAGATGGCATTTACGCAAGCAGACAATATTATTCGGTGACCCCATTCACTTGACTCACTTTCCACCTAGTTTATGCATTTTGGAACGACCATTTTGTGGGGATTCTGTACTCTTGTTAGCTCAGTTTCGTTTTGGTTTCAGGTGCGATAAGGAGGTACATTATTTTATTTATTGGCCCATTTACCAAAAACTGCTGTTCTATTTTAGAATATACTTTTTCAGTGTCACATAGAAGATGATGTTTGAACTCCTGCTTCTCAGAATTTTTAAGACTAGTGGGGTGTGGCGGAAAATTTTCTCTATATATAATGATATATTTGTTTAGATTTTGAAGCAAGATTTTTTAAAAATCACAAAAATAATTGCGAAAAAGATACTACAGCAGTAAGTATTACCCTATTGCCGAGTTACTGAACTATTAGGATAATAAGATTAAGGTTGAGATTTGTATCGAAGAAGTTGAACTTAATTTTTTTCATTTCTTTCTGTTATTTGCCATCCTCATGTGTTCCACAGGGTTCCAGCTTGGGCCCACTACTCTTTGTTCTGTATATAAACGATCTGCTAGAAAATTTATCCTGTCCTGTACTTGCATATGTTGATGATATTAAAATTTATGGGTCCATTACAAGTTGGAATGATGTACTAAAGTTGCAAGAGAATATCCAAAACATTATCGACTGGTGTGCAAAGTATAGATTGAGATTGAATATTGACACTTACACTCGGAAACGTAACCCCACCATATCTACCTATGCAATCAACGCTAATCCACTGAAGAAACTAGACATGTTTAAAGACCTTGGAGTAATTTTTGACTCTACTTTCAGTTTCGCCCCCCAAATTGCTAATCTTTCCTTATCGGCGTCAAGAACATTGGGTTTCATTATACGTTCCTCACCCTATTCTTCACCTTTGTTACTACCAAACTGGAATATGCCTCGCAAGTCTGGTTACTTCACTATATATATCTTCAGCTCTCCATTGAGAAGATACAGCGTCGCTTCCTTAAATACCTATCATTCAAGGCCGATGGAGTGTATCCAGAACGAGGAATAGATTATACTTCACTTCATGGATGTATTGATGATTAGGATTCCATGGAAGCTGGTCCATGGATGTATTGATAGCCCACATCTGCTTGCTTCCCTGAATTTTCGTGTTCCTACATTCTCCTCTCGTTCCTCTACTTCTTTCTCTCTTCGTCTTTCCAGATCTAATATCCTTCATGCCTCTCCATTTGCTACAATGTGCCGATTTGCAGACCTACACTACAGTAATATTTATTTTAATACTATTCTAGAATGTATTTTGATTTATAGGTAAATGTATGTATGTATGTACGTTAGTGATCCAAGGTGCCTCCCTTACAGTGATAGAAAGAAGTCTAATTTTTTTTGAACAGTGTTCAGAACAACTAGAGCAACCTGGGGCATCCATTATTATTTCAATTTTCGACAAATAATGGAGCAGGTCGAAAAGTCATTTTTCTTTTTTCTTGGGCCCGATTTTCGTGTCGTAATAATCTAGAAACATGTGGAGCAACGTGGAAAATCCGCTAAAATTCAAGATTTTCAGAAGTGATGGACTATTTAATAAGAAAGTAATTTATTTTTTTCCATAGGTTTGGGAATTACAAGCATCAAAAATGAGTATAAGAAGGAGGTAAATCTACCTCTAAAGTTACTATAATTATTTTTCTTATCTATTGCTGACATCGTGCTTTGCTGATGAGTAACTGACATTAATTTCAAATAAGCATGCTCTACTTCAAACTTATGTCTGGTAATGCAAGTCTGTTTTTTCCGATAAGAATTTGCGCTACTGATTTGGAGTCTAAAGGACAAGCTCTAGTAATGACTTTTTAAAAATGTTATTTAGGAGTATGAGTACGTGAAGGATATAAATTAGAATATTTTAATGACTTAAACCGCCTCAATTAAATTACTGAAACATTATAGTGATACTAATGTCCAAGTTTGCCTTTATCTATCTATTACACACCTATCAGTTTCAGTTGTGGTTCAGAACAGAATTCACGGAAGTCCATGTACAAAACAGTTAAATCAATATTGACGTGAAGATTTCCCAATCATTGAACAAATCTGCTTGTAGAAGATCAAAAATAACCATCCCATCACCTAATTAAATTTTGAAGGAACATTCAAAACATTTCAACATTCTGGAACATAAAAACACACATTCAATATTCAGCGCAAGAAGATTAAAATCAAAACAAATTAACCACCTCTGTACAGAATTTTACGAATACCTGTTCAGTTTATTGATGCTGTCGAGCGTATCTATTTTAGATACAATACTCGCATACATCTACACACAGCAAGACTGAAATACACCATGTGCTTGTTTACGTTCTTGAAAGGTGTTGACTCATATATGAGAAATTACCTAATACTTTGTTCTTGGTAAACAAACCAGTTTCGCGTTTAGTATTCAGGTAATGGTGACTCCGTCCGTCACACGCTTTACCAACCAGTCATACAGCTCAAGCACATAAGAATTCTCTTTTTTTTTACGTAACACCTCCGATGATATCATCTCCGTGCAGTTTTATTTCTCTATACGTCTGTCATTAAGCGTTCCCTAAATGGAATATTATTTCTAATTAGCGTAAAACAATTATGGTCGTTAATAAAAGTGTTATTAATTCCAGGATTTTAAGGTTGTAAGATTCGGTGTTATGTAAGGCTTGTTTTGAAATAAGACACCTGTTAAAATATTTATTATAAGAGATAGAGATCGTATCGTGGATATTCCGTTTAAGTTTCTAAAAATCCTGGGATTTTTCTGCTTCTCTAATGATTATATTACTAAGAATATTGTGACATCTCTAAGGCTATTACATAATAATAACTATCGTATGATGAATGTTTATAATGACGGCTAAAGGTACATTTACAAACATTTCCATTTGCGTTTAATTCAAGTATCCAATTCAAAATTGAAGTCAAGCAGATACCCACGTAAATCGCGTCATCTTTTTAATAATTTTTTTTCTCACAAGTAAAAGATGTTAATTTATTTTAATTAAATCTGCAACTTCATTTAAATTAGATCTAAATTTTCAGTGTAGTTTGGTGTCATTTTGACAAGACATAATTTTGGCATTAATCATCTGAATAAGGCTGAAGAGTTTTAACTATTGGGCTTCTTGGAGTTGTCTGCATCTTGTAGAAATGCAATGTAGCAATGTAATCAAAATATCAATGACCATTCAAACAGTCCTTGATATAATGCGTTGATGGGTTGTGTAACACGAAAACAAAGATGTCACTTCGTTGAAAGTTCAAATTTAAAGAAATAATCAAGAGTAAGAGAGTCACAAAACTCTCTTAACTCACTTGTGAAATTGTGTCCCCAATACTAAAACTGGTTTTGGTATTTTTTATCGAACCACCAACACTATTGGAAGACATATTTTTCTGTTGATATTAAATGAAACAAAAGAGATTTTTCCATAGTTTTTGGACAAGAACTTTTCCTGAGCAAAACCGGACTCACCTCCATTAAGTATTCTTTCCACGTTTTCTAAAATAAAACTGCCATTTGTTGCCGCCTAGATTATTTTGTAGTTCGTCAAACCAATCTGATTGTATTTATACTTTTAGCTTCTTTAATTTATTTATTTTTTGGATGGCATTTGATCAAATTAGAATATCATCTTTCACCAAGTCCTTTTTTCGTTAACAAATGTTGTTTCCCCATATCTTTTAATCTTGCTGCAGTTTTAGAAAATCCACACTTATTTGTTATTAATCATCCTTGTAGACATTTGGTTGTCCCCTTCTTCATCGATCGAACGTGAGCAGTCCATTTTGGTAGTATCCCAAATCCCCAATTTTCCAATTTCTTGTAAAGTATCTTTAAAATATAAAAACTGTACAATAACTGATTTTTTTTGTAGATGATGAATTCAATAAATTTACGAGCATGTATTGATATCTAGTCAGTCTAGGCCGGTTCTATGGATAAAAAAAATATTGTGATAGCAACAAAAAATAACATAATAGGAGTGTTAGTGTAAAGTTTCACGTCAAAAAGTCAAACCAAATTTGCGAATACGAATGCGTCTATCATACAATTCACGTCGATTTGGACATCAGAAAGATTTCTACAAAATGGATCCCCAGGACCCTTATTGTCCGACTCGGGAGAATGGTCATATCATGAGAATAGTGGGCGTGTTTCTCCTAATATTTGCTTTCTTCTTTCTTTCTCCTGAGAATTGGCTATTCTTGAAGGTTTCACTTCTCTTACAAATCGTGAAAACTACTCTCTCGAAAATTTGTAGGAGAATCTTGTTGTTGTTAGAAGTATGCGCACATAATACGCACATAATATATTACTTTGAGTTTTGTATTTGATTAAATTGGTTACAGGTAGGTTGTTAACATATTGTAATTGTCGCCAGTCTTTACGACTTCCACATAAACGTACTTGAACATCGTCCCGTTTGTAAATCTGGATGGGATTTCATAAAATCAACAAGAACATTTTTTGTTCTTTGTTCATTGAATATGCACGTTCTCGTTGCATTACTACGTTGTTGCTATAATGGACGCAATGTTGAAAGATATAATACTCGAAATATTATACACAATTCTAGCACACAATTGACATAACGTTTTGAGAGAAGTGATCTATCCCTCCTCTCAATAGAGCGATCACTTCTCTTACGCTGGAGAATAGCGCTCCAGATGCGTAGAATGCTGACCAGAATCGTGAATGGGTGAAAGCATCACACGTTCGATCTGTGCTCGGTTTGTAAATGATGCAGACTTCGTAAGCCGTATTGTTACTATGGAGGAAACTTGGGTACACTCGACACGACTTAGTCTTCGAATGGTTTTACTAAGCGACAGTATGCTGTCTTTGTCAGTCCATCCTCTCCATATTTAACGTGACCGTTTCTTCGATAAGGGTAGCAGCGTGTTTTTAGTAATGTAACATTACGATTATCGAAGAAACGGACAAGACTAAATCGTGTCGAGTGTACATTTCTACGATCAAGAAACAAAAAGCAACAATCGATGGAATAGAGACACTCTGGTTCTACAAAGCCTAAAAGGTTTCGTTTTCATAAATCTACTGGAAAGTATAATACGAATAATAACTGAGAATTATTATCGACGTTACTGACCCACTCTACGAGGAAAAATTATGGAGAGAAAACGCGGAAAGGTGTTCAAAGATGTTTTATTTTTGCAGATATTCACCAGATCTGGCTCCGTCCGACTACGATGTCTTTCCTTAACTGTAATAAAAGTTTAAACGGTCGTAAATTTTCTTTCAACGAAAAGGTGATAGCAGCTGCGGAGGCCAGCACACATTTGATACACAGCTTTTGAAATGACTAATTAGTCTCAGTTTTTTCTACATAAAAGCAAAGATGTATGTGGGGGAATATGCTATTTAATGTTTTGAATACCTATTTTTGTCAATTTCAGCCGAAAATTAGTGTTGGCCGAAGAACTGGTGAAATCACCTTATATTCATATAGATAAATTTAGAAAGTTTGTGTGGATCTTAAATGATTGTGTAACATTACCGCTTACTAGTTTGCTTGTTCTTTCATGCGAAAATATAGAAAAGTGTTACGTTTTTATATTACATATTGTTGCGTTAGAAAAAGAATGTTTTTGTTAAGTTAAATTTCTAAGGAATAACTTGTTTCGCAATATCAGTGGTTTTTACATATTAGTACTTTCTAATACATAGATAGGATAACGCTTGAAACTAGCACAATTTCGAAGTTAAAGCTATAGAAAGAAATGAGCTATGTAGGTGTCTTTTTGTTGTGATAATATTGATGTGAAAGAAAACGTTTAATGTTAACGAAAAATAGTTTAGCACAAATACCAGTTTTACGAATATTCTGTGTTGTTGTGTATTACTGGATTTTTCTTCATATTTAATTAAATTAATCCGAAAACACACAACCTTACGTTACCACCTCTCACTAAATAATACCTACATATGTAGGTACAGTCAAACTTGGATATAGCGAACCATGGAGAAGTATCAAAAATACTTCGTTACAGCCGAGCGATCGTTATAGGAGAGGTGTAGGTGTGTTGTGTATTTGTGATGTAAAAGAGATAGTTGCTGTGGTAATAACGTTTATTAAACATTTTCTTAATAAGTATATAAAAAATAAACACCAATTCTAAGTACATACGAGTATGTATGTATGTACATAGTAAAAAAACGGTAACATAAAACTACAGTTTAAAGATATATTTGTACATACATAAAATCTGTTCGATTTTCTAAAACAATATTTTGAATGGTGTTTTGAATAACTTGAATGTAATCGCTTTTGAAGTTGTTACATCGTTACACACCGGTTAAATTTTATCCGATCTGGAGGTTACTTATAAGAATATCAAAATTTATCATACTTACTAACATACAAACTTTGAGAGTGGTCAGACGATGATTTTCAATTTTCTATAGTCTAGAGACACGAGACAATAAGTCATATCATTTTCAGCGTTTGACCACCTCTCCAAGATTCTGAAAAGTGTGATAATTTAAGCTAACCGGCTACTTAATTGAGGTTGGAAAGACCGGCCCTATAGGTATAATATTTTGTCGATTTTCTGATTATTTTGTGGTGTCAATTTCGCCGACCTAGAATTAATTAGTTTTGAGTAGTGTAAGTTATCGCAAACCGTCTAACACCTGTAAACTATATAGATACATTAAAAATGTAATCAAATATGTTTCAAAGTATCAAAACGTAAGGGTATGCATGTTCGCATAATGATTTTTTAAAAGGCATTTGCTCAACTCAAACAATAAGAGCAGAGACATGTGGCGCATCATAAATAAAAATGTGGGTAAAACTTCCCCGACGATTTTGCCCCGTACCAACAATCTAACACATCTGGCGAACAACTTCAACGACTTCTTTATAAACAGTGCTGAGACTGTACAAACACATAATAGCCGAACAAACTTGAACAATAACTTGAACACCTTTTACTTCCTCCCAACTTGTAGAAATGAACTATTGTCACATGTAAAATCTTTAAAAGACTCGAAATCCTCTGGTGTTGATCACATCCCTACCAATTTCCTAAAAAAGTGTTCCTCAAACTTACATAGACCCGTTAGCTCATATTATAAATGAATCGTTTCGATCCGGCATTTTCCCAGTACTTTAAAAACATGCGCTAGTTATACCTACGTACAAGAAAGGCGATCCCAATGATTTGACTAATTACAGACCTATAAGTCTACTCACAGGTTTCTCTAAACAATTTGAAAAGATTGCATACCATCGGCTCTACAGTTTCCTCACGAAGTACAGTTTAATTGACACTCGTCAACATGGTTTTCTAAAGAATAAGAGTATAGAAACAGCCTTATGTATGTATGGGGCGGTTCATACTGCTCTAGAAAACAAACAAATTCCTTGTGGAGTCCTATTAGATCTGTCTAAAGCTTTTGATACCATTAATCACAATTTGCTAACGGACAAACTACAGACTTATGGAATTCGAGGCACGGCTCTTTGCTGGTTCAAATCGTATCTCTACAATCGGAACCAATCGCTGTATGTATACATAAGAATGGTATCACTGCATGTTCAGAAAACCGTCGAATAACAGTAGGGGTGCCGCAAGGAAGCATACTTGGTCCACTGCTATTCATTCTTTATTTCAACGACATTCATCAAATTCAGAAGTCAATGTGCAACGGATTGACTATAAATTACGCTGATGACACATCTTTACTTGATATGGAAAACTCCTTGGAATCCGTTGTTTCCACCACAGCCAACTACATGGAGTCACTGCAGCAATGGTTTTCATCAAATCACCTACAAATCAATCACAATAAAACAAACGTAATCTTATTCAAAACCAAAGCGAACGTCACTTATCCTAACACATTATTGTTAAATTCGCATAATTATCCAGTTCAAAATACGGTCCGCCTGCTTGGAGTAATGGTCGATGATCAACTTAAATGGAAACAACATATTGACTTACTTTGTAAAAGACTGAGCGGTCTCTGCTATGCTATCCGTCAATTACGTGATACTGTGAGATCTCTGGCATTGTTTACGGAAGTTCTACATGTTATGTACTATGGCTGCTGTTTCCCACATTTTAGATACGGTATTATCGTATGGGGAGGCAGCAGCGATATTCACCGGATTTTTGTTATCCAGAAGAAGATCCTTCGTACAATCCTACGATTGGGGGTATGTGGAATCGTGTAGAAAGCAATTTAAAAATAACAGTATGTTGACTATATACGGGATTTACATCTTTGAAATACGAAATCTTCTTATTCAAAACTAGGCAAGTATTTCAACTGAACACAATAACACATGACTATTCAACAAGATTCAGACACAATTATTCTTATCCCAAACACGGGTTAACCTTAACAGAGACCAGCTTAGCTTATACGGGATTAACACTGTTCAATAAACTCCCTCCGACAATCAAGGAGATTAGTAATATAACGCAATTCCTGCAGTGCGTTATATAACTTTCTGTGTAACTTGGAACCATACAGTATGCAAGAATTTTTAGGGCCTCCCCTTATTTAATTTAGATTTTCTTTTAATATTTATATTATTTTTTACTCATCACCTTATTAGAAAGATACTTCGTCCAATGTACCTAACTCTGTTACATATATATATGTTTTTTTAATATTTTGTCTACATTTGTTATTTAATTATTAGTTTTTGCACCATGTATGACTTTTGCACTTGTACTTATACATACTGCAATAATAAAATAAAATAAAATATAATCGCTTTTGAAGTTGTTACATCGAACAAATTTTGTTAAAGTTTCAAGTGAATTCGAGGCTTTGAACACTGTTGGCAGATTATTTTCATCTTTAAATCCACCTTGGTCCTGATCAGATTCGTCATCATCAAAAGTTATTTCGCTGCTGCTGACAGAGGCAATAATCTCTCTATCTGAAGGAAACTCATCGATATACAACTACGTTATCGTCGGCAGACACAAATTCATTTAAATTGAAATGATCGTAATCTGTAATTGAATTTTGTATGGCTCATTCTTGTCAATCGACTACATATGTTTCTTTATTGTTTTCTTGGTCTATGGGCTGAAGGACGGTTGTTACATTTAGTGGCAAAAAAATCAACTCAATGCAATTGAAATTAACGACTTTTAGATCTTTTGGATGTGCTGGACAACTATCAATCAACAGTAAAATCTTTCTCTCAGCCTTGACGAGTTCTTTATCCCAGTCCCCTAAAAATTTTTCAAAAATTTCGGAGGTAATCCATGCCCGTTTATTAGAAAAATATATGTCACGGGATCATGAACATTTTTGAAACATCTCGGTGAAGTCGCCTTGCCAATAACAACGAGTTTTCTCTTCTCGGAGCTGTCCATGTTCACACAGACAAACAGTAATACGGTCTTAAGCCATTTTTCCTCCTGAGCATTTTCCCCCTCTAAATGATAAAGTTTTATCGGGCGTCATCTTAACAACGATCTCGGTTTCATCGCCACTAAAAATATTACGTTCATCATATTTTTGCTTAAGACTTGGCCAAATTGTTGTTAACCACTGATTTGTGATTTCGAGATTTACACTAGCAAATTCGCCTTGCATTTTTTTACTTTGGATGTCAAATCTTCGTTTGTACCGGTCAATCAATCCTCTCGAACATTCAGTTTTCCTCGTTGACGATTCTGGTTCTTGTTTATTAGACCTCTCAAACTCTGAAGCTTTAGCTTGCTGAATAGGTCCAGATATCGGAATATTTTGACCCCTTTTTATTGAAAACCACCTCAGAAGAGATCTCTCTGGTTCTGTTTTTTTGTCGAAGGCGAATTTACATCTTGAACGGTTAGATATTTTTCAGTTATTCAAATTAATTGTAAATTATTTAAAATATTCTATATATTCCGTATTTGATTAGCTCTATTAATGAAATGCGCATACATAACTTCAATGATTCCCTGTACGTTTAATACACATGCAGGGAATGTTAAAATGTTTATATAATATTTCGTTTTATTTAAACGAGATAAACGTGTCAGATATCTTATCGCCGTGTAAATATTTGAAGTCGGTTTTAATTTCTTTAGAGTTGTGTTGAATTTTCGAAAGTAAATACTATCATAATGACACCTTAAACGTTAAAAATATTCTACCATTTCACATGTGTACGAGTTATATATTATATATTACGAGTATGTATTTAAGAAGTCTTCCATGTCTGTTAGGAGCATATTTAGTTACTTCGGTTTATAACTAAATATTTCTAGATTATCTGTAAATTATGATAACATGGCAATTAAACCCAATATATTTCTTCCAGCTCCTAAATCGTATAGGTAGTATCAGATTAAGATTATATAGCATATATTTTGCTTCAACGAGATACACACATAAATCATCACGCACTTTCAGGAGCGTTTCAAGTGGCCATAATTGGATATACTTTTTTTATTGAATAATTCATTGGATGTTAATGGAATTAACTTTACGAACATAGTATACTAACTGTACTTGCGTTCAACATGAATTAACTCTGCGCCCGGCTGAGTAATTTTACCGTGTGCTTGGTATTTGTGTTTGTTGAACGTAGAATTCAAATATTCTCTCTGATCAGTCACCGTCAATAGATCTATATAGGTATTTCTTTTGCCTGCGTAAAAATCGATACTTTAACAATAAGATTTTCTCCTTTACTGCTGTTATTTATGCTTGAGTTAATTTGTAACTCGATTGGTTCTTTCTTTATTCTAATTTACGTAAAAGTAAAAGTATATCCTGATGGCTTTTTCAACTTCAGGTTTCTAAATTTCTTTTTTCTTGACAAAGTTTGTAATGTTATCTTATTATTGTTACAGGTAAAACATTCTGCCAAGTTTGCAAGAAGAAGTGTTCGGGGGAAGTACTCAGAGTACAGGATAAATATTTTCACACGTCGTGTTTCAAATGTAAAGTATGTAACCATTCCTTAGCTCAAGGCGGCTTCTTTTCCAAAGACGGTGAATACTACTGTACCTCGGATTATCAACGGAATTTTGGAACAAAATGTGCAGCTTGTCAAGACTATGTAGAAGGAGAGGTATGTATATAATTATAGATTTACTACTAATTAAAGTTAAATGTATATTAGTGATATTAATCTCCAGACCAACTAGACCAAACAGAAACGATTTAATGCATTAATATAATCAGCTATCTGCATCTCTCACCAGATGACTCACTTCAATCAAACACATTTCGTCGATATGATTCATCGCGAACCCGAACACTTTCGAAACAATTATCAATTTCATCAATAAAAACTAAAAAAAGGATCAACAAAAAGATCTATGAAAATGCCTTATTATAGTTCTATTGAATTAACTCGTGATAGAACCGTGAAGCAGTTCGCCGCAAACAAACGCGTACGGTGAAAGTATAGGTACAGTCGCTTTTGCCGTAAAAATAAAAATTCGAAAAAAGCATGTTTAACGCGAAATCAATGAGCCGTATTCTCTTTAACATCGGCTTAATAAGCGTACGATGCTTTTCCATATTTTCGTAAGGGGGTAATCACTGTAATTATAATAATTACGGTTCAATCAGGCCGATCCTAGGAAGGTGTTGAGTTTTGTTCTTCGTCTAAAACAATTTATTAAACTAAAATGTTCTAATTAGAGAATATAGGAGTTTAATTGTTATTATTATGGTAGATGTTTAAGTACCGACTTTCTATTTAAAATCAACTGTTTCTGTTTCTTATTGCATTTAATAATAAGTATAAACGAGGTAAAAGAGACGTAATTAAGTTAATATTATTAGAACGAATCTTAAGTCATTTAAAGAGGTTTTTTTAATGAAAGCAGCTTTTTGTAAATCTTCGGAACCTTCTAACTACTTCAAAACGACAAAATTAGATAAACATTTTTATTCAGTACATATTTTAATTTATTTTTGTTCAGAAAGTTGTCAAAACCTACCTTGAAGTTGCTCATCCAAATTGATAAATTTTGAATTTTTGAGACCATATTTCTCCATAATGCAGGCTTAATTTTTTGGGGAAGTGTAAGTGCTTAAACATATTCTATTTACAGGAACAGTTAACATTGATATTTGATTCTTTTATTAGTAATATTTTTTGAAACGCTTTAAATTTTCTAAAAAAGAAACAATTTTGAAAACTTTTATTTCTGTTAGAACCAAGAAAATCTGAAATTTTATGAAAGTGAAGGTAAAGTTTTTCTTACAAAATTCAAACATTTCTATTCATGTCAATATTTGATATGACTAAAGTCGTTGAAGACTTGCTTTCATTGTCTCTCTTCGGTGCTGCCTGCGTCATCGCAGGCATTCTTACTATGATAAGAAGTAAAGAAAAAAAAAATCACTTTTTATACGAGTTTTAAGGGGTTGTAACTCGACTTCAAACTTGAAGATCAATGGCCAAAATGTTAAAAATTGGAAATATACAAATTTTGTTCATCAAATACGATTGACCAATGTTTGACCACCAAATAATTTTTTTGAAAACTTTCAATAGTCGAAAAAAATGAAAATAAAAAACTAATTAATATGTTTAATGAAATGAGGTCAAACGCAGAAAATTTCACAACCTTTTGCTTGAGGCCACTTAATCATAACAAACTACAAATCATCGTTTGACCACCCACCGGTTAATTTTTATCCGACCTTGAAGTTAAATATAAGAGTTTCAGAGTTTATCACACTTTTCACAAACTTTGAGGGGTGGTCAAACGCTGAAAATGGTGTGGCTTATTGTCCTGTGACTTTAGACTACACAAAATCGAAAATCACGGTTTGACCACACACCGGTTAAATTTTATCCGACCTCGAAGTTACTTATAAGAGTTTCAAAATTTTTCGTACTTCTCACAAACTTTAAGAGGTGGTCAGACGATGATTTTCAATTTTCTGTAGTCTAGAGACACGAGACGAGTTTGACCACCTCTCCAAGTTTCTGAAAAGTGTGATAAATTTTGAAACTCTCATATGTAACTTCAAGATCGGATAAAAATGAACCAGAGGATAGTCAAACGATGATTTTGGTTTTTTTTTTGTGGTAATAGATCACAAGACAATAGGCCGCACCATTTTCAGCGTTTGATTACCTCTCAAAGTGGGATGAACTTTGAAAGCTATGATGGCTGTAGCCTAAACAAAAAAGTGGTCAATCAAAATCCCTGATGTTCAATCCTTCCTATAATTTTTTATCGATTTTCTACCATCTTGTGGTGTCAACTTCCCAGACCTAGAATTAATTAGTTTTGAGTAGGTAGTGTAAGTTATCGCAAATCTCTAAGACCTGTAAACTATATAGATAGGTACATTAAAAATGTAATCAAATATGTTTCAAAGTACCAAAACGTTAGGGTATGCATATTGGAATCATGAATTTTGTTTCTGCGATGTTGATGCAACTAATTTTTTTTTGTGATGCTTGGAATTGATTGATTATTCAATCCGTCGGAACTTTAAAAACGATCCCTCGAGTTGTGCTTTGATGAAACCACATCACTTTCTCTCTCAATGTGTATTATTAGTTTATTAAGATTGCATTTATTGTTTTTTCGTAGAAAACTGAATAAGAAAGATGTTGTGGTATTTAATGTTAATAAAAATTATAATGTTAACTATTCCTCCACACAAAATAAATCAGTAGTTGCTTTGTTTTGAATTTTCGCACAATTACACACTTTAGCAGCTTAACATATGATAATATGTAGGTACCTAGCTATAACTTAAGTTTTAAGAAATAATTTCAGTATAATAAAAACAACACTGGTCTCAGCGCAGTGCCTGGTGGAACATTGCTCCTGTAGATTGTTTTGGAACTTTTCCAATTTTAAAGCTAGGTTTACACGCTCAAAGAAATTGATGAATTTATTCATGAATATATTTCTCAATTTATTGGATCATGTAAACAGTAAAAGTTAATCCAATACCTTAAACGAATTCATGAATGCCAATCCTCAAGTAGTGACTTTTGTTTTTAGCAACCTAAAATGTCTGTTTAGGTTTGTGTCATTTATGAATTTGGAGGTTACGCTTAACTTATTGTTATCTATTATTATTATTATACTGTAGTAGAAATGGGAATTACAAAGAAGGCGAAAACACGACGCCAATTACTGCACATTTATTGCAATATAAGAAATCGACGTTGATAAGTGAGGCTGTTGATTGAAGCGATACATAAAGATGCGCAACCTATGACAGTTGACAGAAATTTCAGATCCATCAAATGCAAATTCCATTTGGTGGATCTAAAATTTGGAATTTGCATTTGGAAAAATGGAATTTACATTTGATGGATCTGAAATTTCTGTCAACTGTCAGAGGTTGCGCATCTTTATGTATTCGTTCAATCAACGGTGAGGCCTTGGTTGTAACGAAGAGAAAAAGGCAAATCTAGTTAATAAGGACTTCCAATACGATCCTGGTCAATTTAAATCATTTGTACGAATGTATGCCAAATACGATTTTAATATTTTCTCAGCCTAACAATGTTTTATAAAAAGAATAAACATCAAAACAATTTACACATCATGAAAGTTGGTATAAAAAATAGTAAATTTTAATCTAAAATGTAACCATAAGTACCTATAAAATTGACCAAAAATTAGAGCAGATTCTAATTCGTCAATTTATTTATGAATTTATTTGACAAACAAAATTCACGACAATTTTAGCGTTTAAACATTCCAATAAGTTCAAGGTTAAAAACTTCATGAATTTATTTCACCGTGTAAACTGAGCATAAGAATAAGAATCTACTACTTTCTCTCTAACAATCAATTTTGATTTTTTGTATGAAGTATTTAATGTGCTTTTTGTAATTACTGCAGAGTGATTATAGTTCCATATTACCTGGATTTAAAACCAATTGCTTATGTAATTTATTGTGTGTGATAATCGATTTGCTAATACCTGTCGTTATCAAAACTTCAGGCAGATTTATTCTTTCTTTAAGTGAAGCTTTTTAACTTGATTCCCTATATGTAAACATATCCAATTTTGAAAAACGAAAAAGAATATGTCATGCTCCAGGTTTACCAAGAATCGAGTAATCAGCTTTCTAGTTGTTGAATGAAATAATACTTAGCAATTGAAAAGTTTTCAGACGTCGCAACCACATTACCGTGAGATTTTCCAGTTGTCCTGGAGCTAAGAAAGAAATATTGTTAAAGCTACCGCATCCCTTACATTATCTGTATATCTTTCTTTGATTTTTCTCCCTCTGATTATTTGATCGATATTTAAGCTTATTAAGTTTTAATAAGCTCGTATAATAACATCGAACACCAAATTTAATAATTCATTTATAGAAAATAGAGAAGAAACACGTGCCCCAGTTTTACGAATGTAGATCTAATTTAAACGGTCAAGTATTTAAGAAATAACGTTAATTAAAGTCAAACTGCAAAAGTAAAAGACAGAAATAGGAAAATGTTATCGCTCTCTTAAAGTATATACGACTAATACTATCTGTAGTAGTAACCAATGAACTCATACCATAGTTAGGTATGTCAGACACCAATTAACCTTAAGTGGGACAATTGAACAATTATATCATGCATTTTATAAAAGGAATGACATCTAGAGGATGCGATAGGACTTAAACAGGTTAAATTAACGCCTTTCCTCGTTGATTCGGGATTACATGCTTTTTCCTAAAATAGAAATGATTCTTCTACGTAAATTTAAATACGGTCTCTTTCTTGTTTACAGGTCGTCACAGCTTTGGGCAAAACTTACCACCAAAAGTGTTTCACTTGCAACAGGTGCCGCCAAGCTTTTCCCAGCGGTGAGAAAGTCACCTATACCGGTAAAGAGGTACTCTGCCAGAAATGTGTTCAAATCCCGGTTCGGCAAGCCAGTACTCCTCAAACAAGTCCTACGTCTACTAATCCTAATGGTAAGTGTAATAGCATGTTTAAGAAAACAATTTTTGACCTTTTGGTGTTACTTTTTGGTAAAACCACGTATCTATTTCTTCAACGAAATATGTAGACAATGTAATATATTATGTGAGGATTAATTGCAATAACGATAGTAATAAACCATACTATGAACTTTATATCACAATGCAATTACGAGTATTGTATTTACAATAATTAATATACATAATCGAATGAATTATGTATATCATACAACTGGGGTTTATAACTTCTTGGGCATGTTAATTGACAATGATATTATATAACCACATAACTATAAAACAAGCCTTCTAGAAATAACAATTATTGCTTACGATATTTATAAGATACTCTTTGTTTTGAATTGTTGATCCATTACAGAACAGGAAAGCTTGTATAGAACAAGATTTTGTTTACCATTCTTTTGTGTTTGCGTTTTAATAAGTTAGAATTCATGATATTCGTTAAGGCTGTGGTAGGAGTTCCTACAATAATTATTGTAGACATTCAGATTCTATAAAGGTAACACAGAATTTTATATAAGGCAGAGGAAAATGCTAATTACTTAATGAATTTTATATTTATTTAAAAAAATATGAAGCCAAACACACAAGACAAGACTCGAACCCCGCATTTTCGATTTTGGGACTTTCAGACAAGTTGTAGCCTACAGAACTATGATTTTGATGATCCTACATCATGGTTTTGATAGTCCTGGATCACAATTTTCATCTGGCTTTAAGCTGGTATTGACTTGGTCTTGAATTGATTTTGATTTGGTTTTGAGGCTGTCTAACTTGGTTTTGACTTAACCTGAATCTATTTTGACCCCGTTTCAGAGCCTCTTTGTGCTGGTGTGACTGGGTTTGAACTCTTTCTATTTAAAATGATCTTAAGGAACTCAAGGAGGAACTCAGCATTAAACCAGCTTAACACTCCCACTGCTATTGTAGTGCTACGGCGCTTACCTAGAGAACTCTGCAGCTGCACTACCCCATCCTTGGTGGCCACACTCAGGGAAACGGGCGTGGCGAGAGAATTTGGCGAAGATAGTAGGGGAGGATAAAAGTCGGTTCGCCGAGGAGTAGTCCGACCGCTGGTTGTCTGGTTGGGGAAACCTTGGGTTTCATCCTAAAACAACTCGGTGACTCTGGGACCCTACGGTTTCACTGTAGCTGCCGCGGATACTTGATCGCCGGAGGGCGAAAGGGTTGGCGCGGTTGGCATTTTGGGGTAGGGCTTTTGCCCGGCCGTCCCCGTAGTTCAGGCTTAATTCACGGGCGGGCTGGTTGTACCTCACGGCCAGATTCCGTTTCCCACGCTTGGCCGATAGTAGCCATCCGCAAGGAGGCCTAGGCCCCGTGGGGTTAGATGTGAGGTAGGAGTTCGCTAAAGCGTCTCCAACGGTGACCCGTCCAACGTTGACAAGAAAACTTGTCTAACATGGGTAGCACGGGAGAGAGGAGCCCACCGGTTCGCCGGGCCTCTCTGAGAGGTGTCGGTCTCGTGCGGGCAACTGGTTTCGTGCCTCTTTGTCCTGAGGAGTGTGTGCACTTTCCCGCCGAACCCCGCATTTTCGATTTTGGGACTTTCAGACAAGTTGTAGCCTACAGAACTATGATTTTGATGATCCTACATCATGGTTTTGATAGTCCTGGATCACAATTTTCATCTGGCTTTAAGCTGGTATTGACTTGGTCTTGAATTGATTTTGATTTGGTTTTGAGGCTGTCTAACTTGGTTTTGACTTAACCTGAATCTATTTTGACCCCGTTTCAGAGCCTCTTTGTGCTGGTGTGACTGGGTTTGAACTCTTTCTATTTAAAATGATCTTAAGGAACTCAAGGAGGAACTCAGCATTAAACCAGCTTAACACTCCACTGCTATTGTAGTGCTACGGCGCTTACCTAGAGAACTCTGCAGCTGCACTACCCCATCCTTGGTGGCCACACTCAGGGAAACGGGCGTGGCGAGAGAATTTGGCGAAGATAGTAGGGGAGGATAAAAGTCGGTTCGCCGAGGAGTAGTCCGACCGCTGGTTGTCTGGTTGGGGAAACCTTGGGTTTCATCCTAAAACAACTCGGTGACTCTGGGACCCTACGGTTTCACTGTAGCTGCCGCGGATACTTGATCGCCGGAGGGGCGAAAGGGTTGGCGCGGTTGGCATTTTGGGGTAGGGCTTTTGCCCGGCCGTCCCCGTAGTTCAGGCTTAATTCACGGGCGGGCTGGTTGTACCTCACGGCCAGATTCCGTTTCCCACGCTTGGCCGATAGTAGCCATCCGCAAGGAGGCCTAGGCCCCGTGGGGTTAGATGTGAGGTAGGAGTTCGCTAAAGCGTCTCCAACGGTGACCCGTCCAACGTTGACAAGAAAACTTGTCTAACATGGGTAGCACGGGAGAGAGGAGCCCACCGGTTCGCCGGGCCTCTCTGAGAGGTGTCGGTCTCGTGCGGGCAACTGGTTTCGTGCCTCTTTGTCCTGAGGAGTGTGTGCACTTTCCCTGTTTTTGCCGCATACCTAACGGTCGGTCGGCAGCTGGTGCTCCTTTGGGGTCCAGCAACCACTTTCGTGCTATTGCAGTTATAGCGACTAGCAGTGACAATATTGCTTGAACCAATTAGCAGGTATAATACGAAGAAATAGAAAACATTGAACAGAAAGGAGCGGTGAAGCTATAAAACCATGTTCCAAGACTATTAAAATTGGGTTAAAACCATAATTTAAAATTATCAAAACAAAACGTGAATGGTTCATAAACGTTAAAACTGGGTTTAGAACCATGAATATCATTCTGTAGCAAGTTACAAGTTGTGAAATCTTGGGGTAGTTTGGCATTCTATGTGTGTACCTTACTAGTGGTGTCAGGAACCGTGATTTGTAAGAACCTGATACTTGTTTTACAAAATTTCGGGGAACGAGTAACGTTCTTGCTTCCTATGTAGTTTTCAATTATAATTTTGACACAGATCTTTTTAATCGTTAGCTTAATATAGATAGAATTGTCGGGGATTGATAGTCGTGCTAGTGATCTAGGGTCATATTTATAGTTCGTGCTTAAGATCGTGTCGATGCTTGAGCACGCGAATTTGACATAAATCTCATTTCGAATGTGCCAAACCTCAAACACCAACTATAAAGTTTCTGTCAGCTCTGATTGAATTATCACTTTGAAACTCTGAAAATTGAAACTATAATCACAGCCCACAGGTGTTCTATAGGGTTAGCGTCTGGACTTTGGGGTTAAAAGTGATCCATTGTTCCGTCTATAAAAACTAAATTACCCACCCCACTAACTGCCATGCAATCCCCCACACCATTATCAAGCTGCTTCCATGCCTTATTGTCGCTTTTAGATATTTTTAAATGGAGCTCTGTATTTCGTTGTCACTACACATTACCTCTACCACCTGACAGGAAAATATTGAATTTACTTTCATCCGAGAATATAACACTTTTCAAATAACTTTCGTCCTTCTTTAAATACTCATTAGCAAAATTTAGTCGTTTCCCCTTATTAATCCATGGTTTATTTCTAGCTACTCAACTATGGAACTCGTGATTTTTAACTTTCTTGTACATGTTTCTGCATTAAACTGTTTACGTAATAAAAAACTGCATTTTATTGCTTAATATGGTTTAGAAAATATTATTTCTTAAAAAAGTCAGGTATTTTGCTTTGAACAATGTTTACAATTATATAATTTTTCTGCAAAATAAGTTTAACTTTATTTAAATTTGAAAACATGTTAATGCTGCTTCACCGCAGTTTCTTCTTCAATATCAACATCTCCTTCCATATCCTCAACTTCTTCTTCCTGAAGTCTTTAATTTACAAAGTCTGTGTCAGGTAATTCTTCTCTACAGAAACGTTATTATCGACGTTTACGAACTCGTTAAAGTCATTTAAAAACATTAATTTGTTTATTAGTATTAGCTCCGTCAATGGAAGGTCATCCTATGGATCTGATTCCATGATACCAACTGTTTACCGACATAGCGAAAACAATTACGAATGGTTTGGGTAGAAACTTGAACATGAAAGGCATAATTAATTCACAGCGTCCAAAATAGTAATGCTTTTGTTGATGTTGGTATTTTCTGGAGTCTCCATCATTTTAATCAACATTTGTTTTCTGTAAATTTGTTTAAAACTCCAAATGACACCCTGGTCCATGGGCTGTAAAACTGATGCTGCATTAGGTGGGAAAAAATGTTTGACACGGTGGATTTTCTGAACCCCATTTTTGAACATGCATTTGCTTGAGATGTTCCTTTTTCAATATCAGTTATTATTGCCGATTTTTTCATATCAGCGTAAAGGCCCGTTTCGCCCTTTTAGCCATATTTTTGAAAAGTTCAGAGACAAATATGACGTGACGTGCCGAATAACATCCACAGAACTGCAAACCGCAAGTGCTACATCGAAGAAATGCTGCATACTATTGCATAAAAAAACATTGTGCCGGGGAATCACCGGAAAAACTTATACTAAACTAATTCTGGTCCACTACAAGCGAGGTTTCGTTATAAACGAGTCCATCTTGTCCTAGTATTTTACATGTGTTTCATCCGGGACTTGAAAATTAGTTCTTTACATGCGAGTTTCCATTATAAGCGAATTCATTACAAATGAATTATACTGTAGTTATTACTAATGAACACTAAAGGCACCTAGAAACAAAACGATCGGTTGTACCTACTACTCGGCGTACTACAAGTAAAGAGAAGTAGAACTAAGAAAATAAAGTCGTAGAGAGAAGTCAGTTGCTGTTTTTCCTCCTCACGTAAACTGTCGAACCAACTACAGTTGTACAACGGACTGTACAGCCGAACGTTTCGTCTGTAGGGCGCTTAAGATGTGGGTTTTTGTTAACTTAAGGAATTAACATGTTTTCTTCTCTAGGTGTTAAAATTTGCGGTCGACCAATTTGAGGTGTATTAACGACAATATGATGAGTACAGTATTTTTTAATAATTGACAGTAGCTTTAGATCGGTTAATTAATTTAGCTATTTTCACGTAAGGTTTTCCTCCATTCTGCTATTTTAGTGCTAATTGATCTTAAGGAATACTTATTTCCATACTTTTGCCTCATTTCGCCCAGAAGTACTTATGTATCGGACTTATCACGAAGAAAGCTACCACGGCACTAAAATTTCCTCACAAACTACAAAAATAAGCGTTTGAGCTGGGGTCTTCCCCGAGTTACCTTCCATAAAGTAAAATATATGTAGGTAACGTATGAATCAAGGCCTAAGCTAAGGTTAAGCAGATTTATAGCTCATGCTTACTGTCATGCCGATACATAACCATACATACTATTTTGACGTAAATGTCATTGCAAATATGTCAAAATCTCGTACTCAAGCATCGATTTGATACAACCTTAACCATGAACTTAAATCGGAGTGTAAGACATAATTCAGACATGGTAGGCGAAAATAATGTACTGTATTATGTACAATGTTAGGAACAGTACGAAGATATTAGCAGTCCGAGCGAAGCAAAGGCTGTTAAAGCGTTTCTGCATGTGTGGCACACATCTTTGGATATAATCGATCATCAATTGAGTATCAAATATGTATGAGCGGAAATTAGGTACGTTAGGCGTTTTCTTTACATCATTTTCAGACATTCTAAGCGGAAACACATTTTCGTCGACATATTTCTTGGTTAAAAAATCAGTTTTTTTTGATGTACTGGGTGAGTATTGATAAAAAGTAATTTACTAATTTTTGGTTATAAATTGTGATATGTGTGATCAGTGTTTACGGTTCCTCCATCGTCCAAAGTAAGGATTGCTATGTATTCAGTCAAACCCAAGAAGCAGGCTATTGCAGACGAACAATTTTTGTTTCAATAATTCTTTAAACTATTTGATACGACCTTGTTTGTGAGCTTCTATAAAATTGGGTGAGATCCAACGACTGCAAAGTGTCCAGACGTACAAATACTGATGCAAAATTGTGTGTATTGTTTTCATGCCAATGTTCAAGGATGTTTGAATCTTTCAGTATGTGATGTGTCGATGAGTACAGTAACATATATAACCTCCACGAAATTCGTCCCTAAAAATGATACCTCCATGCTGGAATTCAGAATATCAATTATTGATTATTATCACAAAAAACCAAAATAAACCCTATTTTTTCGTTTATTATTTTAATTCTCAATTTAATATTAATTTCCATCTAATCCATCTAATTCTGATCTAAACACCGATTAAATTGAACTCAAAACATCGCTTTATAATCAACCCACTCCACGTACGCTTTGTACATATGTCGATCTTTTTCACCCGTACTTTATTTTTTAAGCCTTAAAGTTTCAGGAATCGCTATTTTTAAACGGTTAACCGTGAAAACTGTTTATACTGTCATACGCTCTTGAGTTTTCTGAAAGGTCATCATTGATCTTGCGTACGTATATTGTACGAAACGCGTACGTGTTGGGGTCCCGTCGGTGTGTGCACGTTCGCATTGTATCCAGCGATGTGGATATTTATAAAACCCATCTGCATATTTGTACGAATGTTAAACTTACGGAAATGAATAAATTATTTCGATATGGCGCGCATCACCCACTCTCTCTCAATCGCCACATTGTTTATGTTATCTTTCCCAACGCGATAAACAAGATGGCGCTGACAGATATGTGGATTTGTTTTAACGGTGACGTATCACGTGTACAGCGGCGAGGATCCAGATGGCGCTCGAATAAATAAAAGTAAATTATGTTATTTTTGGGGGATTTTATTTTTCCACTTTTTATGTCCGAATTATAAATTGGAATTGAAACGATCGCTAATACAAAGCAGACTGTAATTAATTATGTTCGAATCGTGGTTTGGTTTTAATTTTTCAATTTGATGGTAAATCATGTTTTATACATTTCTATTTTGCTCGGGAATAAAACTCCATAAAACGGCGATATTATTAACTTCAATGTGTGTAATATTATTTAAAAATAGTCTTGGATATGTTATCGACAATTTTAAAAACAACCATCATATAAGAACGTAATTTTCTATTTATAGTTCATTTTTATAGTATAGATATTTGCATAACTCAATATATACATACATAATTATGTTTATTTTATTTAGATATGCGAATACCGCACATAAAACGGCATTAATGAATTCAACTTGGTCAAGGACTAACGTAATCACACATACATACATAGGCGACGTCATAAAAATGGTAACTACAACATGCTAGTCGTTAACATGCAATCTTACCTATTTAATACATTGAATTCGCGAGTGGACATTTTATTACTGGCTCCAGGATATCTCGTTACATTTCGTCTAATTGATTTAAGTACGGCTGCAGTCGTAAAAATGTTAATCATTTTATATGACAAAGGTTTTCACGCAACCTGACCACGTTAAAAGAGGTTCTTCCAACATTAACATTTCAGATTGTTTTTTTTTAATTTTTTCGACATATGAGTCATCAATGCAAAATGGTTAAGATTCTTTTATACATTCTAGACTATGCAATTAGAAATGGAATCTTGATTTGTTCGGTACAATTTATTTAATTACTTAAGTTTTTTACTCAATTTTTTCCACGTTTTTATTTTATAAAGATTGTGCCATATGAAGCGTTATAGCCTTGCTTCTTAATTCGGATGTATCGGATTCGAACACTGTTGGCTTCTTTCTGAGGTTGGCTTTTTTGCAAACTCCTCGGCAAATACGGAAAGGTGACATCTTATCCATCCAAAGACGCATGCCTAAGAATAACTGCCCAGGCCCGCAAAGCTAGCACAACAAGACGGTAAAAAAAACAGAAAACAGTGGACAGAATTGACCATTCATCGACTAGGTATTAAGGGACCATCAGCGATTTCGATTAACCACCCTTCCTCTAGGCAAGGCCTCAAAGAGGTGTTGCTGGAGCAGGGATTTTATTCTGTGGATGAATTCTTGGCATATAAGTTCTAATTCTTGGCATATATAGGGTGTTTCATAATATATGCGCAGGACTTCAACTTATTATCAACTTACCCTCTAAAATGCACCATTTTCGAGATACAGGGTGTTGAAATTTAATTTAAAAAAAAATCGTTTTTTGGAAATACCTCCGGAACCCTTTTATCGTAAAGAAAACAGCTTTTGTAACCATTTTCTACTTATAATAAGCTAAGTTGTGTGCGACAATTTTTTTTAAAGTCATAATTGGTGAAGATTTTGAAGGGGTAGTGGTTGTTTTTCTCCCCAACTTCTACGCCACTGGAAAAAGTACGGTTTTGACACGCCCATTTGAACCGCCAATGTTTTCTACACAAAAAAGGTACTGTTGGTCATGAGTTCTAAAAGTGACCGTTTTCGAGAAAAATCAACTTTTATGTTGAAAAACATGGTAATTTTTTTGAAATAAAAGTTTTATTATACAACATTAGAATAAGTAAGAAAAGCAAGCGTTAACAACACTGATTAATTTCTATTCGCTGAAAATTCTATTTGCTGAAAATATCACAATTTTATCATTTACATACCTTTAGATCGCAGTAATTTAAAAATTGTTATTTGAGCAATTTTTATTTGACCTTGAATTTACATATAACACAGCCTTCAACCGTTCAGTATACTTTTTAGGGATTTCTACAGGTGGACAAACGCTGAAAATGTGACTGTTTGTTGTTTCGTACCGTCGGATAAAAATTAATTATCTAGAGACATGAAAGAACAAGTTGAAAGTGTTAGATCACCCCTGAAAGCTCCTGAAATATATAATAAACTTTAGAAAGTCTATTATACATAACTTCAAGGTCGAATTAAAATTAACCGGAATGAAGCAACAAGTTGTAAGATTTGCATCGTTTGACCACCACCCCTGAATGTTCGTGAAAAGTGTAATAAACTTTCAAAACTCTATTATAATACAGTACAAATCTTGCACCTATGGTCGAGTCTCGGCTTAATCACGAACAGAATTAGCTCGATAACTTAAAAACCATAACAGTTAGAATAGTGCTCTCAGATACTTTTTGGGAGAAGATTTCATGCTCTACAAAAAAGTCTTAAAAGTTTTTTGATATCTTTCGATTCTGTCGTTAAGCCTATGTCTGTAAAGAAAGGGACAATTCGGGTTATTTTTGCCATATTTTCCCTTTTCTTTGCGAATCCATCAGCTTTAACCGTAAAAAATATCAAGAAAACTTGTGACTTTTTTTTGTAGAGCATGAAATTTTCTACAAAATATCGAGGAGAGCACTATTCTAATTGTTATGGTTTTGAAGTTCTCTCAGTGTGAGAACAACGGTAACTTCCATAGATAGTAAATCGCTCATTTTCGGGGGTGGGAGCGACCAAGAACCAACGCTACCTTTTGCTATTTGCTTTAATATCTCCAAAACTATGACATGTAAAAAAAAATTAAGACAAATATATAACTGTTTTATGAGTACTAAAAGATAGCGACAATAGTTTTAAAACAATATAGGGGGTGGGGGTTGTTTCTGGAAAACAAGAACTATGACAGGAAACCTATTGTCGCTATCTTTCAGTACTCATAAAACAGTTATATAAGGTAAGCAGGGGTGACATTGACAGGTAGACATCTACTGGCCATACACCCAAGTGAAGTTGAAGATTACTAAACAGTTTACCCGTTGGTTTTGTATGAGTACCACGTGCAGCGCTTATATTTTGTAACATTGAAACTTCGAGCAGGAACGTGTTTTTGATAATGTAACGTTTGTGTAAATAAAATAAATAAGTTCTGAAAAATATCTTATTGCTCTGTAAATTTGTATTTACTATGTCAAACATCTCTCACAACAAACATTGACTTAATATCAAATTATTACGAAATTTTGAGGTAATATTTTTACAGTGTCAATATTACCCATATGACAGGGTAACATTAACAATTGTACCATTTGTCTATTTTGGATTAAAACTTACTAAAATAGCATTTAGAAATTGGTTCCTAAGATACCTTTTAATAGATTGGGTCTAATAGTTACACTACAATAATTAACAAAGTGGGAAGTTCTTCACTGGATCTCTTGGTGCAGAAGTAGAACACTAAACACTTTAACCCACTAAACACCAAACAAGTTTTAACTAAAACACCGACGCGTTTCAACAGCAATGCTGTCATTATCAAGGCGATAATAAAACTAAATTAAAATAAAACCTACTAATAACAGGTAACCTAAATCTCAATCCGATACGCATCATTAATTTCCGTTTAACGAAAACAATGACGAATCTGGGATAGGGCCGTTGTCACAGTTCATTACACATGACTTATTGTTATATATTTCTAAACTTTCGAAAACATTTAGAAACTTACAATTGTTTATTTGTCTAATTAATTTAACATTCGTATGATCGATGTTGTGATCTGTTTCAAAAATGTGTTGAACAACGCCCGATTTCTCAATTCTATTCAATCTAAGATTAGCCATGTGCTCTTTGAATCTAGTTAAGACTGCTCTCCTGGTTTGCCCAATATATTTTTGATGACAATCTTTACAATTGATTTCGTAAATACCTGACTTTTCTGGAGATTGTATTTTATCTTGAAATTAATAATGCATATCGGATTGACCGTGCTTAACATTTAGGTTACCTGTATTTGTAAATTTTATTTTAATTTAGTTTTATTATCGCCTTGATAATGACAGCATTGCTGTTGAAACGCCTCTGTGTTTTAGTTAGCGGAAGGTAGCGTTGGCTCTTGGTCGCCACCACCCCCGAAAACGAGCGATTTAGCATCTATGGAAGTTACCATTGTTCTTACACTGCATCAGTCTACAAACCCACCAAATTTCATTTAAATTGGTCACCACCACTTGCCTGTGTTTCTTTGTAAGTCAAGCACCGACTATAGGTGTATGATTTGTACGGTATAAGTTCAAGGCCGAATTTAAATTAAACGGCGGCTGATAAAACGAGAATTTTCAATTGTTTTGTGGTCTAGGTATATGCTTCGGCAAGTTTTATGATTTTCGGCATTTAGATACCTCTGAAAGTCTGTAAGAAATGCGATGAACGTTGAAAACTCTGTTATATGTAACTTCAATGTCGGATAAAAACTGTCTGATGGGTGGTCGAACGAGAATTTTCAATTCTTTCTGGAAAAAAATTAAGGGCGGTAATCAAACATAGTCAAAGGATGGTCAATCCTGTCTGATGAATCAAATTTTTGTATTTCAATATGTAGTATGTTTGCCTAAACGAAAGGAGGTTCAGCGTTTTGCATAATACACGTTTTATCACATAGTCTACTGTTGTGTTTATGTCCTTGACAAGGTCAAATGCAACCAAAATTGATCACAATTTATATACCTATAAGGGAATTTTCCGTTGAGACAAATTGACGTCTTGTAGTATTATCTTGATTGTATTTTATTGGACTGTTTGTTTTTTAGTTTTTATGATTTTTATATTGAATTGATGCCAAAATATGAATTACCCAATTGAATTGAACAAATTTTGCAACAATTTAACAGGATTTTTATAATTGCTTCGTTTTCAGAATGTGCTGGTTGTCACGAAGAATTGAAAGAAGGACAAGCATTGGTCGCTTTAGAACGCCAATGGCATATTTGGTGCTTTAAATGTGGTACTTGCGGTACGGTGCTACATGGTGAATATATGGGTCGCGATGGTGTTCCATATTGCGAAAGAGATTACCAAAAGCAATATGGTGTTAAATGCGCCTACTGCAGTCGTTTCATCAGCGGTAAAGTATTACAGGTAAGTCAATCTACACAGCAAGCATTCAAGATTCTTAGAATCAGCTTTTGTATATCGATATTTTTAGTCACGTAAAAAAAACTGCACGTGCCTGTGATGCGTACCCCTTATTTAAAAAATTCCCCTCTTTTAGGCCGGCGACAATCATCATTTCCACCCCACGTGCGCCAGATGTACGAAGTGCGGCGACCCTTTCGGAGACGGCGAAGAAATGTACTTACAGGGTGGCGCCATCTGGCATCCGAGATGCGGCCCAGGTCCGACCGAAAACGGTCAGATATTAAACGGTACCGCCGAAAACGGCCACTGCACCGATACAGATACATCCGCTAGGGAATTCGACAGGATGTCTTGTTCCGGTGTTAGTGAAATGCAGGTATTTCCGGAAGTCGCATTCCAAAATTACAATTTTCTTTTTTGTCATTTTTTCTCCCCTATCTCTCAGAGAGCCATTTCTCAAGTAATACTATTCACACTCATGAATCACATTTTTTGAGCTTGTTACTATTATAATTATCTTAATTTTGTTTTGTTTTTTTTTTAATTTTATTATTATTTGAAATAATGATAGTGGTTTGATTTGATGTTCCCTTGTTTTTGGTTTAATTTTTTTTTGTTTCTCGTCCTTTATTGTTGTCGTATTTAATACACCTTATGATTTGTTTTTGTAATTTTCGTTTGCATGTAAATTTTTGCAGTTTTCCATGCGTTCGCGAACACCTAGCTTGACCGGTTCTCTATATAGCCCTACCAGCATGTCTAGAAAGGTTTGTTTTTATTATATTCTTTTTTCCGTTATTTAATTCGATTATTTTATGTAAAAAATTCCACCTATTTCTGTATACTTTTGTCGATTTTTTTTAAAATTATAATACGCTTGATGAAGTTAGGATTTTTTTCAGTTCTGAACATCGTATACGATCAGTTTTAGAACATGATCTTAAAAAGAAGATTTTAACTGTAATTAAATTGTATAATACCTAGATAATAAAAAAATACCTACTTGGGTCAATCCATATCAATTTAATACTTCAACACCCATGATCTGAGTTTTGGCGAGACTTGGCATGTTTAATTCTCTTACGAATATAAGAAAGCAGTGTTTTTGCAGTGTTTGTCGATCGTTTGTGTCACAGTAGTGTAGCAAATTAAATACAAAATAAAGTAAAATAAAAACTTAAAATATATGAAATCTATTAATTCAACGGTTTGCCTCTAACGTAAGTTTCCTCTTTAGGAGCAAAAAATCTAAATTTCCTCATAAATGAAGTAGGTACTCCAGTAGCAAAACTACCTAGATTATACATTTCTCATAAATCTTGGAGCTATTTTAGGGCTAATATTTCTGATTTTTTCTCTCTAAATGATGCTCTTGTGAATAACAGTTATAGTAAGCTAATTTTCAATCCAGTTGCATCGAAACAGATTTAGAAAATGTGGTAGTACTTCGAATTCTGTCTCTTAGCCTTATTGAAATCATAAAAGTGCCTTTTGCTCTGTCAATTGCTTCAGTAATATCATCAAATATTTTCTGTATCTTTTTTAATTTAAATTTCGGTGAAAAAGTCCAATTATGTTGTTTTGAATTGCATAATACTCGTATTATAATTTTTTTTCATGTTGAAACTATTTAACTCCTATCTAGTCAATTTTACAGTAGTATTAACTGTGCATAGTCGTATGGCTGATCAATTTAACATTTTTCTTCATTCCTTTTTTGTTTTCGGGGAATTTATACTGATATACATTGCATGGAAATCCTAGCATATAATGGGCTGGTAAATATTTCTCGATTAATCTAACTCATTCTGCATAACAAAAATATTAAAAACATATTAGTCAATGGGGTTCCCCATGGATCAGTGATTGGTCCGAGTTTCTTTCTGATTTGTGTTAACGATCTGCAGAATTTAATGTTTAACTACAACGTCACGCAATAGTCTGATATACAGTGCGTTTAAGTCGTGTATCAACGATGTCTGACTTCATCAGTGATACTCTTGATGATATGTCTACCTACTACATCAATAATAATTTAGTAATTAACAGCGACAGAACTAAGCTAATGATTTTTTTAAATAATAAAACTGATACTACTTTAATGTATACCTGAGCACTCGAAATGTAACTTCCTAGGTCTATTGATAGACCATATAGTCTGGACCAGGATACTCATTTTACAGAGCTAGCAAATAGACTTGCTTGTGCTGTTGGCTTACATTTTGCGTACGGCGTTCAAAACCTAGCACTAAATAGTACATTTCAAAAAATAGTAGTAGGAGTAACCCTCTCAAACTTATCTCAAAATCTGGATAACTGGATAAATGCGAAAAGAAGAATATTTAGATATCCTGCATTATCAGTCATGTAGTTAAGATATGTAACATTTTAGAAGAAAGGAAAGCAGCAGGCGAGATTACAATAATGGTCTGGCCCTCTCGAAGTCCTAATTTATCTCCTATTGAGCTATTATGAGGTGAGGTAGACAGAAAAGCCAAAGCACGACTTCCACAAAATGCTCAACAGATTTAGGGCTACTTACAAGAAGTTTGGCAACAAATTCATGCTAATTACCTACAAAAATTACTATAAGCAGAATGCTCAGAAATTTCGAAGCTGTTTGTAAATAAAGCATTGGCTAAAAAACAAAAAACTGGGAAAATTTTTCTAAAATTTAGTTTACTAGTGAATTCCAAAGTTTGTGAGGAGTTTGAAACTTAAACAACTAAACAACAATAGACTCAACGCAACTCAAGACTAATAGGGCATGTGACCGAGGAAGAGGGCAAAGACCTCAAAACATATAATTCTATTTCATCTAAGTATTATGGCCTAGTCATATCTTGGAAATACATCGCCAAGATAATTGACAGGGCTTTTGCTGACCATAACTGTTGTAGGGTCAGAGACACTTTTGAATTTGCAAAAAAGATCAATAAGTTTCAGTTGTCACCTGGCTTTGTGTTGGCTTCTTTTGAGGTCGTCTCTTTATTCACTTGTGACTTTGTGATTGATATCCTCCTTGCCCAAAATTACAATTCCATTTCGCAATATACCTCTATACCCCAACATTTGTTTACCCACATAATCACTTTTCTCTCTTGTTCTACCTATTTCTGCTATGACGAAAGCTTTTATTCACAAATCAAAGGTTGGCCTATGGGAGGTTCCATCACCCCTTCCTTGGCAGAAATAGTTATGAACAGTATTTTACATCATATCAATACGTTGACGACCTACTTCTGTCTCTTCCGGATGCAGAGCTTGATAATGTACTTAATATCTTTAATAACTTTAACGTAAATCTTAATTTCACCATTGAAACCGAGAAAGATCGCATGGTACCCTTTTTGGATACCTCTGTGCTAACATAATCAAACTTGATTGGTAGTGTAAACCTATTAGTTCTGGAAGATTCCTTCACTTTATGTCAAACCACCCTTGGAAGTACAAAATTAATTTGATTCATGCTGCTCTTAAATACAGAGTTCTTAATATTTCACACCCCAATTTTAACTCCAACAATCTCAACCATCTAAAACAGATACTTAAATCTAATTCCTATCTTAAATCTCTCCTTGACAAAGTTCTCTTTCGAGAGACTTAATCTACCCCCCTGAACATGCAACCCACTAATCCTATCTCCAATAATATATCTATTAGCAACAACAACAACCACAACCTTAACATTAAAATTTACAGAAAATTACAATACATTTCTGGTCTTACTGACAAAATTGTGAATCTGTTTCGTCATTATGAAAACATACAAATTTGTACTTACCCCATTTTTTCTTCAAAGACAAGAATCAACTGTCGTGATTGTGATGGTTGTTACATAGGTCAAAAGGCAAGACTTATTAGTCGCATCTCCAATCACAGAAGCGACCTTAGACTTAATAGCGCATCTACCGCCTTTTGCATATATATAGAAGATTGGCACCACTTTTGATTTTGACGAGGTTAATGTCTTGGATTTTGAACGTAATAAAGCTTAAAATGCTTTATACAGAAAACTATTACTGCAATTAATTTTTGGAAGATGTTGAGAACCTAACCGAATCTCCGGCAGAAGGATGTATGCGTCTCACAGTTTTGTGTTTTGTTTGAATCTAACTACCATTTATTCTGATTTAATCACTTAATACCTATATGGCTTCACCTTTATACTTCTTTGGTAATTTCATTCGGTTTAAAATTTGTCATACTCTTTTGATACTTGATTGTATTTATCATTGCATTTTTCTTTTTACATCTGACTGTAATTTGTTTCGTTTTAAATCTCTACACTGAACTGTTTTTTAGATGTTATTGAATATTGTTTTTAATATCTGTGCTCTGGCAAAACCTCGACATAACGTCTTTGCATTTAAGTATGGTTTTATGGTTTTGTATGTATTTATCAAAGTTACAACGTCGAATAATTTTAATTATTTAATATAAAAGTTCAATTGTGTAAGTAGTCTCATTGATTATTTTATTTTATATTATTTTTTTCTTATGTCCTATTGTTATTTAACAGTTGTCCTGAAGAAGTTCGCATTCCCGAACGAAAATTTGACTTATTCAATAAAGAACTTAATCAATAAAACCTAGGCCTTTTCACCTTGCCTAAGATTACTTGGAGTATCAAGCGTTAATACTATTTTAGTTACCAGTAAGGTAACATATCAGTAGTCGACACTTAACCAGTACTCGACACTTTAAAATTAAAATTTAAATATTAAGCTTGGAGGAACATCTGTTTCATGATTTGTCAGTCTTAAAATATATGTGGCGCCATCTACTAACAACAGTATAAGTAAGAAGAGTATGAATTTTATCTAATTAGTTTGCAGACAAATCGGTGTGTTTTAAAGTACTCTCGATAATAATTACATTACAGACAATTAGTTTATATAATTTCTTCACTATTTTACGATTACTTTTCATAGACAAGAAGTGTCAAGTAATGACTTAATTATTTTGTATACTTAATCAGTGGTTGACACAAATATGGGAATATAAACTTAAAGTGATATTTAATTCACAGAATGTCTGCCATAAAACGTAGAATATTTAATTATGAGGAGGCTCAAATGAAGAAAGCATTAGAGGAGGTGTCACGGGGTATTCCTGTTGCTACAGCCGCCAAGCGTAATGGCGTTCCTCGTGTTACACTACTGTATAAATCAAAAGGAAAATCCCCAAAAGAAAGACGTATGGGACCAGAAAGGGCCTTATCTAGTGATGAAGAAAGGATACTTGTTAAATGGGTAATATGCATGAGCAAAAACGGATTTCCTATAACAAATAGCCAGGTTTTGAGGAGCGGGTTTTAGAAGACCGAATTACCGAAACTATTGTGGCAAATGGATTTCGGAAATGTGGTTTGGTGCCTTGGAATCCAGAAGCAATCGAAATTCCTATTGAAAATTCTACTTTAAATGACGATACGGACGGTTTTCTATGATTTAATAACAATATTTGGAATAAAACAGAAATGAGAAATGGCCTAAAGTTTCTTAACAAATATTTGGATGCTCAAAAGGTAAAAACTTTCCAATCAAACGAAGGAGAGTGGGAAGGTAATATAGAAGACCTTTCACTATTTTACAAGAAAATAACAAAAAAAATTACTGAAACTGAAAACAGATCAACTTTGGGGGAAACGAAAGTAATAAATGAAACATCTGCAGTGGGGGTTCGTGAAGAAAACATGGAGAAATCATTGAAAGAAATGACTAGTAATGAAACACAGGATAATGTGAACGAGAAAGAAAAAACTGGTGAAACTATAAGCAATAGTGAGACAAATAAGGCAAAAGAGGAAGGTTCAAATGGAAGTGATATACCCGAAAGTAGAGCTACTTTCCAGGAACACCAGAGCAGCGGCAATAAAGTAATGTTAGAGGCAAGTAAGGAACAGTTTACACCAGGGACTATAAATTATAGTAATTTACCTGAAGCTGGTTGTTCACAAAATGTTGATTACATTACTAAAGAATGAGTCGAAGATGTCCAGAGAAGGTTAGTTGTTGAGGGCGAAATCATTCCAACGCATTTTAAGAATACCCTGTTCTGGCCAAAATTAGAACAAATTAAAAAACGAAAAAAAAAAAAAATTCCTTTTGTGGCCACATCAGAGCAATGGCAAATGTACCATAAAAGAAAAGAAGAAGCGAAATTTGATAAAGAAAGGATAAAGAAGGCAAGAGCTGCAGAAAGAATGAAAAAAAGAGGAGAAGCTAAAATTGGTAGAACAAAAACAGAACAAAAATAAAACACTAGCGAAAAAACGAAAGAAGAGAGATAGTTCTTCTCATTCTGAAGAATCAGAAGAGTGGATTGATTCTGGTGATAGTGACGATGACCTCAGTGACTTTGTAAAAAGCAGCAATGATGATTATAGAAAAGGCGATTTTTTATTAGTAGAATTTCCAGGTAAAAAGAAAGTGTACAGATATGTTTGTTTAATGCAAGAAACTTTGGAAGAGGGTTTAGAGTATGAAGTCATGGCTCTGAATTATTGTAATGAATCTAAAACTATATTTAGACTGAATGAAAGAGATGTTAGTTTCGTAACTAAAGATCAAATTATTAAACGACTTCCACAGCCATCTGTAAATTGCTCTGGTGATAGAGTCAAATATGAATTTGAGCATTCTCTAAATGTTGATGGTTAAAATTATGTATTTATGCCATTGTATTCCTTAAACTTTAAATAAGTTTAAGACTGATTTAATGTATGTCAAAGTCTGATTTTTTTAATTTTTGTAGTATCAACTACTGATTTTTTTCATAATGAAAAATTATTTTTGATAAAGAAGAATATATTGTTTTTTTAGAGCAATTTGCCCTTTTTATTGTATTTGTATATATTCATTGTTTAAATAAAAGTGCATATGAAGCGTTCAACTGAAGTATTTTTTTGTGTTTTAATTTTACTTCCGTGCGAGTCTTAACAGTGTCAACTAATGATGATTTACCTTACTCCGTTACCGTCTTCCAATCCCACTAAACAACAATATACTGAAATAGGAAATATTTTTAATTGCGAGTTTATTAACGTGTAATGTTGTAATTAAAATTTTTACTTAATCAGCTTTTTAAATCCTCTTTCGTTAAGCTATGTTTGCAGTTTTGGATGGAGTACACAATAGTGGTTACTGTTCCTAGTTTTTGAAGCAAAATGGCAGTATCTAAACTAAAGGAAAATTTAATTTATAATGTCGGCACATGAAAATTTTGAAATAATTTTTTTCTATGAAGATTTGTAAAATACCATTCATTTATTTTTCTAGTAATTACTAATTTTTTTAAATAAACAGTTATTCAATATTGGTTGGTATAAAACCTAAACTGTTGATGATATTGCAAAAAGGAAAAACGTATGTTTACTCAAGCCTATGAAAGGAATAAATATGTCAAGTTGGGTGTTTTAGTGTTTTTCGTTTTGGTTTGACTTGATATGGAATGATCCACTATCGATTCGTATTGTAAAGAAAATTGAAAGGTCACAATAAAACATAAGTAAGTTTGATGGTACATAGGTTTTAATGATCAGTTCGCCAATGAACTAAATAAATAAATAAGTTGACGGAAAAAAGGCGAATAGAGAAGGTAAGGTTATAGATTTATCTTTGGATATTACGCTGAAAAACATACGGAACTAACGGAGTACTGAATTAGTAACTGAATTAAACTTTAGTCGATATAGAAACAATTTACTGAATATTTTATCTTAAACGTGATGAATGTCCGCAATTTGAAAGTAATTTTAATATAGGTAACATTACTTTCTTATAGATAATATTTAAATCCATTTCAGCAATACAGTTACCATACCAACGCATCGTCACCCGGTTTAATGTTAAGGGAATATAGTAAATCAGCGAATCTAGGGGACGATATTTCTAGAATATACACGTACAGTTACCTAACCGAAGAACCAACACAAGGATACCTACGCAGACCCATAGAACCATACGATAAAGCCCCTACTTCGCCGCATTTTCATAGACCTACCTGTAAGTTGATTTTAGACATAAAAATATAATTTGTATCGTGATGTTGTGATTTTAGCGCAAAATTCCATACGTAGCAGTTTCGGTGCTAGTAAAAGACCCGGTTCTAAATCAGGTATGAAGGTGCTAGTAGATTCTATAAGGAGCGAAACGCCGCGACCAAAATCGCCGCATATGAATAACGAGGAGCCGATCGAATTGGCGCATTTTCCTGCAGCTAAACCGCCGAAACCGGGAGAGAAATCAAAGATAGAAAGGGATGATTTTCCAGCACCACCTTATCCGTATACAGATCCAGGTAATCATTTGAGGTTAAAAACAAAGAGGACGATATATTTTTTGTATAAAATTATTTTAATTGAATTTGTTTGAATCAGAACGTCGAAAACGATGGTCGGATTCGTATAAAGGAGTACCAAATTCGGATGAGGAAGACGTAGTCGACGGTGAAACCGATTCGAAAGAAGTGAAAGATGAACAATTAAAAAAGGAGGAAGCCGAATTGACGAAGATATCATCCGGTATGGGTAAAGTGTTCCTTAAAGAAGTAAAGGAGAGGGAAAAGATTAAACAATGGAAGGCTGCTAATTTAGATCCTAGAAATGCATCGAGGTAAATATTATCCGTTTATGTTTCGATCCGATATTTAAATTTGCGTTTTAGAACTCCTAGTGCTAGCAAAGAACCACACTATAGACTTCGATACGAATCACCGGTCGGTGCCAGTCCGTCTAGGAATTTAGATCACCCTAAACCGTTCGAAGAAGATGATTTCGACAGGTCGTACAGCTGTCGTTCATCATTAGGAAGATCCATCGGTCAAACACCAAGTTATAATGGTAAGTATATCTGATCCTATGGTGGCCGTTAGACTAATATGTTTAATTCACACTGACCAAATACGATAACAATTGCGAGTTGAAATTAACTTAAAATAACGTGGTATTACAGAATAATACATGATTATATTAGAGATATCTATGACTTTCTAGAACGATTGGCATTAATGTAGTCGAAAAGGTGAGGAGCATGCAAGATGTAAACGGTGCATGAAGTTAATATTTTATGTGCACATAGATTTTGCACACAAAATTAGATTAAAATGGCCAAAAAAGTGATTTTAACAAGTAAAAAAATCTATGTGTGCATGAAATTTACAGTTGATGTTAATTCATAATCAAATTAACAAATCACTTGATGTTTATCGTAAATTTTTCGATTAGAAAAAGAGTATGTTTAATAAATGCATAAAAATGTACATAGTACTTGTTGCAATTTTTAAAATCGAAATATGGAAAGTTGAAGAATAAACAGAATGTTTTTACGACCCAACCAATTTACCTACAATTAGTTTTTTTCCGATTGTTTGTATGTACATAGTTGTAATATTTAATTTTCTACCTTCTAATATATAATAAATGTATATATCTTAGATCTGGTATTTTACATTTTTAAATTACAATTTATGTGTACATAACTTAAGTTAAAGAGTATAAAATATTAATAAATTGTCGAAGTAAACACTGGATATCAGTGTGTAGAACGTTTCGATTTATTTTAAAGATACTAGAGTTTAATTACGTAGCCAACGTTTTGATTTTAAACTGAGAGATGTTCTTGAACAAACAAATTTTCGAAAGATTACAAGATTATCTAAATGTTGTTGGAGGCCAGGAGAAAAATTCTCCATAGTCTTTTCACATATTATACGTACATATATATAGAATTATTACAATTGCTCGAGTTATGGCTTGACTGTAAGAGCTTTCACATTCGACCTATGCTCGGTTTTGAAGGTGAGGCAGAATTCTTAAGTCGGATTGTTGTTATGAATGAAACTTGGGTACATTTCTACTATAGAAACACTGCTTCTGTTAGGCCTAAGAAGTTTTGTGTTCAAAAATCTGCTGGAAAAGTTCTTGCTTCAGGACAGGATTATGTGCAGGACAATGGCTCTGTACATAAATCGCATGTTGCCATGCCAACCATCCGTGATTTAGGGTTTGAATTACAGCCCCCATATTCACTAGATGACCATGTTTTTCCACAACTGAAAAATAAGTTTAAAATATTGTAAGTTTTCTTTTAACGAAGATGTGATAAAAACTGTAGAGGTCTGGTTTGCAGAGCACGATAAAAATTTAATTTTGAAAGGTCTAGAGGAGTTGCAGATTCGTTGTAATAAGTGTATCCAATTAAGAGGAGAGTATGTTGAATAATAAAATATTCAATACCTCCTCGTATATTTGAAAAATTTCTTTTTATCTGGTGTTCTCTTTTCTGGAAGAGATTTTGATTCCAATTGAGGTGTCAACGTGGCTAAAGGTTATTTGAGGAATATATCCCGGATATATGCAGATCTAAATCTCCATCTTGGTGTGTGCTGGATCCTGGAAAAGAATCAACAAGAAGATATATCACATTCTGGACTTTTGATTTTTGTGTTTATGATTTTATGTTCTTGATTCTTACAATCGAATTATCATCAACTTTTCTGCAACATTGATAGATAGTAGATCTCGCATTGGAATTATGCAAAACCTTTCTGGAGTTGGTAGGCCAACTGCACTCTTCTCCCATCGCGTTCAATTCAATTGGTCCTTTGTGTTCAAGCCCAGTTTGTTCTTACAAGTTTATTATGTACATCTTTAATAGGTGGTAGGTTATATAAATGAGCCTGTGGAAGCCTTCGATATCATTTATATAAATGAGGTTTGTTCTGTGTCACTCTTTTTACAAAACGAGTGCATTTTAAATTTTCTAAATTGGATTTCTCTTATTCCTATGTACACTGAAATAAAAGGAGACTGCTTCGCATTTCTCAGATTTTTTTTCTGCAGTTCAGTTCATACTTTCAGAAAACGAAATCTCAGCAGAAATTGTAACTTTGGTATGCCACTTGTTCCACTCTCTTTTCTACCGAATATATTAAATGATCCATCGATTGCATTGGTAGGATTATTTTTTTATGTGTGATGGGTGCTAGTTGCAGTGACTTCTCCGGCTGTATCGTTTGTATGACTATCACTGCAACTCTGGCCGTGTAGTTTTGTGTGTGTCTAATTGTGTTTAATTAGCCTTATGACAGTATTATACGAGATTGTAGGTGATACTGAAATTATTGAGTTTTCCACAGTTCAAAAGCCCCACGCCAGGTTTTTCGAAATTGATTTTGTTTGAAAATATTGGTGGATGACAAAGTTAATCATTTCTTTTGATGAAATGCGATGACCACATAAATAGTTTTTACAGTTAACAAATAATCAGAAATCATACGTCGCTAGAACTGGCGAATAAGGAGCGTATTGTATTCTATTCACAATGTAGTTTTCTTTCAAAAAAGTTGCCGAATCATTGTTATGTGTAATATTAAGTAATTTTAGTCCTCCGAGAACCTGGGGTAGGCAGTATTGTGCATCATCACTTAGACGGTGGTGACAGTCTTTTGTCTTTCTAACTTTGTAACTTTCACCATATCAGTACTCTAATGTAGATCTTATCTATTTTACGATTTTGTGGCATCCATCGTGACACAAGTTTTCTGCACATGTAGTTCTTCATGAAGGATCTGCCTGACTGCTGTAGCCTCTATCATTACGAAGGTGTACTTTCCAACATTTTATGAACACTGGATACATTTTCGGAGGTACCGTAATTCGAGATGGTGCTTTGTCCCCAAAAGCTGTTGTAGAAAATTTCATGCTTTAATTTGTTAAAATCGAAATTGGCATTGGAGAGGAAATAAACTGAATATTGATACTATCAGAACCAGATACTAATTGCATTATGTACTGTACTATATTTGATACAAATCTTAAAATAAATCGAAACATTTGACTCAACTCGAATTTCACTAAAATCTAATCGATGTGTTTTTTTGACTCTTTCATATTTTTTAGTTTTTGTGTATTGTCTCATAGAATTAATATTTATACCAGTAGTATATATTATATTTTTGGCATAGTTGCTGTGTGCATTTTTCCCTTACTTTTTATTCTTGTCTTGTTGTACATTATTGCATATTTTTTTGCGTCCATACATACTTTTTTCCATCACGAATTCCATGTACAGAAACGACAAACGAGTACCACACAATTTCCTTTTCTGTTGTTCCGTTTTATTTGGCGAATTTATTATTTTTTGTTTGTTTATGTATTTCGTATAGTAGTGTCATCACTGAGAAACGTTCCTAAACCAGGATATGGGCTAAAATCTTCCACATTACCCGTAACACGTAACGGATATGTAAGTACTTGATTACCTTAAAAGAACAATTCTTTATTTATATCGAATTAAATCCTTATTAAGTATAGAGTTGGTAAAACATACAAGATATAAAGAATTTCGTCTTTAAAAGGTGCACTAAAACGATAGAGACTAACACCCGACATAGTTTGGATATTAAGTTTTCAGTAATAATAAACAATTTATACACACTAATAGCACATACAGAATTCTAAATCTTTTTTTTTCCATGTAAAACGTGACAACGATTATTAAACTTATGCGGTTTTCTTTTGTTTCTTTTTCGATTCAGTTGTGAGTTCTCTACGTCAGGTACCTAAGCCAGGTTACGGCTTAGCGCCTAGGTCACATACGTTCAGCTCTTCAGCTGGTAGTTATACACATATACCTGTAAGTTTCGTGGGTTTATAATACGTGAAAGTATTCTTTTAAATTAAAATAAAAAAGTTTATTTTCTTAAATTGCATGAACGTTTTTTTTTTTAATTTCTTTTGTTTATTACCCTTATTTTTAGTTTTGGTTTATGTTGGTTGTTTGATCTGGACATTAAATTAATAAATGAGAACTAAACAGACCAATAAATACATTTATTCATTGTGCAGCCTTCATTAAAGGGCTTGTTATATGGCTGAAATATGGAACAATCTAATGAACAATCTAAAAAATAATTAATCAATTTTACAATAAAATAAATCTTCTGCACATTTAGTGGCACTACCTTGTCAAGACAATCATTGCTGGTAACTTCCAAATAAACGTAAGCCACTTGAAGGTGCAGGCTTAGGGCAGGTCTGTCTGTAGCTTATTGGCTATATACGTTCCAAACGAAAATCACCATTCAAAAATTCTCTTGAACATAAAAATGTCGAACTTTCACACCCTGCTAGGAATTATTAGCTAATTTTAACGCCCTAACGTTACCTATGTAAAATGTCGAAGTTTGATTGCTTTCTACTAATTCAGATACGAATTTGTCAATCAAATGGCCTTTCGTGATCTCCTTCGCTAACTGCTATCATTTCTACCTCAATAATAGACACTGTTTTTAGCAAATTATTAATCCATGACATAGCTCCTTTGCTAAACTTAGCAATATTGTCATAATAATTGTGGAATATCGTTTTTCTATCAGCAAAATCTGCAACACATTCCCTCTTCATCATCTTTTAATTTTTCTTTCTCAAGAGATGACGCACCGATTTCATTAGGTCCTATCACCTGCATTCTTCATCACCACCATCTTAACGGTCAACATCAACCGAAGACAAAATAATTGACATATGAAGTTTTCCAAAGCCAATTTATCTTTCAATCTATTATTGCCTGAATACGTTCTTGTCATTTTCACTTGCTTTTTACATTTTTTACGATAAATCAATAACGAATAGAGATATGGAGATGTGGCTTTCAGTCAAGTATAGGTTATTTAAAGCTGCTTAAAAATCCATGAATATAACACCTACATTGCATTTAATTGTTTAAAGAAAGTCGTAAAAATGAGTTACCGCTGCAAAAAGCGACCTCTAGTTTATCAGTTTGAAACTAATGAATACAACATATAAACGCTGTTTAAAGTGCAAAGAATTCCCTTTGAAAGGTTGAATGGTCATGGAAATATAATTAAACTTTAAATATTGACAAATAGATGATCCTCTTTCTCTCTTATTGTGACAGATTCGAAAAAAACTCACTAAAGAGAATTATCTGGTATCGAACGGGCTTTTAACTGATGATATCAAAGTTATTTCGATTTCCTGAAATAATGTTGTCATGTTGCTGTATATATCGCGATTTTTAATAAAACTTTCATCATTACATTTATAAAACATCAACACCTCGTAAATATATATCGAACCCAAGGGAAGTATGTTAAGCGGAAGGGCTTCAATACGCGGCGGCATGACGTCGTAGCCGTTACTCCCATCATACAACGAATTATTTTCTTCTGGAGTATCAGCAACCTCTTTGCCGCAGTTGCAGACCCCCAAAAGCAAAGTAGAATTGCCTAAGTGACTGCAAGCTTAGACTATTTCGTAGACATCTAACACCGTACACTGCCGAAGACAGCCTACCATGAAGCGCCGCCCAATGTTGTTCAAAATTTACGAATAGGTCAACTACTAAGTCCAGAAATTTGCCACAGTCATTCTCTGGCATGGACTCCCCATCCAATTGATTATCTAATCTGTCATAATTGTTATGGGAGAGCGAACTAAAGCTTAACACGGTAGTTTCGTTTCGATTTAATTTCAGCCCGTTATTACTGCACCATTTTCCCATATTATCAGCGATGCTATTACCTAAGACTGACACATCAGCAATAGACGCTCCAGAGAAAATACAACTAGTATCATCGGCGCATTCTGCCAAGATGCAGGAGATACAAGAACGACAGCGGACCCAAAATTGATCCCTAAGGAATGCCACACCAAATATCTATCGTAGAGGAGTTATAGCTTCTACGTAAACGATTCATTTTACCCACACCGCTTATTCTTATCTTTCTGTTAGCCAAGTATGAGGCAAATAATTCATAGACAATACCCCTGACACCCAGTGATTTAGGTTTAGTGAGGAGTCACCGAGTGATCAACGACGCAAACGCGTTAGATAAATCGAAAAAGATATCGGAAGCCATGCTCTTTTGCTCCAAGGTTTCAAATTATTTCCTGTATTACAGATAACTTCAGATTTGAGCTTCGCGTTGTGACTTCTTTAGTCTACTACCACTGACTACTTCCTTCTGCAAAGAAATCCGTACTCGACATCCTTTCCTGATAATCGCGTATCAAACTAAAAGCTTTACTGTCAAATTTGTTCTTGTTTACTCTTGGTTAAATTGGTACATTCGGCTAAATAAGAAGTGATTGAAGTGAACATTAATTTGCTCCATATTTCAGCCATAACTTTATTATAAAAGAAACACAGATGATACAATTCTAAATGGTTGTTGAAATTTTGAAAATTATTTTTAATGTAAATATAAATAAATTATATACATAATATTTACTAACTACTATAATTAAATTTGCAAAATTAATGTACAACGAGGACTCACTACGTTAAAGTAAAAAAAAAAAATCAAATTATCCACTACATAGATTATATTTTCACTCAAATCACCACGTACCTTCTTAGTTGACGTTTTATAATTGTTAATTTAATCACTGTATCACACACACAAGTAGTTAATTTGTTTGTTTTGTCGATTATTTAGTAAAGCATGACTTTTATAATTCTTAGTACTGCACCGATACACCAACTGATTTACGTTTTTATTGTTTTTTTTTAATGTTTTGATTAGCTTGTATTACGTAATACATACTAGTCGAATTTTCGTTTTTCGTTGTGCTTCTTTGTAATTCGATTACTCTCTGATGATCCACAGGGCGATTACTCGTTTAGCGGCATTAGCTTGTTAAAACGTTTTTCGTTTAGCGGCACAGTTAAAAAACACAGTACTGATTTCAGTAGCGGAAAATCCGACAGTAAGTATTCTAGCTGGCAAGTTCGATTCAATTTTTCTGATTGTATGGGAAAAATGCTTCGCTTTTATATTCTCTGTGTTCATTATTGTAAGAAAATTATTAATTATGTTGTTGTCGTCAACCATCATTTTGAAAAATTATTATTTTAAATTAATTCAGAAATATATTCACTGTTTCATTTAAGAAAATGTATTTTAAAATGAGAAATCTACAAAAAAACAAAGTTGTAAAATGCTTTTCACAATTCTAAAGTTTAAAAATTATGTTGTAAAATTAGATTATTGAATTACTTTTTCTTCTAGTTTTAAATTTTGAATCTTTTTTCTTTGATATAAATATGGAGAAACAGTAATTTTTTTTTAATTGAGAAATGTATATCGAAAACAATAACGGTCACAACACCAACCCCTGAGAGACACAAAATGAAATGTGCCTGTGGATAAACTTCCATGAGTGTTATCATCATGACTAAGTTTATAAGTTTATTCTGACACTTGGTATTGGAATCTGTTAAAGATTTGGGGAACTACAATTGTTGGTACTGAGTGTTTCATGCAAGGGTGGTCCTGAAATCAAGATATTAGAGTTATCATCGTAAGAAATCTGCATGATTCAAGTCATTTGTAAGTATCATAAAAAAGTTGAGTCCAAAAATAGAACCTTAAAAAATTCTCACAGTAATGCAAGATAGTTTCTCTACTCGGAACGCTCTACTGGCTTAAATATGCCCAAAACATCTCTAATTCACATTATACACAATGATTTATGTATGCATCCATAGAAACTTCGAATGATCTTGCCCCGGATTACAGTTTTGCTAAAAAAATGTTTAAGAAAGTTTCACTAGCAAACCAGTTCCATTTTCACTTCTAAATAGGGCTGATACTGGAGTGACACCAACCCGCAGTTGAGGCGCCAAAACACCTATTCACTTACTCATGGTAACTGTATAGATGGAATTTTTTGCGAGCGACATCATTGTTCCATATTTGTATGAAATCAGAGTGTGAATACAGAGCGATACATTGAGATGTAACAGATTTTCGTATCCAAAAGAAGTACAACTGGGCCTTTTGCAGCCAGAAATCACCAATGATTATTTTCTTTGGAGCTATCTTTAAAGTAAAGGTTTTAGCAAAAATACAGCGTCTATTGAGGAATTGAAAGGAAATATACCATTTCACAACATTTCATTAAATACACTTACGTCACAGATTAACATTATAGACCCTAGACTGATACCAACCCCCAATTAAAACACCAAAAACCATTATATTTTCCCAAGGTAACTGCATGGACACTGTTCTTGTGAAAATCAAAGGAGGGTGGAGTTACTGTGATTACATGACGATACATTGCGGTGTTATACAATTTTTTTGCTACAGCATTATAGGACTTCACAGATTTCAATTTAAGACCATCGTTTCAAGAAGATGGACCAATTTTTTACATTCGCTAAAGGTTTAAGTCTAATTCAAATTATCGTAGACTGTTGGTGGGTTATTTCCATCGTCAAATCCGCCTTGATCCTTATCAGATTCGTCATCATCGAAAGTTATGGTAATTTTTAGTTGAAAGTTGCCGTCTAAAGCACTGATAAACTTCGAAAGTACTTGTTGTCTATGAATGATAAGGTTTCATCGAGCGTCATCTTAAAAAAGAACTCGCTTCATCATATTTCTGGTTAAGGCTTGGCCAAATTGTTGATAACCACTGATTTGTGGACGTCATATCTTTTTTTAAACCGATCAAACCATCCTCAAATATTCAGCTACCATCGCTAAAGATTCTGGCTGTTGTTGATTCAGTATTTGATTTTTATGGAAGCATTCAAACTGAAGATTTAGCTTGAAAAATAGGTCCAGATATAGGAACATTTTAATCCTTTTTATTGAAGACCACCTCAGAAGAAATTGTTTTACTACTGGTTTGGGCGAACTTCAAAGATTTTCTGTCCAAAGTGAATTTACGTTTTTGTTTTATATACAAATGCATCCAGGATATTCATTCTTGTTAGAAGCCGAGTTCGTAATATCCGAGTTTGTATTTTAAATGTTAACCAACTGTTGATCCCACTTGTACGTCTTGCTTTGACCCTGTGACGGCTTTAAGATAATGGCTGGATTTCTAGTACAGTGAAAGATGAGATGGATAGAGCTTTATCGTCATTTTTTAATTTTCAACCATTTCGCGCATCGAAAGAATTTCTCCAAAAATTGTATCATTTGTTACATGCTTACAATGTTTATTAGGAAGGTGTAAAAAACAGAAAGCAAGTTGAACATATTCATAACAAAAAATTATAAGTATCAAAGAAATTTTAAGGAAAAAAAAAATGAAAAGTAATGGAATCGACAACAGAAGTACTTAAAAAATGGCCTTGAAAGCCGCGAAAAAATCGGGGGAATTCTGCAAATTACTGGGACACCCTGCTGATTCTTAAAGGCATCACTATATCATGATCAATGACATACAATAGACCAGGTGCATTCTATTTAATGATATCAAAGCTTATTATTTTCTTTTTATATTTTGAGTTGTGAAGAGCATATTTATATTATAAAAAGTACATTGCTCAGTTGATATAAATATATACCAGAATATATGCGTGCATCAATATTTAATGTTTATTGACTTTTAATTTAAATGAATTATTTACATGAAAATTAGACTTGTAGATTCATTTTTGAGGTAAATGTAAAGCTTTATAGCAGAGAGTGCTTGACTCGTTAAAGCCCGTTTAACCAAATTCTAAAGCTCTTCGTTAGAAATTTGATTACAAACTTAGTAAGATTTAAGTAACCTATCCTAGATATTTGAATGATGTAGTAGTACAATTAGGAAGCAATCAATTAGTTGTAATATTATCAAATAACACAGATTTAGATTAAATTAATAACTATGCATTTTCTGTAATTTTCATATACCTACCTTTTAATGTCTCTTCACTAGATATCCTGAGAATATATTACCTATCACTATATATAACTTAAATGAACTAGATTGTTAGAATATATTTTCCCTTACGTTTGAAATACATATAGTTTAGTTTACATAATATACCAACCATAGAAATAGAACTCAATAGGATAAACAGAGAATATATTTTATTTTTCATTTCATTTTCAATCCTACGCTTTGTGGCTGACTTGCTACAAATATTGCATGTGGCTTTTGCACGTGAGACTATGGTAGTCGGCTTCTGAATATTCGTGATATCGTCTTATTTTCCAATTTTATTTTTAACTAGATTTTATTTTATTAAATAACAAAAACCCTCTTTATTCTTTAATTACTAGAACTTATTAATTGTTTTTTTTTTAATTACTGTATTGGATTACTGACTATGAATACTGTACTTTTTCTCTAGTTTCCATTGGATCCATGACGGACGTTGACCGAAGAGCTATGGTATGTAAAAGTGCCGCTTTCTAACCGTTTATTAATTCTCTAAAACCAGAATAATCCAATAGCTTCTGCCTACTATGTGTTCGCTTTTAATTATTTTTACTTCGACAAAAAAAACAACAGAACATCGTTTTTTATTTCTATGTTATTAAATATACAGTTTTTTCAGTCGTTTTTCTTCTCACATAATCAGCAATCCTTTTTCTACTACTTCTACATACACGTGTTTGCTGTCCACAGTGTTTTTTATATTCTTCTTTGAACATGTTATTGGTGTATTTCGTGCTTTTTTGTTACCGATTCGCCGTTAACGATTACTCCTAACGTTGTCTTTTTTCTTTGTTCTAATCGTGTTTAGAATTCCGAAATGATCGTGTCAACAACGTACTCGGCCCTAGGTCGCTCCCCAGGAGGGTACACGTCACAAGTAAGACGCTCCCTACCCAACATGGCGCATACAATGTTGATCAACGAACCGGCGAAGATCTATCCTTACCATCTGCTACTGACCAGCAATTATCGTCTACCCGCCGATGTTGATAGAATAAATCTAGAGGTAAATATAAATAATTTCTGTGGCTTGACTCTAAAACGGCCAAAGTCAAAAATGTTGGTTTTTTGAGCGATTACATTGTTGTATAAAAAAATTTACACAATCTTTAAATGACGTAGTTTGGTGTGACTTTGGCCTTTTTAGATATTATACCGACATTATTAATATTTTGACCCGCAATTTCTATTAAAAATAGCAAGTGAAATGGTGATTGAAAACCAAACATGAACAGAACAAACATTTACGATGAAATTAATATCGTATTATGCTAAATTTTAGCCAAGTCTTTTGGTACATGGATGTTTGCAATGGTACACTTTTATGTTTCTCTTATGGTAGCATGGATAGTATCGGCCTGCACTTGTGTATGTTTAGGGGCTCTAAAAAAGATCCAATTTCCAAAATAGATATTGTTTGTTTCATTTTATTGTTCTTCTATCCGTTGTAAACCAAGTTACCTTTTTTGTCTGCCATATCTGAAAATGACTCATTACATTTCTAAATAACCACCAGAGAATAGTCCTAGGACCGGAAAGAAAATACCTGCCGTCAGTTGTTGGTAGATTGGTAGAATACGGAAGCAAGTCTGCCGCTAAAGTTCAAAATAGAGCTTTATTTGCCATACTTTGAAACGTCAAATAGTTCCCTATCACGGATATTCTATCAGATTTTAACAACTATCTCATTAATGTTGGTCTTACAAGGAGAACCTGCACTGTAAATGATATAATCGGGCAATCTGTAAAACACGTATCTGATACATTTTCATTATTTTTAACTGATTCTGCAGAGGTGTATGCTGCCATACATTCAAATAGATACATTAAAGGCAGATCAAGCATACGTGGAATTTTTCAGTTTCTGGAGGAAGTGATTAATGGCACAAGTTCGAAGGACTGCATAAGTGGTATCTTTATTGATTTATCCAAAGCATTTGACCGAGTAAATCACGAAATACTATTGACTAAACTGGAAATTATGGCTATTAGAGGTATCGCCTACGACTGGCTTAAATCATATTTAATAAATAGAAAACAATTTGTCCAGCTTGATGACTCTCAAAGCAGACTAGTAGATCGGAATGGGGTGAAAATCTTTATGGCGTACCTCAAGGCTCTATTTTGGGTCCTTTATTGTTCTTATTCTACGTGAACGATATGCCAAAGGTTGTCCAGTGTCAGATGGCTTTATATGCGGACGATGCTTCTGGTGTAATAAAAGCAAAGTCGCCTACTAAAAGTATTGTTGTAGTGAAAAATATTATAAACAATCCCAACAAATGGATTCACAGTCATGGCTTTGGATTAAATATTTCAAAAATGCAACTTATGGTTGTTAACAACAGCATGCAAGATGTGGAGCTTCGATATATGGGGAATGTACTTACCTGGTCCGAAGAAGTTTCTTTCCTGCGGATGACTCTTGATCCCCCTGTCTTGGAACTACGTTGACCATCTTGCTTCAAAACTGGCTGGATTTTGTTACGGTCTCCGTGTAATAGCAAAGTGTGTTAGTGCTAAAGCTGCTCTAAGTGCTTAAAACACATACATAAATTTTAGACTATAGTATGGCGTCATTTTTTGAGGCAACTGTGTAAATGTAGATCGTATTTTTAAGTTGCAAAAGTCAAGCCTTAGAGCAATTTTCGATCTTAAAAGAAGAGACAGCTGTAAAATGTACTTCAAAAATAACAATCTACTTACCTTACCAGCTTTGTATATTTTGGAATGTGCATTATTCGTTAAACACAATTACAAAGACTTCTTTGAAAAATATGAATTAGTCATAATACAAGAGGCACTTCACAGAACTTTTTGCTACAACCAACGACACATTCAAGAAAAATACAAAAAATGTTTTGCATCAATGTATTAAGATATTTAATCATGTAGCAGTTGCTATAAAAATTGAGGCAACATCTAGTCAGTAATGTGCTCCACAATGCTAATGATTTTTTCAGTTTGTGAGTTTGTTTTTATGTGTGTATACTCAGTGACGTATTTGTACATTAATCTTTTTAAACCCTCAATTTTTTGGACGTATTTTATACTTGTATTAAAAATATATTATTATTATTATCCTTGTGGATGGCTTCAACTCATACGTCTTCATGATCGGTAGGACTTTTACTTTCCTCATCTGATTTTCTAAAACTTTAATGAAAAGTTTCACCTGAAGGGTTACAAGTCCTACGACTTTCAGGAGGAGCTACAGCTAACCACTCTTTTCTTTAGGAAAAAAAAAACTTGGTGAATTGAGCATTTGTTTTAATAAGAAACATGGGTGTCTTCCTTCTTCCTATATGGTTCTTTGAAGGGTCGTTCGAGACACATTTTTAAATAAATTTGACAGTTTCCTTCAATTTTCTCTTTTTACTGAAACTAAACCGCCTAGAGTGAAGGCCAGAAGGGCGGTGGACGTTGCCAACGATTAGAACCACGACAACAGCGATACTACCATTTTACACACATTCAATGGCGTAGCCAGACTTTAAACCTACATCCTCAGCTACAAGGTCTCAACTCAAAGATTGGCCCGTCCAGGACGAGAACAGCATGATTATTGGAGAGTTGGATCCACCAAAGTCTACTCTATGCTGTCACAAAAACTAAATTTCTCCAATTGAAACTTTTTGCTTGTAATATCTAAGGATTGGTTAATATTTTCCCCATTTCTCCCGTTCCATCAAAGTACAGCCATTGGATTTTCTCAGTTTATTTTTTCTAAATTTTGTTCGAAATTGCATCGCAACACTCAATTTATTGTCATGATATTGTTTTATACTTTCCAGATGGTGGAAATCCAACTGCGATGTTTTGATTCGTTGTCTTCTTGCAGTATCCGATCGAGTTCATTTTCCTTAAATCACTCGCGCACTGATGTTTCATCGTTCTTCGGGCATTCAAACTCTCATTAAAGAGGTACAAGTTTCCGAAATCTGGATGTTTCAATGTGTATGCTCAACCATTGCGATCCTTTTCTAAAGCCCATGTTTAATTTCTAAACCAATCTCCTGTACTCTTTTGATATATCATATATGCATGTTTGTTTTATAGATTTGTTGGAATAGGAACGGTTTTGAAATTGTCTCTCGCTTCAAAGAATGGTTCCTTTAATACACCTATTAGAAAATTCTGACATATCCTATCGCAACGTTAGTTTTGGTTTTTCCCCCTCTTTTCTTAAAAGGGAATGAGATTCGGAAAATAAAATTAGTTGCAGTTTTATATTACATCATGTTTTTTTTTCCTTACAGAGACATCTATCAGACGCAGACTTCGAGACGATATTCATGTGCGGTCGTACCGACTTCTACAGGTTACCACAATGGCGTAGGAACGAACTTAAAAAACGTGCTCGGTTATTTTAAATTTGTATACTTCTTATTTTATTTACGTAGCTACTATTTTAATCATTACTACTACTACAGTACTATTGCTTGTAATGCATCAGAATCAAGACATATGTGCTATTTTTTTAACGTTTACAACCATGTAAGTTGAAGTTGAACACCATCCTCACATAGCGGAATTCCACGATAACGTAGAATGTGTTACAGTTAAAGAAGACTTTGACATAAAATTCGAATTTATAAATATGCGATGAAAGTATGTTGGAATTTTATGACAGATTCTGTAATAGTGTGTTTTAGGTATATGTGATTATACTTTTATCGGTGTGTGATAATACGTTTTAAAACGCATTTATTTTAGCGATTTGACCATTATATTGAAAAAAATATTAGAAATTTTTTTAACTCGATCATCAATTTAAAATTTAAAAAATGTATAAGCCTTAATCTATAAAACTTATAAATCAGTTAAGCAGAATATATAGCAATAATAGATAATAAATGTTACGTTGATAAATAGGGAAAAATCAAAAGAATTTTTTATTTAAATTGATGCATCAGTTTTTTTTTTTTGTTTTTTAGAAGAAAAAAAAGATTAAAATGAAATATTTTCGTAAGAACTTACATGTTTGATATACAAATACTACCTACTAGATTTCTGTTCGTATGAATTAATAATTTTTCAAAACATAGAGATGCTATTATAAATTAGTAAGATGTCGCTTGACACATAACTTTCTGTAGGCTGAATATAAAATGAAATTAGATTGTAATCATGTAATATATAATATATATTCTATTAGGTATAATATTTTTAAAGAGCATTTAGAGCATCGCTTTAAGAAAAGAAAGAAACTAGTGTCTTGCTTTGGGCTAGTCGAAAATAGTTTTTTTTTGGTACAATACCTATAGGTACTGTTTTTATTAAATATAGTTTTAATATGATGTAAGAGGTGTATATTTTAATATAAATTTACTTTATTACTACTACTATTATTAAGCTATAATAATAGGCTGTATGAAAATTTATACCTATTATCGATGATACACGATGGTAACTATGAAATCTATGAGAGTTTTAATAACGAATAAATTTTCAAGTGGAGTTAGTAATGATATTACGCAGTTTCTTTTTTTTTTTTTCGCCGAAATCAATTTGTTATATTCTTAAATGAATAAAATAATATAAATAAATTATTTTTTATATATATACTTACACATATTTAATATATATACATATAAAATGGTGATTTTAATATTTATTTATATATATACATAAATAAAAATAATATACAATGATGCTATTATTTAATTTGTAGATATATATCTTTTTTGTGAAAGCACAGCTCTTCAATAAAAGTTTAAATACTGATTGTGAAAGTTTATTGTTTTCTTACAGGATTGCAAGAATGAATCACTACAGTGGAACCCTAAACACTTTAACCCACTAAACACCAAACAAGTTTAACAACAAGAATTTATTAAAGAAATTCAAAATATTCAGTTGCTGGAGGGTGAAATATTGATTTCATTTGATGTTAGTTCTCTGTTTCCTAGTGTACCGATTCCAAACACCTTGACATACCTCGACGACTTGTTGCTTCAAAATAGTTTGAGTCAACAATGTGTCCAGGAATATATTCGCTTAACAGACATCTGTATGAAACAGAACATTTTTCAATTAAACGGGAGTTTTTATGAACAGCTGGAAGAAACGGCAATGGGTAACTCCTTGCCGCCCTTTTTGGCTAACCTTTTCATGAGCCGTTTTGAAAAGGACTTAGAATCTGAGAGCGAATACTTTCCTAGGGTTTAATTGAGGTATGTGGATGACATTTTCACTATATTTGATACTAAAAAATGTAATATTGACGATTTTCTCAATAGATTAAATAATTGGTTCGAAACCATAAAGTTCACTTGTGAAAGAGAAGAAAACGATCAGCTACCCTTACTCTAGATACTTTAGTAATTAGAAATAACAATAGATTAGAGTTTGACGTGTATAGAAAGGAGACCAGTACACTTCGCTACATTCCTTCAGATTCCCATCATTGTGTTCAACACGAAATGGCAAGCCTGAGTTTTTTGGTCCACAGATTTCTCACTTTTCCCTTGAACAAGGCGAGGTATGAGAAAGAGCTTAAAATTATAAAAGATTCGGCCAAGTGTAATGGTTTCCAGCCTCAGCATATCTATAAATTAATTAGGCAGTTTAATTATAAGAAAACTGTGAAAGAATCTACGACTTTTCGAGAGGATGTTAAAGCTTCATCCGTTGTGATCCTCCTTTACGCTCCCTTTATTACTAAAGGTTTGAGTAAAATCTTCAAAGAGCTAGATCTCAGAATAGTTTACAGTTCTGGGACTAGTTTACGAAGTCTCATCGGTAATCCTAAAGATAAAATACAACCTTTAGAAAAGTCAGGTATTTACGAAATTAATTGTAAAGATTGTAATCAAAAATATATTGGGCAAACCAGGAGAGCAGTCTCAACTAGATTCAAAGAGCATATAGCTAATCTTAGGTTTAATAGAATTGAGAAATCGAGCGTTGCCCAACACATTTTTGAAACAGATCACAACATCGATCATACGAATGTTAAATTAATTAGACAAATAAACAATTGTAAGTTTCTAAATGTTTTCGAAAGTTTAGAAATATATAAAAATAAGTCATGTGTAATGAACTGTGACAACGGCCCCATCCCGCATTCGTCATTGTTTTCGTTATCCGGAAATTAATTAGGTTACCTGTTATTAGTAGGTTTTATTTTAATTTAGTTTTATTATCGCCTTGATAATGACACATCGCTGTTGAAACGCGTCGGTGTTTTAGTTACAACTTGTTTGGTGTTTAGTGGGTTAAAGTGTTTAGGGTTCTACTTCTCCACCAAGAAATCCAGTGAAGAACTTCACTACAGTGGGAAAATTGCTAAAATATTTTGTTATAATGCAAAATGTATGTGTTGGTCAGTCATACGAACACACTATAAGTTCTTGTACCATTTTGACAGCCACGTTTTCTTCGGGTCTGTTGGTTCTCGGAGGAAACGTAAGGTGTGGATCACCGAGGATATCAAATTATCGACTAATCACGTAAAAAATTATTCCAATAAAATAAATCGATCTTTTAATCCTAATCGAAAGGCGTTGCAAATTATCATCTTTGAATTGAGCGGTAAAAATAAAACTGAGAACTAGAACTGAGAACTTTTCCAGAAGGAGTCTTTAAATGTCACAAATATCGTCAAGTCTCCTTCATTTACATACAGGGTGTAAAAAAATTAGATCGACAAACTTTGAAGGAAAGTAAATGACGTTAAAATTAGGTTTTTTATTAACATTATTTTTCTCTACGACGTTTTGTTTTAATACGACATGGTAAAAGAGGAGATTGATGACTTCAAAACAAAAAACAAACAATGTAAGTGGAATATATGTACCTACACAATACGGAATAGTTACATGACAATAATGCACTCTTGTTTTTGCAATAAGTGTTCAAATTGTCTTCAACTAACTTCGATACAAAGACGACATGGCCGAAACATTGATTGTATTACTCGTTCCAATACCTCAGGAATATTTTGAATGTGATCAGCCGCAGCAATTATCCGAGCTACTAATTCGTCTTCCGTGACAATGGGAGTCTCATAAATAAAGGTTTTCATATGTCCCCACAAGAAAAAATCTAACGACGATAAATCTGGCGACCGAGGAGGCCATGCGATAGGTCCAACTCGGTCTATCCAGCGTTCATTAATCGTTTGCTTCAAGTAATGACGCACAGTGGCTGTGAAATGAGGAGGTGCCCCATCGTGTTGGAACCACATTTGTCTTCTTGTGATCAGTGGCACATTTTCCAGAAGTTCTGGCAAAACTTCTTAAAGGAAAATACGATAAACATGGCCATTCAATCGTAAAGGTAAAATGATACCTGCCCATACATTAACAGCGAATTTTTTCTGATACGATCGAATACATGGGGATTGTCGTCACTCCAAACATGAGAGTTGTAAGAGTTAAGAATAGCTTTTCTTGTGAAGCATATTTCATAAGATAAAGTATTTGTAATATAATTTAATGTCTCTACTTACATCGTTTGTTTTTCGATCTGAAGTTACACATCCTTATTTTATCGTCTAGTATTACAACAAAACGTCGTAGAGAAAAATAACGACGTTCTAACGTCATCTATTTTCCTTCCAAGTCTGTCGGTCTAATTTTTTTATAACCTGTATATACTGCCTGCCTATTCCTAATTCGATGTATGTCCTTCCTTTTACAGAGCCAGATATAAAAGATATACATACTGAAATTAAAGATAAGTGGTCACATGGGCCAGCCAGAAGTACCGCTCGCTATTGTTAGAGAATTCTTAATGCGCTGGTAGTGCGGTGATGTATCTGCTCATTAGAATATGGTCAATTTCCTATACTGTTGAAGTCCGCATGCATTACCCCCATACATAAGAAAGATAGCAAGCTTCAATCTCTAAATTATAGACCAATCGCTTTATGTTCTGTATTCTAAGGTTGAACTGTGTACACTCGACACGACTTGGTCTTCGAACGGCCACAGTGTGCTGTCTTTGTTAGTCCATCCGCTCCATATTTAATGTGACCGTCTCTTCGATAAGGGTATATAGCGTATTTTTCGTAATGTAACATTACGATTATCGAAGAAACGGTCACGTTCAATGTGGAGGGGATGGACTGACACATTGTGGCCGTTCGAAGACTAAGTCGTAGCGAGGCTGAATTGCGGCTCATTTAGCCACGTGATTGCGTTGGACTCATTAAGGTGGCCCAATCTTGGCGGCCGGTCAGTTCGTAGCCTGCAAGATAGGCTGCATCCTGACACGAGGTAGTGGCCTATCTGCATCCAACTCCCTAAGAAGTTTTCCGACCACGCGAACCTTTCTAAAGTTTTCTTGGCCAGCGCCAGCGCATAATCGCTCAGAGATAGGACGTCAAGGATCCGTATGAAGCAACAAGTGGTGTAACAATCATGCCCAACATCCTGTTCTGAAGAACATTTAACCTCTTGAACTGCAACTTAGAATACAAGCGCTGGACTAGGTGAAAGCATCGTAAGTCGGTATCGGCCGGAGAATCTCCGTGAAAATCAACAACTTCAACCTCAAACTGATGGAACTCTTCCAGCAAATCAGCGGAACCAAAGCCGAACGTGCCACCACGGTGTTTAAATGGCCGTGTTCAGTTAGCACATTGGTAACCCACCGGTAGGTACCGGTGAGTGAAATGCTGAATGCTTTCGGTTAGTTACCGCTTTGTTCCATCGGTCGCCATTTTTCTCATCGCATTTAAAATACGGTTAGTTACCGGTTAGTTCTTACCGGTTTCTTAACCTATCGAATCATCTAACAGATGATACATACTTCGCTGCTTATTCAGTTTTACGTACCGGTAACAAATCACCGGTCACTCATCAGTAGTCTACCGGAAAGCTGACTGAACACGGCCAATGTTAGCTTCATATTGTCACGGCCTAAGCGTGACGAGGGTTACTCAGAGGGAGCACTCCCTTTGCAGGTACCAATTATTATTATTTTTTTTTTTTTTTTTTTTTTTTTTTTAATGTGGTGGGTGCTTAGTTGCAGTGACTCCGTAAACTATATCGCTTGTCTGGCTATCACTGCAACTCTTGCGGTGTAGTTTTTGTGTGTGTATGTTGTGTTCAATTGGCTTTGTGACAGCATCATATCGCCTTTTATGATGCCGCGCTGTTAATCACTTTGCTCCCAACAGCGAATGGCAAGTCGATCCGGGATTAAACTCTCTGAAAAAATGTCACCGTCCCTCCAGAGAATTGAACCCCGGCGCCTATCGTTCTCTCACAACAATAGTCAGCCGCCTAACCACTGCGGCCATCGACCCGTTAAATTTAATAATAATAATAAAAGTGTATCTACCTTGTAGCGCCTTCCTATCCTAAAGCTAGATCAATCAAAAAAAACACAACACAATTCTGTAATACCAATCTTTATTACCTAGAACTCGCGACTTAACTGCCTCGTGTCCACAAGCGGACTCTCTTAATCTAACTTACCTTATTCTATTTCTAGTCTAAAAAATACTTAACCTACAATCAGCATTTTGACACCGTTTCCTGTATCCGCAGAACATTCAACCCAAAAGACGCTGCGTCATACATGAAGGCAGAAGTGATTTGTGACAATATTGAATAACATACCAAGAAACCGCACCTGAGTGCTCTAGGGCAGCTCCTGTATCCAATGACGATGTTGGAGGAAGAGGGATTACACTTGCATAACTCGTCCACCGATCTTTGTAACCGCTTGCACATCAGTGTATCGTTCTTGGACGAAAAATAGATTGCTGTATTGTCGATATAGACCGCCAAACAAGTACTCATGTTAGCTGACACGTCGCGTCGCTTGTGTATAAAATAAATAATTCGAGCCCAAGCAGTGAACCTTGGGACATGCCAGCATCGGTGCATCTAATCTCCCAACCTCTTGTTTCTTTGACGAGGGTCATATTTTATCCAAGGTTGGTCTCCCAGACAGCACGGGACATCTTATTTAGGTCTGTATTATGTCTGAACGCCTAAAGATACAAAAGACATCTTATGGACGCAGTTTTAAAGACGTCTCTCGTATGTTCATTTATGGCATTCGTAAGACGTTTCTCAAAATTCTGTAGTTGTATACCTAGTGTCAGATATTTAACTTTTTTGTAAGGTGAATAGTTATATCAAGTAATTTTTCATTTGTATTAAAAAGTGTTTGTACAGACAATCAATGATTGTCGAAGAACAATATAAGGATGTAGAGGTTGCTATTAAAACATGGCTCAGAAGAACGCCGAATCGGATACATTTGGAAACATTAAAAAATTTAATTCAATCTTATAAAGTATATATGTATAGTATATGTTTAACTTATAATTTTGATAAATGTTAGTTTTATAAGAGTAAAGTTTTTATTTCGCTACGTCACAATATTTATATAGCAATGAACAGTTCAGAAAAAGTTTCAGATAATATGTTTCTCGTGTGTACTATGTTTCCCAAGTTTTTTAAATGCATATATTTGGGTGCTGAGATAAATTACAAGGAATTTAAACACCAATAAATCATTCATAAAACCACTGTGGTAGGTATATATATGTAGGTATCAGTATTGTTGGCTTAAAATGCGCTATCCAGTGCATTATTTTGAATACTAGATATTATATGTCTAACATATGTCCGAAACAGATATCCATAAGACGTTGTAAAACGACGTCTTATAAACGTTGACATTTGTAACATCGGATGTCTATACGTCATTATATGGACGTCCTTCAGACGTAAACAGACATCTATAAGACATCCCAAATTACGGACTTAGACATCTTATGGGCATATATAAAATGTCTGTGTTGTCTGGGCTGTTTGTCCATGAACCTTTCGCGCCATGTATTACCTATATACGCATCGCATTAGTTTTATTGGGCGAAGTGGATACTAGAAATACAATGATGCATAGAAAGCATGTATTATTGGCTAATTCGTGTAGTCCTTTTATTTGGACATATTTCCTTATGCTATCGATCGTTTGTTCACGTAATTAGAAATTGGGGTTAAATTGATTAATCCGTATAAGGAATCTCACGGTGACAACCGTGAAGAAGAATACAGTGGTTTTTTTTTAAATTAAGATCCAAACGTGTTGGTATCATGCAAAAATAACTTGTTTTCTTATTTTATTACATATTTTAGAAGTATCCTACCGAACAATTTCTGGTAAGGGTTACCATCTTAAAATGCCCGCAAAATTCAAAATTTATTCAGCTGGGATGTCCCTTTTCGCAACAGTATTTCATATATCATTATAATTGCGATGGCAGTCTGATTGTTAGATTATTGCAACAACTTGCGTTTGGCCTTATGGATAGATTATTTGTTTTAATAAATCACTTACAAACAACATCTCTATATTATGAAGTTTTGAACACGTTTTTCCGGTTTGAACCGCAAAGCATATTCGCATCAAAAACTATACGTATTACGTAATAACCTTGATATTATTTCTATACAACACAATTTTTTATATTACATAAGCGATTACCTTTAATATGCAGAATACACAGGAATCACTTCAGAAATACACTTATCAGACATTGATTTTTTTTTCAATAAGAGCAATTGAATTTTTAATTAACTCGTTACTTGTCGCATAAATTTGCTGGCCATTTGAAGTCACATTTATTATTTCTAGGAATGTATGGCTTGTTGGAACCGTCTGTTTAATAAATATCATTTCATTTAAGCAAAGCCACAAGAAAATTGATTGCTGCTTTGATTCTTTGGTTGTACCCGCATGTAATAAAATTGCGCTTTGTTAATAGAGGTTTTATAAATAAACTCAAATTGTTTAAGAAAGGCAATTATCATCGAACTATAAATTTGTTATTCAGTTTTGATATTAAGATTTTTTTTGGACTATTCCGGAGCATTTAATTGCATCTGTTACGAAATCTCCTGCCCTACCATTTGAGGCAGCACTGGATACTCATATTGACGTCAATTTAACGTACTCATTGGTTGCAGATGTCAAACATGAACAATATTATATGAGCTAAGAGGTATATTCGCTAGAGACATCGCAATTGTAAATATTTCTTTGTATTTAACGCTCGATACAAGACCAGTTGCTTCCTTGAATGTCCTAGCTTGTCTTGTATACGATTTAGATTGCGAAACTGAAATTCTGGCATAACAATTCCAGTCAGTACACGATATCCCTATTGACACAGACTTTGATAATAAGACGGCAGATCAGGTGGAAGACTTTATGAACAACCGTCCTAGTTTTAGAGGACAAAAGCTTTTATAGGTTGACCTAAACCAGGAGTAAGAAATTTGAACTGGATCCGCAAACCAGAGAAGACCCGTGAATGAAGTGATAGTGCCTTGAAGGTGTTGGTCTTCATTTTGAATATTGTTCTCAGCCTTGAGTATTCACCTAAATGTGGAAACATGCTGCGATAGTGGATATTCCTGAACATGTGTAGGATCCGCTGTTTCGACAGAATTACCGCCCCGATGTGTCATCCCCAGTCGCTTCTAGGAAGAGTTTCTCCTCCATAACATCAATTAAGATGAACAGTTTGGATTTAGGCTGTTGTAGAGGCTTTCAATTCTTTACCGTCATCGAGGTAAAACGTAACTAATGTTTAGGTGACGAGGAAAATATAAAACTGTTTCTGTGGGTGTGTCGTAAGACTCAGTCTTGGGATCTGTGTTTTTATTAATTTTTATTTATTATTTGCCCAGAACACAAGGTGCACATATTGCAATATACACCGATGACCTTAATCTCGTCGAGGAGCAAGGTCTTTGTTTGCCACCGCCTTCACGAAGGCTACACTTGATACTCCAATAAACTAGCAGATGGCGCCTTAAAATGAACGGAACTAATATTGCGGTCGTCTTAGACTTCCCTATGATCACCTGTGGCTTGGCGACTATCGTCTGCCCTTTGTATTAACAGATTCAAGACGCAGCAGAAATGGCTGGGCTCGACCTCGATAGGCCGCCACCCTCAACGTTCCTAGTTTCAACGTTGCTAGTTCCACGCAAAAGCTCAAAACAATGTATGGACAACGCTAACTGGTTCTAAAAAAATGCTCTTTCATATCAGGATAACGTCATTTAACACATAATATACCTACCTTCGTCTTAGAAAGTTTTTTTTTTTATTTTATGAGGGGAAAAAAAACAACGGAATAAATAACATGTAATTGTATTTTTTAAATATTCAAGTAAATAGGTATTTTTTATATTTTTACAGTTTCGACAAAAAAAAACAAAAGTAAAACTTTAACACATACTTATATATGTATGAAAAAAAAATAGTGACAAGGTCCCTTATCACAAGAGATACGCGTGGCTAAAACCGACCATGTCCGGTCCCTGACAAAAACATGGTAAAATGTATAATATTACAATAATATGTATATGGTACTTATAAAATACAACATAAGCATCTAGTCTTTGGGCAACCGGGCATGATCTCGTTACAACCCCTTTCATAATGAATATAAAGATATATATGATAGTACTCCCATCTGAACGAAGTCAATATCATACAAGTAATTGTTGATAAGGACTTTATCACAGTCAAAACAGCGTCACCACATATATTTATGACACCTGAAGAGCAGCCAAATCGATCTTCCGAAACGCATTTTTTTTATACAGCACCCTGATTTCGAAAATCAAAGTTTTAAACAAAGATCAACAGCTCTATTCAGGCAAAGTTTACGAATATACATATTGTATATAAAAATCAACTTATATAAGTAAGCTATTATTACGATAGTTTTTATAATAGAAATATATTGAGGCTCCATCTACTGGCATATTTTCGTAAACCTTGCGCATCATACTACTTTCTACTATATCAATTGAAAAATCATGTTACACATGTAATGTCCACAATAAAGTAATTTCTGTTATTACTCATATTATATTATATGCATGTAATAGAGTTGAATAAATTCTATACAATTATTTACAAGTTCCTATATTATATACATATTATGAAAATATAGTTTATGTACACACTAAGAACAATAGCGTTATAATTTTTTTTTCTGGTAGTGAAAGGGTAAAAAATGTATTTATTCTACCAATATTAAAGTTATGAAAAGTGGAATAAAAATATGAAGATAAAGGGACATTACATACTGTATACATTATTTAGTATGTCTAAATTACATATCTCGCACAAAGTTCCTGACCTTATTTGATTAATGCGAACGGTTTTTAGCAAATTGAAATCAAAACAAGCAATTGTAGAATTATCTAGATTGGTATATATTGCGGTGGTAAAAATTAGATCGTACTGATACAAATTTTAAGGCTCGGAAAGAATCTCCAAATTTATTTAATTCGAATATTATTTGAATTCCCTTTAAAATGTCATTTCTAAGATTTTGTGCCATATCCTGTGTCCAATCTCAACCAAATTTTCCTTTATGGATGCCCAAAACAAATCTTAAAAAAAAAGTAGGTCCTTCAAGCTTAGTTTTCTTGTACCAAAGTGTTCAAGTTGACATCTTTAAAGTAGAATTTCATGGAAACAATAACGAGAACTTTAATGGTGCACGTCTCTGCTTGATAAGTAATGGAGTTCCACTAATTTACTAATAATTAATATTGAAATAATGGTCTATAGTAGTTGTTCTTCTGGAAGAAGTGTTAAAAATGATACAATTAGGAAAAACTACACTGACGTTTGCATTGCCGTTTTTTCGTTGTGTGCTTGTTTGTGTTTCTCTGTGCTCTTTCATTTTGTTGTTCCTATGAAGTACGAAACGTATGAGTACGTTGACAGGATTTGGGTTCTTGGAGAGTGCAATGGAAACTGCAATCGGGCTGCAAGATACCAAGATACGTTAGTGACGCAAATTTAGAAGAGGACGTACTGGAAATGGTAGCAGAAAATCCGGGTACTAGCATGCATGCTCTTTTCTTAAGTTGCCGGTGTCTCCAAAACCACCGTTCATAAAATCTTCTACTAGATCTACTTTATCCGTTTCATAAAGTAAGAGTGCATCATTTATTGGAGGAAGATTATGAGAAACCTCTTCGGCAACTGGTTATTGGCCCAACACAGAGGAAAAGCAAGATTTGTAAGTAACATTATGTGAACAGATGAAGCAAGAAATTGCGTCTTCAATTTTCACAACATATTTGGGCACATGAAAATCTTCATACCCTGCACCATGGAAATTATGAATGTTCGGGCAGGGATCGTAGATCGTCCGATTTATTGCCGAGATCTTTATTGGAAGATGTTCCTTTGGTAGGTTCGTCGGGATGCCACAAGATGAGGCTCCATATTATGCTGCTAGTAGCGTGGCTTTCCCGAAGTCTCGACTTAACGCCAGTCGTTTTTTTCCTGTAGGATAATACAGCGTATACATGAGGCAGCGGTAATCATGGGGAATGAGCATTTTGATAAACACTTTGATGGCAGTGTAGACACTACCAAATTAATCTCGATATTTTAAAGAGAATTCAATAATTTCTATACAAATCATTGTATTTAAATTTAATAATTAAATCTAAAAGAAAGGTCAGAAATTTTGGCGTTTACAACAAATAAATCAAAATAAAAAAGAAAATCAAAACATCTGTGTTACGAACTAACATTTTTCAAAGAAGTGTATACAACTTTGTTCAGCTTATTTATTACAGACTTACACATTGCAACTCTGACGCCTTAGAAAAATATATTATATTTATATAATATAATATGCAATCAGTGGAAGTAACAGCTATCATATTTTGAGTGTCATTTTTCTCATTTTGTTTCGTAAATAATACAAAGTAATTAATTAATATTAATAATGTCTGGGACAAAACTAGCGGTTCCCATTTAGCTCCATTTCATCGATACTCGACTCAGTTCGTAAACTTACCCATAGTTTTATTTATTTTTCATTCAATTTAAAATTAATAGTAACTTTCATTAACAGAATAAAATCTTAATATTTTTTTTCCATGAAAAATTTCTCGTATTCTATCATTAATATTTACACCTATATACGTAATTTTACAATCAAAACGTGTGTGCCAATCTCAACGTGTAATACAAAAAAAAAAAAAAAATTGCCTCATTTTTCTCATCAATGTTTTTTTTAAATTTTATTTTATTACATTTTTTTGTGTGAAAAGTGTGATGTCAGAATCATTTAGCGTGTGGTACCCTTACTTTCAACTGGCACAACTAACTATATATTATATACAAGTGTAATACATATTCATTATATAATCTAAACTGTATTGTCCGAAATACTTTTATAACTACGTATTTTTTGTTGAGGGAAACTAAAATATCTCTCTCTCTCGACTTATTAAAGGTATCGACTCAATTCTTTCTTTTGTTACTCGTATGTTTTGTTATAAAAAAAAATGCTGACTTAAAAATAGACGGCCTGTCATTTGCAATTTAAATTAGTCGTGTTAATTTGCAGTATTTTAATGTAGGATGAATTTATTCTAAACGTACACTCGAGATCAACTATAAGATAACGAAGTTGATGGTACACTCTCGACCATTTATTTATGAATCAATTATAATTTTCAAACGATAAAAATTCTATAGTTTAAAGCCTCCGCCCCCCTCCAAAAATATATGTGCTGGATGATGGTGGCTGATTCAAAAAAATGTCTTCGAATAAAAACTATGTACTGCTGAATAAATTAGGTTAATAAGGTAAGCACACAGTTAGCTGCTGGCTAGCTTAGAATATAAAACTATCTATCATACCAGTGTCATCTGTGCAGCATTAACTCAAGTTTCCAACTTAAGAACCTTTAAAGTACAGTCTTGGACGTGTCGCTAATCCGGATACATAAACTTGCTTTCTTTTGTTGTTTGTCTTTTGTTTATAATTGAAGTGTGTGGTGAATAGAAACGTAGTAATTTTATAAGGTAAATTCGATCATGGTGAGAACTTATAAGAAGAAGGTTAATATGACAAAAAAAACAAAAGAAAATGCCTTAGAAGAAATAAACCAGGAGCGTATTAGAATACGAGGAGCCTCTGCCCAATTTTTCCTAGAAAAAAACATGAAACTTGAACTCATGAATGGGACGCCGCCTGGTTCTGTATATTCTTGCCATCCTTCTGGTTGGATCCAAACCGACATCTTCTCTGAATGGTTCCGCCACTTCATAAAGCATGTAAAGCCAAATGGCAAGAAAATCATGTCAAGATCATTTGTTTTTACAGCACGCATAAGATCCCATTAGACATAGCACCTGCAAAATAACGGTCGAGTTGTCACAATATATCAAGTAGGAGAATTATTTGGAAAAGTTATGCAATATCGCCCACAGATTTTCCTCGTTCCACTAAGGATAGAATTCCTTATGCACCCCGGAATGACGTCAAAAACAAACGCCATGTCCTAAAGCCTGGTCGACCAACTGGTTTGAGTACTGAAGAAGAAAGCAAATTAACTGAAGGCCACTTGACGTGCGCGTCTTGAGGTTTTTCCTTGAAGGCAACCAATATAAAAAGAATAGTCAAAAACTATTTGGATTCTCGGGCAAAACCGAGAATCGCTTCAAAGACAATCAAAACCAGTGGCAGTTTGGTTCACTCAATTCGTCGAACGTCATTCACAGTTGGACTCATCGAAAACGAGCATCAGTGTTATTATGGCAGGAGCAGTAGATGGTAATATGCTTTCCTCCTACACAGTTTACAAATCTAAACATATCTATACCCAATGTGGGCAGAGGGAGGACTACCAGGAGCGGCCTACAACAAGAATATCAAGGGCTAGTTCGATTTGGCGATATTTCAAGATTGATTTAAAACAATTGTTCTGCCGTAGGATTGATGATTCAAAAAATTCTCATCGGAGACAATTTGTCTAGTCATATGTCGATGCAAGTAATAAAAGACTGCCAAGATTGACAATATTCGTTTTGTTTTACTTCCACCAACCTCTACGTATCTCTGTTAACCACTAGACGTGGCATATTTCCGCCCGATAAAAAAGAAATGGAGAAATCTGATATAGGAATGGAAGTTAAAGCATCGTGGAGTTCTTCCAAAGATAGAGTTCAGCCATCGACTTTAATAGCTGTGAGATTCAGCGATTCTGAAAATATGCGGCAACTCATCTCTTCGATTGAGAAGCAGTTCTAAAAAGAAAGTCTGAGCCTCAGGACCAAAATACACTAGTTAAACATCATCAAGAATCGCGAGGCAGTAGCACTAGTATTGATATGCATTCGAAACCCAAACGAGGAAAACGATTTAATGTTCCTTCAGGGAAAAGACATTTTTAGTAATGAAAGACGCGAGGGGGGCGAGGAAGAAGAATTGGATGTTCCAATAGAAGACAATGATGAATAAATAGGAGAATTCGAGAATTTGGGTAGTGGTAAAGATGATGGTGACTGTCCTTCTAATGCAGAAGTCGTAATTACGAATACACAGTTGGAAAAAAATGATTTAGCCAACAACGAACAGGTCGTTATAAATTGTTGAGGAAAGAACCATTTGTGAAGCAGAGTTATTTTAGATGTCCCAATATACGAGATGAAGATTGTGTTTCAAAAGAAAACATTTTAGCAAAGCTGAGAAGTTTGAAGTTGGTTGTCAATGAATTTTTCGAGATTTTTAAAACTAAGATTTCAGGAAAAAGCTCAAATTTTGATCGAATTTACCTCCAGTTCACGGTAGTTCTTAAAGATAATACTTGCATGAATTGAAAGGTATTAATATATAGCCAGGTCAAAATTTAGCACTAAAATAATTGAATTAAAAGTAGCTCAAAGACGTCATAGTAAAAATTGTGATATAAAACAATTTAATATTTAAAGGAAGATATATTAATGTAAAAAAACGCATCTGCATTTCGAAAACAACAATTAAATCAAATTTATCGCGAACAGAACATAATTTTGTTAAATATTACGATAACAAATTACATATTATGTAAATAATATTCCCCTGATAACAAGAATTTGACCTTTTATAACTCGGACCAGTCAGACTACGCGATTTTTAGAAAATTAAACCTTAAAACCTTGCGAATTGTCGCTGATAAAACGTTAATGGCCGCCTTACTCTCGTAGTATGTAAAACAATGATGGCCGAATTAATCCTAACAACATCGCTACTTCTAGTTGGCCGCTACACATTGACCTTGAATAATTGCCTACGCTTTTTAATACCCATGTCATGGCGTATATACTGAAAGGAGCTACATATTCCCGAACGCCGAATAATTTTCAATACTTAGCGTATTAAGTCGGTGTAGCCTTGAATTTACATCTGAAAAAAAAGACAGAAACAGAATAACTAAATCGAGTAGAATATGCGAAGCCTGATAAACACTGCTGGAATGGCACTAATTCGCGGTGGAAAATAAATGCGTAATAATGTCGGTTTCTGTTTTTTTTTTAATTTTAAAGTTCGAGAAATGTCAATGTCAACGTCAATGTCAAAATACCTTGATAATATTTTATTAAAAATATGCTGATTGGTGTTATTAAGGATTATACACAATTATAATACACGCCATGTCATCTTACGTAACAGTATAATTTTTAATTCGTTTGCCATATTCGTAGGTAAGTTTCGCAATTTCATTCTCCGGCATCATTGAATTAAATACGCGAAAAAAGTCATCCTTAATTGAGAAATTTCTAGTGTAGTTATCAGATAATGATTATACTACGTCTATAATAGACATCGATTGTGTTTGCTCACATGATAGTTGTTAATTAATATTTGATGTTAACTTAAATGAGTTCTAATTACGTCGTAGAATTCTGATTAGTAATGCGATAGTGTTTTGATAAGTTTAATATAAAGCAAGGTTAAAAAAATATTGTTATTGGTGATTTAAATAAGGTGAGGTGGGGTAATTGTGAAGATGAGGTAAATTTAATTCTATACGTGGGATGTACTGTTGTTATGTGTATAAATGGTCTTCGGTCTACATTTGATTTCCATTCTTCAGGATTGGAAAGAGAATCCTGAAGAAAACCACTATATTTTATATGGAGGAAGATATGCAATTGGTCACATATTTAAGGAAAATGGAAGAGCGTTTGTTTGGATTAACGACTCGAAATTTAAGATAACTAGCATATCAGTGGGCTGAAAAATTAGAAAAAAGTAATCGTTGGGAAAATTCGAAAAATGCAGGAAAAGATTGGCTAATGGGATTTATTGCACATCATCCGGACTTGTCAATTAGAAAACCTGAACCTACCAGTGTGGCAAGAGCCCTGGGTTTTAACCGCATAGCGGTGGAACAGTTTTTTGATTTGCTTGAAACAGTTTTGTATAAGTATAAATTTACAGCACATCAAATCTGGAACTGTGACCAGACCGGTATATTGATTGTCCCAAAAACCAAATCGAAAATAATAGCTAGTAAAGGCAGAAAACAAGTAGGTGCTTTAACTTCAGCAGAGCGGGGAGTTACCGTTACAATTAAAATCTGTTTTAACGCTGCTGGAACGCTCCTTGTATTTCCACGAGCTAGAATGAATCCGGAGTTGATGAACAATTGTTCTGCAGGGGCATGGTCTGCAGTTCACCCAAGCGGGTGGATGCAAACAGAGATCTCCTACTTGTGGTTTAAAAAATTTGTAGATTTAGTAGGAGCCTCTAAAAAATCACCAATTTTATTGTTGCTGGATGGAGACCACACTCATACTAGAAATATAAAACTAATAGATTATGCAAGAGAACATGGGGTTGTCTTATTAAGTTTTCCGTCCCATTTTACTCATCGACTTCAGCCACTTGACGTGAGCTTTATGAAACCTCTGAGTATATTTTATGACGCAGAAGTAAGTTCATGGCTGCGTAGACATCCAGGACGAGTGGTAACCATGTTTCAAATAGCCAACGTTTTCGGAAATGCCTTCATTAAAGCTGCTAATATGTCTACAGCAATCAATGCCTTTAAAAAACTGGAATTTGGCCTTGCGATAGAACAACTTTTTCGGAAGCTGACTTTGTAGCAGCTGAAACAACAAACACAGCGGACCTTACAGAACAAACTAATGAACAGACACCACCAACTATCAAGGCGGGATGTTCACAAATAAAAATTGCTTAGAACCAAATGCAGAAGCTTCATCTTCGAACCTTGAATCTTCAGCTCTTTCATTATGCTCTCTAGAAGACATAATGCCTATTCCTCATGTTAGAAACGCAGTAGCGGTTCGATCGAAACGCAAAAAAGGAAAAAAACCACAATTTTGACAAGCACTCCATATAAAGATCAATTACAAGAAGAAATTGAAAATAAAGCAGTTCAAGAAGCACAAAAGGAAGCAAAAAAATCTGAAGGTAGCAAAAAATGCCGAGAAAAAACGAAAACAGAAAAACAAGGACAAACAAAAGGAAAAAGGAAAAAAGACGTTAAATCCAGTAAAACGACAGATTTTTGGCAAACGTTAAAGAGAAGCATCAAGTTCTTCCTCTGTTAAAGAAGGATACTAGTTGAAAGATCATAAACACATCAATCTTTAGACAAATATTTAAAGTTTACAATTAACAAACTGAGATAGTTTTATTTCACTGTACAACCTAAAATCTTAATGCAGTGAAACTTAAACCTAATGAATTTTATTTAACAAGGTTGTCCCCATCTTGCTCCACATTCGCCCATATTAGAATTTTTTTAAATAATGAATCCTAATGGGAGAATTCTATTTAATGGCCAAGGTTGCTTATTGTGCCACGAGATTTGTAGTTACTGAAGAAAATGTCCAATTTGTACAGAAATCAGTCCTTCTCCAATGGAAAATGATAACATTAGATGATATTAAAGATTGTGGAAGATTTTTAAATTTGAAACGAACATGGAACATATATGCAACAAGAACAATTTGCGATCAGGTTGAGTCCATGGTAGAAAATATCATTTCAACTCAAGAAAATTCTACTACAGCAGAGATTCCGAAAGGTTCCAGGAGCAAGTCCTTCATGTAATGCACATTTAGCAATTGTAACTTTGACATTAAGGATTGCGTTGTTTACCAGAAGAAACATCGTCTAAATTGATATAATTTATTAGGATTTCAATAAAAATTTACAAGTTCAATAATTTATAACACCACTATAATTCGGTACCAAACTTTTTGACCTACACTGTATGCATAAAACGAATTATAAAAATAAAAATGTTAACAGGAATATATTTTAACCGCATAAACTACAACTACATTTATGACTGTAGTAAATTTAACCAAACCTCTATTTGAAACCGGAAAATACATTTTCTCTACTACCGTTAATTTTATTACATTTTTAATCTCTTTAAAAATCATATTTCATTTAATTGACTTTATCACAGCGTTTTAACAGTTTTATTAGAAGTTGTAAATTATTATTAATCGTTAATAGAAGTGCTAAACATATACATACACAAATAAATTAGCGGATTGTAAACATCTGTTTTTCATGCGTAACTCTGATTTGATAGCGATAAAAAAATCTGTTAATAATTTAAATTATAAAATTGTGACTTTTTATTTGTAATGGTCCACTTCTTGTTTTGTTGATTATTTCAATTATAGGTGTGTTGTAATCTTTGTTTTGTTTACTTCTAGTAATATCAAGTTTCTCTTGTTTTGTGTGTTTAAGACCTGTTAATTGTATATTGCCCTAGAATGAATGCATACAGTGTCGACCAAAATTTACTTAAAATTAATATGTAGCCTCGTAGTTTTGACGAAACTAAACAAAATTGAGGGATATTATATACTTAGATATCTGAATTGAATCGCAATTACAATTCATTACATGTAAAATGAGGTTTATTTATCATTAATGACATGCAAAGTGGACAAACATAGAATTATATTAACAATTACAAACATTAATGTGGGTACTGTTAGTAGAATTTTAAGTATGATGTGTTGTACACGAGCAGCTTTGGAAAATCCATTCCATAAGCATGCAATTCATCACGATTAATTCCGCAAATGATGCGACGCCTTTTTCCGAGAAATTTTGATCCGAAACGCAATAGATTTACCACAATTACGCGTGCGAACAAGTTCCCGTAACAATTTTATTTTCGTTTTAAATTGGTGGAAATTTGACGTTTTTATTAAAAGTTATTTTAGTCTTCTATATAGGAAACGCAGCAAATTAAAAGTCGTAAGACATACAGCAGTCGGTAGCGCTGGGACAATTTTACTTAATTAAATTCCAAGGTTGTCCTCCGGTCGAGGTCTGACAAATCGCAATTCGAACGTTTAGAAATTATTAGGAAATTGGTTATAAATGTGGAGTAATTGTAACTTTCTTTTCTGACATTATTCATCTATATTTAGACATCGTAAATAAAATGTTGGTAATCGTGTATAACAATTGATTTAGATGATAAAATATACCTGGTATAATATTACGTCATATTTTATTTTAATGTAATAATTCATTTTAATGGCGTGGAATTTTTTTAAAGATAAAATCGTTTTCGCCTTTAAATAAATGGTTGGAAATTTTATTCTGTAGAAAAAGAATTTACCAAAATGACAGCTTGCATTGAAAAAACGTCTATGATGATATCCCAACAACAAATGATCTGGACAAAAAAAGATTAAGATCAAAGTTGTCAAAAAAGTAATAAACTAACGTGCCATCGAAAAAAAAACATAATTGGTGTAGGCTATGTAAATGTTTTTGATCGTTGCTTTAGCCACTACCACATAATGACATTTATTATTTGACATTTTATTGTAACCAAAGTTTATAACCTCAAATTAAATGTCAAGGAATAAATGTCATTATGTGAAAGTGGCTAAAGTAACAATCCATTCACATAGCCTACTCTATTTTTTTTCGATGTGTCTATATTATACGGCAGTGTAATATGAATCCGCAAAACTAAAGACAAGATACGACTAAAATAAATGCAGTAAAAATGGAATTTTCGAAAAGAGAAAAGGCGTCGAGAAAAAGGATGTTAAACGAAGTGGCCAAACAATTTCTACTGAGCAAGGACCCTTGGTAACATTGTGGTTTGCTGTCAACGCAATTGGCAGTATTGGTTCCATAAGAGCCACATTTCTATAGAATCTTTAGGATTTTTTGCAAGGAAGAGAGCATTCCCATTGCAGCCACAAACTGCAAAGCATTTAAACCATTAAATTTTCAGATGGGGTTTGAGAAGATAAATATTTGGATTGTCTTAGTTCAGCGGAGACCAACAGGATGCCAATATGAATAGGCCAAATAGACAAATTCTGATTTACGAACATCAGTTATGGCTGTGCCGTTAAATCAACATTTACCGGTTCCTGAAACTTCGCCACCTGCAACGACTACCAACCACTGCAATTCCCGACCGTGGATAGAGAAACAATAACATCAAAAGAAGGCGATCTAGAAGAACTGAAATTCTAACCAATATACCGGAAAATAAATAGTAGAATAAGAAGCAGAGGAAAGGAAAACGGATTGAAGAAGAATCCCGTGATATGTGCAATGAAGATGACCTGACAAAAGCTATGGAGGAACTGAAACGAAAATGTAGGAAAGGAGAAACTGACACCTTCATTCTTAAGTTGAGAAATAGATTCGAGAGAAGAGAGTGTACACTCCAACATCAAGAAAACGTGGCTGAAGTAAGAAGTTTGAGTTCTTACTGTATACAACGGGGAATGAAAGATTTGTAAAACGCAATCTGAGTAGGAAAAGGATACAAAAAGTTTCTACATGAGATTCCCTAATTAGAGTCCCACTACTGTAGAAAACTAATTACAAAATTATATCTGGAGCCAAAATTTGAGATAAAAGTAGAACTTTTTGATTTTATAAAGAAAACTGGCTTAAAGGAACAGAATTGGAGCCTGCATGTTTTTTTTTAAACGTTTGGACTTGTGCACATTTCATGTGAAGCAGACGATATCTATGTTTATCCAAGTTGCACTTTAAACGTTTATCGTTCCACTAATCCCATTCAAAGTTGATCTTTAGATCAAGTCTCATTTTTTTCCGTAGAAGTGGATTAAACAAAGTAACAATTTCCAGGTAGACTACAGTTGCAGATTTACTAAATTAGTCGTTCGAAATTAATCCATAATTTGAAATAAATTTTTGTTTGTGATGTTACTTAAGTCCAAACATTTTATTACTCTATACAGGGGGACATTATTATTACAACATACAGTGCAGTGCACTTCAAAAGTAATATCTCCTCAATAAATTGTCATATTTCACAATCAATTGAAACAGACATACATTTAATTACTAATTTAGCATATTCGATAATACATACCAACCACATTGAAATTTATTATAAAATAAACAAAAATTACATCAACATTAGGGTCAAAAAATCAAAAAATGAGATAACCTGTATCAGATTTATTGACACGAATATATAAGTGCGATAACTTATCAACTTGTAGATCTTAAAGATAACTAAATACAAGCGCCATAATTACTTGTAAGATTTATCGAATTCATGATAAGTATAAACAGATATTACATTACATTCTAGTATTAGGGTTTTATCAACAGCTACCTGTCAGGTTTTTACTCCCTGGTAGTACGGATTAAAATGGATTTTAATATTAAGATAACTTGCGTGAAATTAATCTGCCTTTATTCCGAATTATTAATATGTACATACGCATGCGAAGGAGATTTATTGAACTTGCATATATTGTTAAGCCGTCAGTAGTAAAATATTAAAATTGGAGAAATAAAATCGATTTAATGTAACTTTAAACTATAAAAAACATGTTATTTAAGCGCAAAATAATTTATCTAAATTTAGTCATATATCATCTGATGGGTGATACTTCTAATGATAGTAATTACAAAAGTACAAATTTGTCATACTTGTCATGAAAAACTAGTGCACGCTATGCTTATATCAGCAAATAGCATCCAGTAAACGTTGTCTTAAAGAAAGCTCAATACTCAATCTCTTGGTGTTAAGTTAAACACGAAAGCATTATTTCACCTACAAACCTCAACAGAGAAGCTGTCATTATCAAGGTTACTAAATACTAATTGATTGAGTGTGAGTGTTTGAGTTGAAAGTTCGGTGTTTTGTGGGTGAAATAGCGTTTTTTTTTTTGCGTGGAAATGTTTGTTAGTCTGCGGGGAGACAGTCGCTCAACGTTCAGATGGCATTTAAAGTTGGAAAAGTTAGGATTGAAGTTTTTGCAAAGACAAAAACAATAGGAAATTATTTATATTGATTTATAAATGAATAAAGAAAGTGGTCAAATTGTCTCAAATCAGATTAATTAAATCGACACTTGATTGCAGATCCAAGAGAGAACTGGAAGTGTACTTTTGTATTTTTTTTAAAGCAGGTGGTTGGAGGCATTTTTAAGAATATAATTTTAACTACATTGAAGTGACGGATAATATTGCCTTCTTCATTAAACATATAAGGTCCATTAAATTGGTTTTCTTACTTACAAACTGTACATTTTCCTTTAATGGTAACTTTTATAAACAGACATTCGGCGCTCCTATAGGAAGTCCTATTAGAGAGCACTTATAGTCATGATAGATCACCTTCTTGAACAAGTGATTCTGCAACTCTCTTTTTCTTTACCTTTCATCTACATATATGTGGACGACCTTCTATGTTCCATCCCCCTTAATGAAGAAGACAATATTATCCGTCACTTCAATAGCTTCAACGTACACATTCAATTCACTATTGAATTTGAGAATTTAACTGCGTTGTATAGTCTTAAAAACAACATGAATTATTTCCAAATACAAAAAAAAACTGAACCATGAGTGGGCGTGGACCTCCCACCCCCTCACTTTTTATTTATTCCATTCTTTCGATTCTATAAGAAAATTATGCTAAAAAAGATCAATTTCGCGTTCTGGCGGGGAACGATCAAACAATTAAACTTGTGAAAAAAAAATGGATGATTTGTTCGACGAAGGAGCATCTTTAGCTGCAAAATCTGAGACTGTTTTTACGGAGAGGGTGTGTTTTGGTTTTCATTACTAATTCAGCATTGTATAAATTTTAAATAAATAGTATTTTCAATCGTTCTAAAAAAAAATCTCTAAAATTTTATGCGTTTTTTGGTATGTGGCTCACTTTTATTGTCCATGACTGTACTGGCTAATACTAGGGCTAATTTTTTACCGTCTGGTTGTAGTATATTTATGGACAGATATCTTATGTCTGTATCACCCACAGATTCGCTGTTTTCTCATTTGATATCATTAATTGGCAATATAAGGACTAATTCTATACTTAGCGAAAACGATAATGAGGAACGATAATGAAAATATTTTGAAAGTAACAATGATACGAAAAATTAATTATATCTAGATGATCATGAAATACTTGTAGAGGTTGGTTAAAAACAAAAAACCAGAAAAAATAATCAATCTAGCTTAGTGTAAAAAGAACCCAGAAGTCCATCGATCTCGTACAGTATAGTTTATTTTGCAATTTAAAAAAGTAATAGTGAACAGTATTGTAGAGAGCAAAGATCCAGGGTAAGTGTTAGGTGGACGCAGTGGCGATGGCGAGGGGGAAGAGGGCGGTTGTGGTGGTAATAAAAGTGTTACCGAAGTAAAAGTTAAAGAATTACCACCTGAGAGATGACGTAGGTTGACTGATATGTTTGTTTAGATGTCGTTTAGAGTGACTTTATTAATCTTACAGAAGCTGAAAAAATTTTGAAACTAAAGATCAATCATCAGGACACAAGAAGATATAAATTTGAAAGATTTAAGGCAAAGAGTGTTTGATTTCCAAGATTCATCATTATACATGAACAGAAGGTGCGTGGACATATACTGGCTTCAGAAAACATAAATTTATTATTATAATTTGTACAGCATCAGTTCAAACCTGTCACTTTAGTTCGAGGGTTGTGTTTTGTCTCCCGAGACGAAGCGAAAGGAGACAAAACATCCAGAGCTAAAATCTAATGTTTTTATAATACACTTTTTTTTTCTGTGACGGAAGAAACGAAGATTTAATACTGAACAAATATATTATTATAATATATTAAAGTGAGAAATTCAATCGATGTAAAATTGGAACGTTGAATAATTAAAAAAAATAGTGTGCTGGAAAATTTAAATTAAACGAGGTCGAGTGTACATGTAAATATATACAGTGAGCTGCAAAATTAAATAACACTATTGCCTTCGTTTAATTATCTCGTTTTTTTTTAACATAATAATAATAATCGGCCTATTTAAATGAAACCCAACGTATGGGAATTTATTTTGATAAAATACATATTTGGAAAGATATATTTTTAAGTCAGCACTTTTTATTTACATCATACCCATACTTCAGTAACTAATATATGATCCGTATGTTTTTAATCTAACTTCTCACTCCCATCCTTCATTTGTTTATCGTTTTAACATTACAGGCAAATGACTTAGACTAAAAAATTTACAACTTGAGTATTCGTTACACTCTTGTCTCACAGATCTTTTTATTATACAAAAAAAGAAAAAAAATTAAAAATAAAACTGAACAATAAATTAAAAAAAATAATAATAACGACGCATTTTTCTTTGTTTTAGTTTGTTAGACACCGGTTTCTTATTGGTTATGTTTGCTCCTTTTTTCGGATGTGCTACTGTCTATTACTTTAGAGCATTACAGCTTGGAATTTATTTTTCCCATGCTGTGCAAAATAGACTCTCTTCAAACGTGACTCTTTCATTTAATGTGTAATAAATGTTGTACGCTAAAAATTGGATTTGGTATATCTACAATTTACGAACATGATTCTAAAACAATACTAAAAAATCCATCTTCAAATATAAATCTTATAATTATTCGATATAATCTAAATTCTCATTTGTAAATTAGTACCGGTGATAGCTGACGCTTTATTTATTTTCATTTCTATCATTTTTATTTAAAATTCTCTTTTTAAACTTTCTTTTTTGTAATAGTAATACTCACTTTGGAAACCACTAGGTATGCGTAATATCCAAAATCACAGAATCTTTCCTCCTGGTAAAGCTGGAGTCTTGCGTGTGCATCGTGTTGAAAGTTAGGGAACTGTACAGGCCCGTACTCGACATCGCAGGTAATTCCCTCGGTTTCAACGCGAGTTTTTCGTTACTATTATTTATATTCGTATTTTGATCGTATTTACTCGTGTCGCTTTCGGCAAGAACCGGCATCGTTCTTCTAACACCGTCTTCTAATCGCGTTACTCCCAGTATATATTTGAAGAATTCGTACGTCGACCAACAGATGGCGGTAGATGGCATTTGGTACATAACCCTAGCTTGCATTCCGCGGAAGAACGCTTTAGAACCGCCTATCCTGTACACTTTCTTGATGGCCTGAACTAATCCGTTGGTCGCACCCACCTGTTGCGTGTTCAAGAGCGTCTTGCACACGTCCAATGGAGTAGTCACGGCCGCAGCGAACGCTCCAGCTACAGCTCCGCTGAACATGTGCGCGCTAGGATTGTAGATTCCCTCCTTGTTGGTTACCTTCTGCATGAACTCGTATACCATGAAATGTATACTTTGAAATGGCACGTTCATCGTCAACTGCGTCGTGTACGACCGGAAAAACGCGGCCATACCTTCAGTCTTGTATACTCTAAGGATGCAATGCATTACGGATTTGTACGGTGAATTCAACATTTGCATGCGTTGTTTTACGACTGAAATAGAGAGAATAAAATTAGATTTGTTTTTTTTTTCTTGTGGAAAGTGATATCGGTTGTTTTTAATCGCTAAGTCATGCAAGAAGTATATGTAATAACTAACATTGTGGTGAACCGCATGTTATTCAATTTTCTTCACAAGATAAGGTGTTTTCAAGAAAGTACGAATTAGGTAATTTGGCCATATATCCTACAATAACCAGAAATTCTGGAATCATCTTTTTTTTAATTCTCGTTTTTTGCTTCTGGTATCTCTATTAAAGTTCTAACTTAAATTCCAAACTTAAAACAACATTTACATACAATAATGAAATGAATTATACATAATTACTGGAAGAGTAGTTATTATCGTGTTTCAGCAAAGGAATGTTATATTTGTAACATCAACATTGACTGCAATAAATGTGTAAGAGTTAACACAACCACAGCCAAAACCATGTACAAAGTTATAACAGGCTATTGGTAACTAAAAGGTTTCTAGTTGAACTGAAAAAATATAACTACAATGCTACTAATTTGTAAACTGTAATAAGACTCGAAAATGGTCAGTTAGATAACTGTTGAAGGGAAAAGCAGTATCTGTTGCATAGCTTCTAAGATATTTAGCTTAAAGAACACGAAATGTTGGAACCATAGATTTTGGTAGAGATAATGGAATTTGCTCGCTACAAACAACACATTCTTCGAACGATATCCAACCTTTAAATTAGACTTTCATTAAACCATGATATTATTACTTATTATGCCAAATAAATCGAAGAATTGTTAGCGACTCATCCATTTCGAACTGTCACAGTTCGTTGGTAAAGCCTACATTAGAACAGAAACGAGTGTTGAAGTAACAGGTGATTTTTTTGGAGCATCAACAAGCAAATGGAAATATAGAAGAGATAAGATGTGTTGCAAGAGGCACAGCATAACCTCCCATGATATGGTAATTCTTGGGCCCTCCCAAACGTCAAAGTGAGTTGGAATCTGTGAAACATCATCACTTAAACCCACCTACACATGCACCAAAAGTATAATTCAAAGGCTTCTTTATAGTCGTGTTTTTTTAAATAAAAAGTTGGTTAATTGTTTATTTATTGAAAGTAACACGAACCTAAGTTTATTGCAAACAACACTTGAAAATGACTATGTAAGTGGTCTCTTGAAGGAAAAAGCATTGACTCAATTCTGAGAGTTAGAAATTCTCTACGAAAGACCCGAATAATTTTGAGATTTTGCAAAATTACCCTACCTCTCCGATAACCTTAACTGCCACAACGATCTGACTACCAAATTGCAAGGAGCTCATATAAATTCTTCCATGTGGGGGGGTCAAATTGAAGTAACTATTTTAATAATGGAATTATGGGAGAATCGACTCCTGGTTCCTTTCCAAATTTAAGAAATATTTTCCCATCTCAGACTTCTGTGTTTTTAATAGAAAAAAGCAAACAAATATTCGGTGCTGATAAAAATTTGATGATTTATTAAACGAATATAACGAACCATTTTGGACAGCATTGAAAAACCTCCATAAGATGAATGCATTTTTTTTCCGTATACAGGATGGTGCACCAATTCGCCTCGGTTGATATACAAAAATCGGTAACACATTTATGGTGAAAATTTGTATGTAATAAGGCATGTATTGGTTAACTTTTATTTTGTTTCCAATAAATATGAAGCAACGTCCAAAACACCACTGTCTACTTTTCAAGAATAAATTAGACAAAATTAATATCTGAAATTAGTGTCATCATGTCAAGGCTACCTTGATTTAACCAAATTTTTTGTACATAATCGCCAATTAAAACACTAAATTGACTTTTACAAAGAAACTGTAGGAGATAGGTCGTTTTGTGTCTATATTTTTCATTTGTTCTTTTATATATACACTTGTACATACATTGTATGTAGACTGACAATGTCAATATCTGTAAAGATAAATGACAATAAAATATCTAATATAGGGAAGCTTAATATCATTTAAAAGAAAAATAAAATTAAAATTGAATGACGATACAGGGTGTTCTATTTAAAATAAGCAAGTTATTGAGCATTAATGGTACTCACAATTACAGATAAGATTTTAACCACCCTGTATAATTTTTAGAAAACATCTTTATTTTAGCATTAGATGTAATGGTTGTGCTAATGAAATAATACAATTTGAAACACGTAACTTAAATACGTACGCCAGGTACTCGTTCTAAATATTGATCTACATTTTTAAAAATTGTTAAATATCTCAGAAATTGTTGAACCTAGGTATAGGTAATACAACAGTAACTTGCCTTTATTTAGTCTGCGTCATCGAAATATGCAATAATATACATGGTGTTCCATTTAAATTTTGATAACTTTGATGTGTAACTTTCTTTTGGGACACCCTATATATTTCAAAATAATTTTAGAACGTGCTTCTAATGGACCTACATACGCCCCAGCAAAAAGATTTTAAATGTGTTACCGTTTTTTGTATATCAACCGAGGCGAATGTGGTACCCCACCCTGTATAACAAACACGCAAACAACGAACCTTGTACCTCGCTGTAAATGATCAAAATTACCGCTTACAACGAACGGTTGAGCATAAAAATCGGGGAGCTACCGGCCGATAGTTTGCGTGCATTTATTTTTATTAGTACTTTTCTGCATCATTTCTTATTTTATAATACCGGCATAGTGGTGAAAAACATAAACAAATGCGGAAAGCTATCGCTCTCGACAACTAAATATGATATAATAGAGCAGATAAAACGTGAAAAAAAAGTGAAGCGTGTAAACAAACGAATTTAACAAAGTCTACTGTAGGTACCATTTGGAAACAAAAAGGTAAAATTCTGGAAAATTTATGATCTGACCTTGTCTTGGTTGTAATTCTACAACCAAGGCAAAAGGATTGGGATGCGGAGTGGAAAACAAAGATAAATTTGAATGTAACTGCAGTTGGATTGACACTATAGATCCTAATTTTGATATATTGATGACATTATTTGCAGAGAAGTTTAAACTGACGAGGATATTATTACTTTTCTTTCCAATCAAGGCAATAACACTGATGATGATATACCTGATATTCAAGATGATGTAACCGATAATCGAGATGATTCCGAAGTAATGTCTGTGCCCATATTCAAGGCGGTGGAAAAAATATGTTAACCACATACGCAATATTTTGCAAAAGTCTCAGTCAAACTACAAGATATGTAATGGCATATATCTATATAACTTCATGTTATGAATCAATCTTAGTGGCAAGTTGCAGTTCGTTATAACCGGACACGACTGTACATATATTTCGAACACTGTTTGTATTTTTAATTTATTATCCATTATCATTTTACAAATTCAGCAAATATTTAATAATAAATTAGTCTTTCTCGAAAGTAAATCATTCTATTAATGTATACAGCACTGCTAAAATATATATAATTTTAAAATTTTTTTGTTACTGCAAGATGCCTTGCATGCAGTGCAAGAAAAGGTTACCATTTTAATCATGTTTAAAAAGTGCAAGGGAAAGAACCTTGTATCTACTTATCTGTTAAGAGTACAAACATTGACTTATCTATCCTGGTAAGAGTAATTTATCTGAATGCTGCGCTTGTGTAAATCATTTTTTTAACGCAATCCGATTACTATTTTTTGCACAGTATGATAGTGTTTAATCAGTCGTCCTATTTAAATTCAATTTATCGATTATTCCATTTTTTCAAACTGCAACACAAGTTAAATGATATTACTGGTAATTCTCGACTTCCTTGTCAAAACATTAATAACTAATTAATTTTGCATCTGCTAACTTATACGAAGAGCAGATGAAATTAACGTTTTTATCGAAAGTGGTTCCAGAAGTTTATTAACCTTCAATCCACTTATCCCCGTTACATTGACAAGATAAGACAAACTGAAGAAGGAAAGATTATTAGACCAGTTTATTTTGATGAATTGTGATAAATATAAAAGCAAACCTATATTGCTCATAGATTGTATCCATAGGACATGGAAAGTGCTTTAGATCAATATAGGAAGGAAAAACTTAAGTTTCAATTTTGCAGTAAACATAAAATTTCCAAATCCACATTCAAAAGGCACTCATAAAGTCGGATTAAATTAGGGAAAACACACAATTCATAACTAAAGAGGTGTTAATAAAATTGTTCTTCCCGAGGAAGTGGTTAGAAAACAAATTAGTATTTCGAAGTTTGAGGAACTTCCTTTTGGATTTAATATTAATGATGTTCGGGAATTGCAGCTTCCTCAGGAAGGACACTCACTCCAAAAATCTAGTCCTTTTAATAAATGGTAAAATTTTAATACAACATAAAGAAGCTAAAAAAAAATCAAAGTTACGAGCCAAATTGTAACTCTATAATCTTCATGTTGTTAATTATTTGCTTGCTTAATTTCTGCAAACAAAAAAATTATAAAAACGAAAAAGTTGTGCAACTTAGGCAACCTTATCCTAAGTGGCGGTATAATCAGTAATATTCAAAAAATTTCTAAAGTACGTGAAAAATTTATTGAAAGAGCTGCTTCAAAAATATATAATAAATCACTTACTTACGTAAGGAAATAGTCACACTTAACATGTTTAAATTTTTGTTTAATGACTTAACATTTTACATTTCTGTAAAATGTCATATATTGAAAAACATTATTATGTATTATACAAGTTCAGACAAATGTGTGCGAAACAAGATTTCTGGCAAAACTTTGTGGTTCTCAGACAAATTGAAAAATAACCTTCATAAAAGTTTTTTAACGGATCACCCTGTATATTTTAACATTTTTGGATAGAGACGTTTTGAAGAATTACTACGATATACAGTTTATATCTTATAACATATTGGAAAAAACGTTCAGCAGCTTGACAGTATCCTAATCTATCAACGAAGGACGACCTTGATGACTTCCGAATCACGTCTTGTGCTATCTGTTGAAAGACTATCCTAATTCGAGCTTCCAACTTCTCGAGCGACTTAGGCTTAGTCTTATAGACATTAGGTTTGACCTTCATCCCCCTCCCCCTTCACACCCCTCTCCGCCCTCCAAGGAAAAGCTCTAGAGGACTTAAATCGGCCGATGGTGGAGTGGTGTAATGCAATCAGGAAGCAGCGCCTGGCAAATGTTCTTCGGTTTTAACCAAACACTTCATATTTCTACTCCTTAGCCCATAATAAGTTTCGCGATTACTCTATTGTCCACTTTTAGTGAGTATTGGAAACGTTTTTGTTCGTTTTCACGACGTAGGAACGGCTTTCCTGTAGCGGTCGTCGAGGTTTGGTTCTTTTAAGCAACGTTTAATTGTGCTAACGGATATCGTCCTGTTTGCAGCCCAATTCATTTCCACCTTAATTTCAGGAGCTGTTAATCGTCTATGTCTTTTATAATACGTTTCACTCTAGTGAATAAATTTATGCCTGAATAGAGACTTAACAGCTTGACCGCGATGAGTTGTATATACACAATAGAATTGGTTATGTACATAGATTAATGACGTCACAATGCACATCTTACAGAATCTAAACTGTGCAAAAAACCGATTTCGCAATGTTTTACCAATTTCCATCTATTTTACGATGCGCATTGCGACGCTTTTTATCCAGATTATGTTTGCCAAGTTGTAAGTTCTATAGTTTAGCAATGAGTCTGAGTCTACACTCTCCACATTCTATTTAGTACATTGATTCGGACATTCTTACCAAGATTGCCACTACAACTGAAAGAGAACATCTGGAAAATGGTCTCCATAATTCCCAGGGCTAATAGGCCATTTTGGCAGAAGGCCGACTCTATTCCACTAATATAGCGTTGGATTTCATTCTTTAGCCCTGCAATTGTTTGATGATTCAAAGGAGTCAGTCGAGTTACCTTGTCGGCTAATCCACGCCTCCAAATCGAGACATTATTCAGTCCGAAAATTTTGCTTTACAATAATTGCATAGGTCTCTATCGCTGTGTGACAGGTAAGGCAGCATTGAAAGCAACCATATTCCGTTTAGCGACAAGGATTGCTTTACTAGCGTCATTGCAAGAAAACTGTCACTTTTTGGTAATGCTGTTGAGCTGTTGGCTAGTTGAGTATCAATAGCACTTTGCATGTTTAAAATTATTTGTAAATTGTAGCCTTGCTTGACACAAAAATCAATGGGCAGTCAAAATATTTTGATGTGAATGGCTAGTCAGATATTTGAAAGCAAAGTGAGACAATAATGTTGTCGAGGACTACACTCTAGCCTGGAAAAACTATGCCTTTAAATAGAAGTCCGCAAGATGGAAACAACAGGTTTAAAATTAAAACTAATCTAATTTAATTAAGCAGATAACATTAATAGCTATTATAAAAATCGCTGTTATCAAATTCTTTCCAGTTATCACACAAATTATTGCTCCTTATAATTTGCTTCACTTAATAGGGTACTGAAAGACTTTATAAAACCTACGAATTGAGTATAATTAGGTATTATTTTTACGCAAATAGATTCACTACCCGTAAGATTACTAAATTAAAAGCAATATAAAAATCTTTCATTAAAATAACACATGAAAACTACTACTAGAAGTAATATTAACTTCCTTTATAAACCAATAATGCAAAAACGATTATTTTCCTCTTATATGTATGCATAATATATAAACGTAATTCTAAGTTGCGAAGCACTATTTCAACAAATTCCCGAAAATGTTTGGTGCCAAAAATTCGGTGCAAAGTCCGCAAGTCCTCTGTGTTCAAATCGCTTGCTTTATTATTATAAAAAGCTGTCCTTGTTTGTACGGTAAATTGAATATATTGATGAATTTTATCATGTTTATTTATTATGTATTATTTATGCTAAGAATTAGAAATAACAAACAAGAAACATCGTATGGACGAAAAAATTATCTTTTAACAAATTTTTGGTTAAGTAGTTGATAAAATCTAAATTTACGGTATCACGAGGACATATTTACACATGTTTTGTGATAACATTTCTTTTAATATGAAGTGTATTATCTAAAATTAAAATTTGGTTAGATCAAGAAATACAGTTTTCTACATATATGATATGTTGTAAATAGGTTAATGTTGCATTTATTTATATCTTTCAAAATAAAAAAAAATGGAAACAAATTTTTTTGTCCAACTTCGATATTGTGACGTTGTTTATGGGCCATGTTTGCCGCCAGTAAATTCGAAGTTTCTAAAATTCCTATTTAAGATTTGGCAACCACCGCCTCCTATTGGATATGACAATTGATAGTCGACCCACTCTCAGAGCACACGTCAACAATATCATTTCACGCTTCGCCCTTTTCTCTTGTACACTAGAGGCTCGTTTTCCCTCCGTATGAAATCTGTGTAGCCAGAACACACCTTAAGATGATCAAGACACAGCAGAACAAAATATTGCGGATGATCGTTTGATGTTGTGGAAGGAACAGTGATCTTTGTCGCAATCTCGGAGTACTCGCGAAGCTCGCGTTGAAGACACCCGAAGGAATCAGACAATCTTTGAACCAAGAAGTTCAACAGACCGTCCCGAGAGCCCAATATCTGATGATGCAACACCTACAAGTAGATACCCCTTGATCTTCGACGGTCTATCCTCGTTACTTCATAAAATATCGCATAGTCTCAATAGTCAATTGCTATTTCATTGGAGGAAAAGAGAGCTCATGAGCTCCTTATCTCAGCCTTGGTGGTCATTTAGCATTCTTAAAAAACGAATTGGTTTCCAAACTGCATTTGTTATTTCTATTGTGAAAAATTATTAATTTATTATAATAGTGTAATTATTATAGTGCAGTCAGGTAGAATTACATTATTAACTAACGTTCAGACAAGTGTTGCAGTCTACTTTGACCTCATCAATACACGATCTGATTTGATCTGCAATGATATTAAACCTCGTACAGTTGGAGAAAAAAGTTTGCTGCCAGTGTACGTAAGAAAGACGCCCTCTACTTAAAATGCACGGGTACTTTCTTGACATAGTCACAGAATAAACAGAAAGGACAAGTTTGTCGGAACCTATGATGTTTTATTGACGATTTTGCGTCACCTTGAGGCTATTGATGCCATTTTAAAAATATGTCCAAGAATGTTGGAGGAAAAGTTTGAAATTGATTTCTAGCATCTAGGTTAGATATGTTCGAAATGTACATAAAGTATTAGATAATTATATAGAGTGGTTGATTTTTCGTTAGGGACAAAATATTTAAAAAAATTGAAACCTAATCTTTTACAATTTTGTGTCCTCTCTCTAATTACGTAAAATACAAAGCCATACTTTAAAAAACAAAAGAGGAGCGAATGATAGTTCGGTTTTTTTTAAATTGGACACCCTGTTTTTTTTTGTTATTCAGATAGTGTATTAAATTTTGAATACGACCTCATATTTATTTTACCTCTTTAGGCAATAAATGGCTTAATTATGACGAAAATGCAAATTACTCAAGTAGGCTTTGAAAATGAGATTGATGGGTAAAATATGCCATAATAACAAAAATACATATTACATAAGTAGGTTATAAATTTATTGCACAAAAATACTAATTCAGAAATTGTTCAAAATGTCCACCATTTTTGTTTATACACATCTGAGCTCAAAACAATAAATTCTGTCCACATTTACGTAGCATTTCAGGCGTAATTTCCTCTGCGACTAATTGACTTTTGTTCTTTAGTTCATCTAGCGTATCTGACACACTACTATAAACCCTGTCTTTGACAAAGCCCCACATAAAGAAATCCAACATCCAACTTATTACCAATCCATCTATTTCCTAATTCTAAATTTAAAGTGTCTGATACATGTTGTGCGTTATGTGCTGAAACCACATTTGTCTTCGGAGGGCCAAAGGTAGGGAATCTAAATATTCCTGAAATTCTCTCTGAAGGAAGTTTCAGTACCTCTCTTGAGTAAGTGTTGAGTATGGCATTGTTATTTTACGTAATTAGAGAGAGCATACAAAATTGTAAAAGATTAGTCATTCAATTTTTTAAATATTTTGTCCCTAACGGAAATAATGAGTGCACAATGAAAAATCAACCACTCTGTATATAAAAATAGATGTTTAAGGTTTTAAACAAGAATTAAACAACAAATTTTGCAGTTACCAGAAATAACTATAATATTTAATTATGCTTTATTATAATTAGGATTGTTGCCAACATATGTACATAAACCAAGTAGGTAAAACGTACAGATGACAAAATCACTAAACTCACAACTAATAAATAACCTCCAAACATCTTCAAACAAACAATAAACATGTAAACAACATTCCAGGAATATTTGGACATGTTTTAGAAATGGCGTCTGCCAGTCATGCGCACAAAAACCATGACATCAATTTTAAGGTCCTTTCTGTTTATTCGGTGACATAGTATACCTACATGGACAACCTACATGGTACAAACATTATTTATATGCATACTAGGACAATAAAGTTCCCGTAGGGTTTGAGTAAGAAGCCTCCTTCTTTCGCGCACTGGCCGGATACTTTTTTCTCCGACTGTACGTTTTTATAGCAGCTTTACTCAATACACGGCCCAGAGAGTAACTGTAGCGTCATCTATCAATCAAAAAATCTACATGAGTCGTTGACGGTAATATGCGTATACTATTTGATTCCCTCTAGCAGACAACAGTTTAAGTATAGCAATAAAAAGTAAAAAGCAATACTAGTAGTCATATATGATATAAACTTTTACGTTAATTTATGAAAATAAAAGAATTTTTACTTCCCACACATGTAGGGAAAAGTCAATTTCCCACACGCAAATGCAACCGGGAAATGATAATGCTTTGATAAGAGAGTACGAAAAGATTTTTTCCTGTGAATCATTCTCCTTCAATTAGCAATTAAAAAATGTAACTTTATGACACAGAAAGATCTTTTATGGAGATAAAACCCAAACTTACCTAACTGCATATTTAGGGCACAAATAACATAACAGACAAATCTTAATATTAAATACATTAATATTAATTTCGGTAAAATTCCAACCGCTAAAGCTTCTCGCAAATTGTGACCACTGATTAATAAAAAGTGAAAGCAATTCAACGCTCACAAGTTGGAAGACTATTTCTTAAAAAACATTTCTAAATATAACATCTTCTAGATTGAAATATGTAAAAAATACTATTATAAAATAAATGATAAAATAATATAAAAATACTGTGTTAATACTTAATAAAAAGTTGTTATCTTTATATGGATTTGATATACATACATACATATTTAAATTAATTTATTACATATTTCAAAAATATCTATGAATTATTTAAAATAAAAAGTGCACACAATCGATTATATTTTCATTGATTTATACGGGAAAAAATTCTACTCGATGAAAGATCAAAAGGTTACGTTCGCAGTATAGATATTTTTATGCTTACTAATGCATTAAGCTACGTCATCCTGTATAATTTATATGAACTCTCGTCTAAAAGTGTAATTGTACACGAATCATTATAAATTGTTATGCGATTTTTCGAAATACAATTGTTAGTTAAAGTTTTAGTTACTTAATAATTTTTTTTTGTTTGAAAATTGAACGAAACTGGCATGTTCAAGAAGACTTGAATAAAAGCTAAAAGATACATCATGACACGAGTAAATTTAAATGAGAACAGTAGATCTAAATACAATTGTTAGCAGCATTCTAACGATAATTTTATAAGTAAATATTGACTTTTATAATATATCGTATTAACATATCGATTGTTAAGATGAATCGTGGATCAAATTAATACCAAAATTCAAATAGCAAGACATATGAAAACCGATAATTAACGATAATACATTTATACAATTCATGGATTAAAATTAATTCGCGAGTCGGTGCTACAATACGCATCTAAGCTACAACTATAAATATCTAAATAGTCCTGTCAAAAGATAAATTAATACACACAATGATAAAGAGTCCACATCAAATCAAAACAATTTTAATGCTTTTTCGAGCTCACCATCTGTCAGGTTTTAATTAATTAAATTTGACAACAAACAATGCTTAGCAGAAGCAAGAATTTGGAATGAACTTTGTAATAGTGCAAAGTGCAGTGGGTGCAGGGGTTTCTCCCGAAAAAAGGAGACCATACGAGCATCTTCAACTACATTGAGCAGACGGTGCTCTCTTCACGCTGGGATGGGTGCTTAGCCACTCTGGAATCAGAGGCAACAAAATAGCTGACAAATTAGCCAGAGGTGCTGGCGAACGGCTATTTTCAGGTCTAGAAGTTAAATAATTGATATTTAGACATTTTTGTTGATCAATTTCAGAGTATGATTAAAAATAAGTCACTCAAATTAATCTAAAGGCAGAAGCTACAACCAACGCTATGCTTCTAATGAAAATCCTGTAGGTAACATTCCGCTAAGTGTTTTGAGAGATCATTTACTTCAGAAACATGTAACGGAAAGAAGTAAATTAAATCAGTGTCAAGGTGCAGACTTAAGACGTCTGCATTAAGATCATCATTAAGTCCTCTTACTTTTTGGGACCTATTACACAAATAGCGACTAAAGCGAAAAAACTTCCAGCAAAACCGACACACCGGACAAGGCAGGAGCGAACAATTTATAATGAACGATATCAAAACACGTGAGAAATCCAAAATCAGACAAATGACCTTGCTGTCATCACAAGCACGGAATACATACAGGACTCTCTGCCGACTATCAGCTCTTCCGTCTTGCGGAGGCAATTCTTTTGAGATACGAGACACAATAGGGGCGGTGTTTCTTGAATTTGGTCGGGCCTTCGATACTATTTGGTATCGTGGACTTGTTTAAAAGATGGTGGTGGTGAAGTTTAACCCCTAGGTCGTATCACCAAGAATTGCCTCCGTGGACGTTCCCCAGAGCTCGCTTCTTGGACCAACGCTCTTTCTGGTTTTTATCCACGACGGCAATCGCTTTGGTGCCGCCAGTTCAACCGTATACTCCGTTTTATGCGCTAAAAGTCTGCTTTCGTTAAGACTTAAGCTCTTAATTTATTGCGTTTTCCTCCGTCCTATCCTCATTTACGGAGCATTGTTTGAGTTTGTTGTGTCGCCAAAGCCCACCTCAAGAAAATAGCCGAGCAGAATAGAATCTTGAAAATTATAGTGTTTGTCCCAACACAACTTGGGCTAAAGACTCTGGAAGAATAGGAAGATCCTCCAACCCTATTGTGGCTGAAACGCAAGGCTTAGACCGGGGCAATACCTCATCGCGTTATTAGAAAAATTTGAGAAGCCAAAACCTTTAGAAATAGCGCACAATATATATACTAACATGTCCGAGAAGTCAGCAAGAGACACTTTCCAAGGCAATATCGGAACAGCGTGTTGTGTCGCTTGAAATTTGCGTTACTGCTTTCAAGATTTCATATCTCTCGATCACTTCAAAATTAAACGCAAAATTATGAGTTTATGATTTCTTTGGGCAAAATATTTTGCACGTCTTACGCTTTTTTGTGTGCATGAAATGCAGACCGCAAATGACATTTTACCAGCTCTCTATCTCTAAAAACAAAAAGATTAAATAAATGTTTTTTTTTAAATTACATACCGCTTAACCACAAATGTTTTATGTAAATTGTTTCTCATTTATTGAAATCAAGTAGCAATTTCCAGTTTAATACAATAATTTTGTTCGTAAATCATGAGATTGCATACAGGATGAGTCACGACTATTCCCTCGCTCTCTTGTCTGAGTTTCAAATTTTAGTTAAATATGTAGGACGATAAGGAGCACATTTTAAAATTATTCGCAAGTATACAGGGTGATTCAAAAAAGTACAGCAAATCAATGTTAGATTATTTTTAATGGAACACCCTATATTGTATACCGTTTTTGGATTCTACGTGATAAATTAGGATAACTTTGTTGATAGTTTCCTTTACCTATCTACTGCCAATTTCGAGAAAATTTGATTTTTTTATAAAAATGTCGGCTTTCGCGAAAAAATTAAAAATATGAAAACTGTATGACTTGGACGATGTACACTACATGATATTAAGCAAAACAATTTATACTTTATATTTTTTCAACCATCAATAACTCTTTTAAGTTAAATGGAACACCCTGTATTTATCCATTTTATCTGAAAGCACATTCAACCCCTATAAAAAAAAACGCTAAAGATGAAACTATAAAGATGTCTATATATAAATTCAACGATTAAAATGTTATTAACAAAATTCTTCAAAAACGCTCTAAAGCTGATGCTTTTTCTCATCTAAATAGGCCATGCTTTCTAATTATTTGTGTCTGCATAATTATATTCTTTGTAAGTTGTATTCTAATGATAAATAAAGCTGGAAATTATGTTGAAGTAATTTGAATCTCCGATTAAAACATTATTTAAGAGTAAGTAAAAGTTCAAACGAATCATTCAAGTAATTGACTATTATTTATAATATATATAATCGAATGATTATTTAACTATTTGGATATCAAAAAGTCGAAAACTCCCCTCTTAGTTTAGAATATATTGATATATTGCACGTTGGTAAGTTATGGTATTAGAATTGAAAATAAAATAAGTAAATAAGATATAAAATTGTCAACCACATTCAATTTTAACATGCTCGTTTGAATTGAATAAATATAAATAAATTATCTAATGAAAAAGATTACAGTAGATGCTCACGTTGATTGACCATCTTATTTTATACATATGTTATAACCAAAAGAAGAATCTTCTGACGTAAAATGTCTGGAGTTATTGAATGAAATACATTTTTTGTTAACATTATTTATAATAGATAAAAATCGGTAACGCCAACACCACAACGCTTAATTAATTAATTCAGGACACATGTTTCACGGGCTAATAGGCAGGTTTTTATTTGTATCATACGAGATCACAGGCTCTGAAATAACATTTTTTTATTTTAGTTTCATATCTTCAGGAATAGGTAGAGCATTGTTTGTTAAATTTAGATATAGACATCTTCACAGTTTTTGGTAGGGGGTTTAATGAGCTTTCATATAGCATGGATAAATACAGGGTGTTTCATTTAACTTAAAAGAACTGGTTGAAAAAATATAAAGTATAAATTGTTTTGTTTAAGCCCGTTTTGTCAAAATAACTTCTTACAAATTTAATGTAAATCGTCCAAGTCATACATACATACTGTTTTTAATTTTTTGGCGAATGACATTTTCATAAAAATCCAATTTTCTCGAAATTGGCAGCAGATAGGTATAGGGAACTATGCACAAAGTTATCCCAATTTATGACGTAAATCCAAAAATGATATACAATATACGGTGTTCCATTAAAAATAACCTAACTTTGATATGCTGTACTTTTTTGAATCACCCTGTATAATAATTTTAAAATATGGTTCTTATCGTCCTACATATTTGACTAAAATTTGAAACTCATATCTTTTAGCGTTTAGACGTAAGAGACCGAGGGAATAGTCGTGACTCACCCTGTATAATGAATATAAAAATGCGTGTTAATAAACATGATTGTCATCAAATTTGATTACAAACGACGTTTGAAAACAAAAAAAAAACAAATTCTAAATTGATTATTGTACAAATATACGTGAACGACAATGTACCTATATTCACCATTTAAATTCAGTGTCAAGGTCAATTTTTAATAGATTTTCGACAATTTTGCCACAATAAGAAATGTAAAAACTGCACAACATTAATCTAGGTTGTAGAATCCTAGAATGAAATCATTTTCAAGCTAAGGTTGTTGATTAAAACCGCACTATTTGCTGATTACAGATAACAAATTAGATCGTACACCACTAATGTTTACAATTACATTAAATCTGCATGACTATGTGTTTTCTTTCAATGGAAATAAGTGTTCTACAGCGGTAATTCTGTGTAAATGAGTTAAAATAGATCTAATAATAATAATATTACATTGAAAAACTCACCTTCAGCTGGTGTCATAATAGCATCGTGCAATAATGTCGCTATGCAACCCGAAACACCTTAAAAAAATTTCGAAACGTTATTTTTAAACTTTATTAAACATTTTTACAAACTATTTATTGCAAATATCTTATTTAGAAACATTTTTTTTATACAAGGTTGTAGATACTGAATGAAAACAAGTGAACACACTATTTTGACATTTATCCAATTTGAAATTATTTGAAAGATTTTAAAATGAAAACATAATTGTATAACAGATTTTGATAATAATAAACGTTTGCAACCCTTTAAAAACAAAAATTAAATAAAAACAAATGTGTATATTTTGAAATAATCAAAAAATAAACATGAATGGTACTTACCATGTATAGCAACATGATATTTAGTTGTAACAATGTTCCTCTTTAAACTATCCTTAACATATTCGTAACTACTGAAATACAGTGCATGTGAAGGTCCAGCACCTACAACCATCGCAGACATGCCACGGACCGGCCGCAGCAAACCTTCAGTTCTTACCATACGAAAGAATGTGCCACTTATACCCTCTCGTACTGCACTAGGTGCCAATGACTGCATGCGGGTCTGTAAACATAAGATATCTTAGTGTTAGATACGCAGACATAACCTAACTAGCAGCGGCCTAACCTAACTGTTAAGACAGCTGTTTTGTATAAATGACACTATATCATATTTCGTTTTTACATCGTAAAATAGGGTGTTTAGATGCTAAATCTTTACTTACTTTTACGGAATCTAAAGGGTACATTACGCAATGTTCCATTACTCCCGCTATAGCCCCGGCAGTCATATGCGTAAGAACATTATTAGTAGGAAGTGTTTCATAATCGTCAAAATTCATAATAAACTATTTCTGCTGTATCAAATGAAGTAACGGACGATTTAGTATAATTGTTATGAACTGTCAACGCGTTTTTAATTCGTATTTTGTATTTTTTTGCGCAAATCGTCACTAGAATTTAGGGCACACGAGATGCCACACACTCGAATACAAAAGAAAGAGAAACTGAATTCCCTCTCTCCAATTGACTGTCATGTGGGGAATATGCGCGAGTCAGCGCAGTTGAAAAACAACTATGTAGTAGGACTGATAAGGAACGAAGTAGTAACTATTTATATTTATAACATTTACATTAGATAAAAGTACGTGTTACGTACTTGTTAAACAGATAAACATTTTTAAAGAGCTATTCAATTCAATTCAATTCATCACCTTCACGATATAATAGCGAAAAAAATCCAACGAAAACGAATAAGCATGTGCAAAAATTACAAACTTGGTGTGTCATATTTCCTATACACATTTTAACATCAATTTTTAACCTCAACCATGGCGTTTATTACATCTCGATTGTATAAAAACAGTATTGTATTAGTTAATGTAAAAAGTGGAGTGAAAATATGAATTAATAATCTTAGTTTTGTGTATTGTATTCTTATGTGTATTTCTTAAAAATTCTATCGTGAATGTCCTTGGCGTCGTCATTATTTATACATTCAAGGTCACACATTTTGAATGTCGTGTTGTGAATAGATTTCCAAATTTCGATTAATAGATTCCGTACTTTATTTATAAATGCTAACTCATGTTTCCAAGTATATAATTCCCTTTATTTGATCAATTTTTTTTTCATATATGTGCTTTTTTCTCTGCATTTTGGCATATGATTTCTGCAGTGAGCAATTTTAAAACGGTAGTGCCCAAACTATACTTATAAACATGTTGGCTATTATTCAAGTCTGTGTTGTCTAATATATCTTCAACGCGTGATTCCAACATGTGTTTAAGCTTGAATGAATTACTCCTATTATATTGTTATAATTAGCTTTCACGAAATTCTATTTGAATCTGTGGATTGTATGATTAAATATAGTGATATTCGTTACACAGGAAATGATCAAAATATGGAATAAGCCGTCTGATAAAATTTTATTTTTACTTATTAATTACGTTTAAGGTAAGGGTCGACAAACTCCCAAACAAAATTGGAAACAAGATATTTATTGGATGCATGCAACTTAGGCGCAAAAGTTATTATTATAAATGAATCTCAGTAATGATAATAAATGAACTTATTGGGTGCATTCAGCAAACACCAACAATCCTCAACTGCTAGATAGCAGTGTGCTATGATCGGTTGAAATTTAAATTTTTAATTCCTATTGGATCCGCTCTCTGACAAAAACTGACGTCGTATCTGACGTACTATGCCAGCAATGTCAACTGAAAGAGGTTGATTGCATCAAAATCCCTGCTTTGGAACAATTTTTTGATTAAAGTTTAAGTCTGTATATGGTCATTCAACTAACAGATATTTACTACACACTACACCAACTACTCAGTGTTACTAACTGAAAATTGGTACCTACTGTCAACCTCTTTCATTTGAAATTATTACGTCAACAGTTAACGGCTTTTTAACCCTTGAGATATGACGTCTAAATGACAGCGGAATCATACGTGATTATGTCAGCGACCAGTGATATGAAAATCAAACGTCGTATAAACGTACGGAATAGCGATATCTCACTTTATTAAACAATACAGAATGATCGATAAAATCATTTTAAATCTGAAACTGTGTATTATATCAATATATGTAATATTAATTTGGCAACGTCGCTACAGACCAATTATTTCATATCTGGGCTAAATCAAAATTTTCTTTATGTGGCGCAAAGCCAAGAAACAAAGCAGTATACGCGTTGCATAAACAACGAAAACGCGTATCAGAAGATTTTACTTCATTTAAATCAAAATCTATTCTAGTCAAATATTATAGCTGTTATAGAGTTTTACTTTCTTTATTTAATGAAAAATAAATGATAAATTAAAAATAAATTATATATCGTGACATTTTAGCTAAAACTGACACTCACATACATAGAATGAGACGAATGCGGTGTTGTCACATTTTTGCTAGTGATCTAGTGCTTGGTTGTAAATTATCAGCTGCATGATGGTTTTCAATGGTTGGAGAAGGATCTATTCAATGAGATTTAGCGTGTAACTTCTAGTTAATTTCTAAATTTCCACCGTCTATTACGAAACTTCAGTAGTAATTCATAAAACGAGTCGAAGTTTATTCAATTTTTAATAATCATATCTAGTAAAACTGGCAACTGGGGCATAGACATAAATACAAAAGATGTACATAATGTTCGTTAGCATTACATTAAATTGCACCAATGTTTATTTTATTACGTCACTTAGCTAACAAGCTAGAACAGAATCGGCACAAGTGCAATTTGTGTAGGTAACCTATAAAATCAAATAGTTGCGTTCAGTGCAGCCACCGTTAGTAGCTTAATAGAAGTTGTAGTAAGTATTAGTAAGTTAGTACGCCTAACTTCATCCACAAATTTGTTATGTTTATGCAAACAATTGAATGACGATTATGTTATTGTTCTCTTATAATTTTAAATTAAACTCCCGCGAATATAGTCACACTAAACTTTATTGATAAAATAACAAATACATAAACGGTTTACATGAAAAGACCACACGTTCGACGTACTCCCTTCTGAACGTGTTCAGAACTCTGTTCGTTTCTTCGGCGTTGACCACACACCACATAATGGCGTGAAATTCAAATTTCCAGAATTATTTCTAACAATTATGACTTTTATTTCAAAAGGAGAAAGACAAAATTCTGAACAGATCTCCAGCCCAAATTACAATATATAATTTACAAAATAAATTTTATGTGACATCCTCTGATAAGTAAGGTAAAAGAGAACTAATCTACACCGATAAATAGATAAACTAATGTAATAATTATAGTAAAACTTTAAATACACCTTTCGTATAAACAATGTCACAATATTTCACAATGAACAGAAATAACAACGTTACATAAATAAGGTACATATAATGAAATAAGGTATATTATTTTTGGTCATTGATTATGTCACATTGACGTGTAACGAAAGACATCAAACTGACGTTTAATGAGTAGTTAGTTAAGTTACCTAACTAAACGATTTTATCAGGTCACTACCTGGTCAGTTTCTATCTGTGACTAATGAGTAGGTACCTTAAACTGACGTCAATTTGTTATTTGAATGATATTTTCAAACAATAATAAGGAAATAAGAGGGAAAGTTACTATTTTATTTTGTAATCTGCAGTGAAACAATATCTACAACATATAATACCTTGGAATTCAAAGTAACTTTGTAGATCAAAATACATTTATTGTGCGTCAAATGTATTTTATATGTTTTAGTTATTTGTCGTAAGTATCAGGAAAATCCCAAATTTCCAAAGATTGATATCAATAAAATTGTTTTTTATTCAATTTTATATTGTATCGTTTTAATTATTATTCGAGTGGTTATAATATAAATTGTACAGTCTGAATGATGAGTTTCCCAATCAGATAAGAATTCCGTAAATTAAAATAAATTGTGGCACTAATATTTTACTAAATTAAATAGAATGTATAAAAAATTACGTTATCTGTTGTATGCGCAAGGACTAAAATGTGAAGGAATGAATATAAATGCATGACTAAGTGCAAATTGAAGATAAAAAAACACAATTGTAAACGGTCAACGATCACTAATCACTATGAACTGGCAGAAAAAGGTTTAGATATATCGCATATCATACATTATACCTATGTATAAATATTTTAAGTACATCTATTTAGTATTTCTATAGAAGTAGTTTAAATTAATGAAATCAATATATTTAATGATTTTAAATGATTTGATCCTATTGTTACATGATAGGATCGAGGAGGACAAAATCAAAAAATACTATTTTCGATGATTCATAACAGAAACCGTAAATCTTTCAATTGCATGTTAGTGTACGTATACACTTGCCAATTTCAATAAGTACTAATAGCTGTAATTGTTTTTATTTAGCAAGGACTTTTAACAAACGTGCAGTAAATAAAAGCATCGCAGTTCATAATTATAAACTAGTAAGTATGCACGTTATAGTAAGATAATTATAGAATTCTTCATGTACCAGGATCATAACGAATGCAATAATACGTGAACTTTTACACAGCATAGTTGATTCCAGGTAACGCTCGTACGTGCCAAAAGCCTCATTTTTGCAAAATGTATGTATAGACAGGACGTGCATAAATCTTGTACTAAAATATTCCCCATGTCCTCAATGTTTATGTCAACGAAGCATATTTCGAACCAACATTCTTCGAATGCGATGTTATATCGGGCGATGTCTAAAAATGAGTTTTGTTTTTTTTTCTTTCTAGAAATGATTCTTGGTAGTCATTAGGAAAAATGAAAATCTCAGCAAATTTATAAGTAAATGGTTAGATTTTTTAATTTTATTTTAAATTGCAATATGAGATAAGATGTTGATCGGTCACTACTATATAGACATTTGTATAGCTGTATATACAGCGTTGTCTACTGATAAGTCAGCCATAAGTAGGGAAAATAAAAGTGGACCGAGTATGGAGTCCTGTGGGATGCCACATCCAAATAATCGGAGTTCTAATTATAGGATATAAAAGAAAAACAAAAGAAGGAGTTGATGCGATATAAGAAGGAGAATGAAATGCTGATAAAAAAATGATATCGAAGGTTTCCACGGTTCGAGTCTCCTATTATGCAGGCTTCCGGATTCGACCGCGTAGTAAAAAAAAATAAATTAAAATAAAAGCAGAAAAAAACAAAAATCTTCTAAACTCGATGTTTTGCTACTAATTTAAATGGCTACTTCAAGAGCACAAAGTGGATAGAGTGGCGCCAGACTATCACAATATGTCGTCGAGTTATGTCACACATAACTGGCATATTTTTTATTTTAAAAAGTATTTTATTTTAAGGATTTTTTACTGTTTTTTGTAACTTTGTGTCTCGACAATAACAGCAAATAGTTGCTGCTGTCATCCCACCTCCCTCCCTCCAGTCTCCCCATTATTTTGAGATTTAAAAAACCTTGCAGACAAAAATAAAAAAAACCATTACGATTGGAAGAACACGCAACCTCTTTGCTTGCGTTAACGCGTTCATTGCTCGTAATTTGTGGACTAGAAATGTCGTTATTTGTATGTAATATTTGGACTTTACTTATACGTTAAATTTACCGTTATTTAGTTGCTGCTGATGATCATGCTCTAACCTATTATTTCCAATCTCCCCATTATTTTGTGATTTAAAAATGATGTTTGCAGACAAAAAATAATTTTTGAAAACGAATTTTGAAGTGTAAATAAAACGAATTGTTGGAATCAATATATAAGGCAAGAGGCATCAGGTATTTTGCAATTATGCAGACTAGTATCTGAAGCAGAAATCAGAACTTTGGAAGCACAAAATCCTCCGGCATTGCTTGCGTTAATGCGTTCATTGCTCGTAAGTTGTGGACTAAAAATCTCGTTATTTGTATGTAATATTTTGATTGATTACTTAACAAAATTAATGTTGTTTAACATCATATGTATGTACATACATACCATATGCATCAGAGCAATCTGTCCACGATGACATCTTCTGGCTCTAACAAATTGTGGTCATTGACGGTCATTATTTTCATTAGTATGTTGGATTTAGACGGCCATTATTTTCATATGAGAGTTTAGTTGAGTTTATTGAGCTAGCTGGAGAAAAATATGCAACTACCTAAGCAGCAATCTTTGGTTTTTGCTTTGGTGTCAATATAATTTAGGTTGTGCAACGAATTAGTTGCAATTTGGTGTAAAAGTCATTACGTGCGACGCTCTCACACATACCAGCAATTGTAATTACAAATTGTCAACTCATTTGCTACAATAATGAAAGCAAAAGAAGTTTGTTTTTTGGTTAAATAGTAAATCATTTCGTCCCTTATTATTGTAAGAAGATAAAAAGGTTTTGTCTGTAGTAACACCGGTTATCAATGACATTTATTTGATAGTTATATTATGGCAACAATATTACGGTAGAGAAAGATAACAAAATGAATTTTGGTGGCGTTTTAACCTGAGCTATAAATTGCTGCTTGGGTATTGTATGCCAACCCCTCATTCGACACGCAAATTAGAATCTTTAGGCAAGATTTTCATGAAGTCTTAAAAATTCATTTCTGTGAGGAAATTCCTAGGTGTCTGCGCTAGATTGAAAGACGTTTAAGATCGTATGATATTGCAGAACTCTTTGGAAACGTCTACAGGGTGCGGCTAAAGTATTGCACCAAGTGGAATAACAGGCAAACGCTTAGAAATTTAGATTTGATATTTGGTAGCGTTAAACTGTATATTATAGCCAAGATTTTGACATAAATTTCACTTGTTTTGTGCAATTGATGTGGGCAGGACGACGCCATCTTGCTTTTTTAAAATAGGAACAAGGGTTTAACTTTAGAGCATTTGAGAGCTACTTACTCCCAAAATACAAAGACATACATTATAAAGTTGTTTATTGAGAAATAATTGTAAAAAATCGTGAATTATCAGTTGGTCCTTTAATGGATCTGAAACGAACATCCTATGGATGTCCAATTTAGTAGAAAATGGCTCTCCGGTGAATATCCATTGGACGTCCTTTGTGCATATAACGAATATCCGATGGACGTCCGCATATCCAACAAGGATATTGATCCTGATTGGGCAGGAACCATAACAATTTTTTAATGGTTTTGCTAAAACAGGCATGCTGTAAACTTTTTCGTTTCTGAGCATGGTGCACTAGCAAATCTGAAAGAGAATCAATTGAGATTGAGGGTGATAGTTTTGTTGATTTACCAGAAGCCAAACTTAGCTCAGGAGCAAACAATGAAAATTGAAAATCTAATAACTCGCTTCGAAGTTTTTCTATCTGCACATATGTATGAATAATAAAGCGTGAAAGGGAAAAAACGTAGTCAAAACTACACTGCGTGGTGCTTTATTGGATTTTAAGGGAGATTGAAAATTTGCAGAAGTTCTTATTTCGAACTGCTCCCTTTTGTGAAGCAAGTAGACATCTATCTATGTGGTAGTTAGGATTAATAACATACTCCTTCATCTTGCTTTTACAGTAATGAAACTCAGTATACACAATTCATTCTAGAAATTTCTTAATGTATCTTCTGTCTTGCAGTTTTTACTGCAATTTTCATGTATTGTCAAAATAAATTTTTGGTTCCCATGACAATTATACTGACAATCAAAAATTCGCACAAAATTTTGACAAGCACATCGTTTTAAAACCGCCCATTTAAAAAATTAAGCGTTCGAAATTTTATATTTTTGATTTAATATCAAAATTATGGCTCATCAACCGCCTAGACAACCACCTGGTGGTAGCAGGCTTCCTACGTCGACGAGGTCCTCCATCCGTAGTGAAACAACTACCAGCATAAGTATGCCACCGCAAAGCACGACTTCCAGCACTAGAGGTGGATCATGCGCTAGCGGAGAAACCCCATGCGGAAGCAGTGCAAGTAGCAGAAGCGGCATCAGACCTCCAAGAGGTTAGTGATATTGTATTGGAGATATTTGAAATTATTAGCGTTAAAATTGAAATGTTTTTCAGCTGGAATGGGTGCGAGAGGTGCTGCCAGGTAAGTAATTGAGCTTTAATAATGATATAAGTTATTTATTATATTTATAGACCATCAGTTCTTGAAACGACAAGTTCTACAATTATAGAGCCCGGGCGTACTGTTACAACAAGAACTGAAAGACGTGTAGGAGCTGGTAAGTTTTATCCAATTTAAAACGTATTAATCTAATTGAGTTCATATTTTAAAGCACCACGCCCATCAACAGCTCCACAAACAGGTGAACCTTTACTTCTTATAATAAAAAAAACATTTTTATTATAATCATGATTTGTTGCAGGACTTCAAGTACCAAGACAACGAGCACCAAGTAAGTAGAATTTACTTTTATATCAAATACTATTTTGTTAAATTACACCTTTCTTTCTTAAAATAGCGGGTGCTATGGCTGCAGGGTATGGGATCCCCCAAAGAAGTGCTGGTATGTATTCTTTATCGAAAAATTTGTTTTAGATCATTTTTTTTTCTCTTTTAAGTTGGCCAAAGATCTCCTCGAAGAGGGTAAGTGTTCCTGCTACACAGTACAATTTTAATTTTCGCAATATTTGCTTTCATTTCTACAAATAGGGGCGCTGAGACTATTACTAGCACGAGTTCAATGACTATAGATCCAGATGGAACCGAAACATTCGTGGAAGAGGAGCAACGAGTTATACAACCAGGTTAGTTTGCTTGTAAAATGTATTGAACACTTTCAGATTTAGACAATATAATTTTTATTGTTTTTCTTTTGGTTCTAGGTAGCTGTTCTTTATAAATAATATATTTTCAGTTCTACATATTACAAGTTTGTCAATTTTCAAGAAATTCTATTTTTTTTTAGCAGCTCCACCAGCTTCAGCAAGGATGAGTCCTGGAGCAGTGAGACGTCCATCTATACCAGGTTGAATTTAGAAAATTGCAATTTATACATTAGTATGATATTTTAATTAAATAATTTTCCAGCTCCAGGAGGACGATCATCTATAGGTCGTCCGTCAATTGGACGCCCAGGGCCACAGTAAGTCTTTCTTCCGTGTTTTAGTCAAGCTTGAATAAGTTGTGTATAGTAGAGAGCAAGTCATTTTATCTAGTCGTTTCTACTCATTATTTTTTTATACATATACAATTAATTTATACAATCATTTATTTATTCTTGGTAAATATTCTACAAGGACTGCATGATGTATAAAATTTGATGGTGCAAGGTCCTTGCAGTGTAGGTATGTTGTACATCGGGTAACGCTAATGCTGACGGTCACAGTCTTGTTTTATGGTGTTGTGAGGTTGAAGTGATTAGTTTTTTAGTTTTTGAACGATCCCAAAAACATATGATAAACATGGTTTGACTCACAGACTCAAAAATATTTTATGTTTAAAAATAACAAAGTTGATGATTTTGTTCATTTTTAGACATGAAAAAGTTTGTATTGAAAGTAAGATCAATTCAAGAAATTTTATGTTCAAAATTGAAATTGTAATGATCGATTGTTTTTGCCATTTTTAAAAAAAATTTCCAAGAGATTGGAATATATCATTATACGAAATTGCATCCAAAAATTCATCACAATTCAGGAACGCATAATTTTAACCTTCACTATTAAATTAACTAAAAAAAGTTTTATTCTTATGAGGTTGAAAATATGATAAGTTTTTGAAAATCAAACGTGTAGTTATGTACGTTTCATTTGACCTATTTTCAAATATTTTCAACTACCATTTGCAAAGAAAAACATTTAGAGTATAGAACATGGTTTTAACTCGCATTAAAAAACTAAGATCAATCAAAAAAACAGTGAAAATACGTATTGGGGCATGATTTGCAGGGAATAACTCAAATGTTTAGATTTTAGATATCAAAAGGATTAGGTTTCTAAACAAATTGTAGCTCCGTTACACCACTAACTTCACATTATATTTTCTGACATTTATACCTGTTTAACTACATTTCTAAGAGATTGAACTAGTAATTTCTGACATGATTTCAGAAGCATTTGTCCTGTTTGATCCATCGTGTATGGAGAAACACTATTTGAGTTTCCGTGATGGTGGATTTCAAGGCTAATTGCTGGCAAAGGAAGACTTATTGAAACATCATTAGCAGGTGTTGGCTGCAGATGCTGTCAGCAGGGAAGGATTTGCATTGCCCCTGCTGCTTCCGGGAGTTTTAATGCAACCTTCATATATTCTGAAAGTTGAGAAAATTTCCAATCGGATAAACAAATATTCGCGGGGATGGCAAAGTTTACCTTCACAAATGCGGGGTTTAAAGTTTCTCCAGAAACTGCGAGAATTGGAGCGTTCGTCCTAGGTGCTAAAATATTTTTTGGCCAAACAATGGTCTTAAGCCCAAATCTGACATTTTTTTCGTATTCAGCATGGTCTGTTACGGAATACTCAGAAATTTCGGCGAAATCGGAGAGATCGAGGTTTTCTTCAAAATCCCAGGAGTATGGCTAATGTGAATTTTTGACCATTCTCGTAGGGCGTTCGATTTCGTTCAAATTTTGGATATACATTAATTGAAAGCAAATATTTGAAAAATGAAAAACTCAAAGGCTGCATTTTCGCAAAAACATTTCCAATTCCGTTTGCAAGAATTTGTTACCGCCCCTTTTAGGGGAGGGCAAACTTGTTAGCTTTAAAGATAAATATGCTGTTAAGTGTACAAGAGACTCCAATGTTTAGATTTAGATTTAAAAGAAAGGTGATATTGAGCTGCGGCCTATTATGCTTTCTCTCAAAGCTCCCTATAAAGTCTATGAGCTTTAATAAACTGCAATAGCTGCGATGGTTTCAGAGCAGGTAGTTCCTCTTCGTTCATGACGTCTTTACCGAGATAATTAGCTCGAGTTTCCGTAATGGCGGTGCAGTAAGATGTCAGGTGTTCCGGATTTTCATCCTCCGCCCAGTAGAACCTGCAGTCGCTATTAGACCTATCCTTGTCATATGTTGTCCAAGGTGGTAATGCCCTGGAACAGAACCGGTGAGGATGCCTAGTCTATTTCTGCGTAGTTCTAGCACAGTTTTTGCTCTGTGCTTATTGTAGTTTCCAAGGAATATCTTGGAGTGTCTCAGACCAGGGAGATTTTTCCAGAGGGATGCTCTGAGCCTCTCTTCTTTATCCTTCAGTTCATTTTTTGTAGGTGCTCATATCCCTATACCACAGAACGTTTCCGGTCCCACAACTTGTGGCGGCCATTCTTCCTAATAGATTACCTTCTTTTTTGCCCCTGATCCCAGTTATGTTCTGTTACCGAAAATAATGCAACTATGTTTTCCTTGCCTAGGTTGTTTAATCTGTTAAGACATTCCCAGACTAATTTCGAGCTGATGGTGTTAGAACTCAGCGCCATTATGGCTGCTTGACTATCGGAGAAAATTCTCTGCTTCCGATAGTTCTTGACTCGGATGTTTAGTTCAACGAGAATATTGTAGGGTGCAATTCTGTCTGAAAAAAGACGTTAGCTTCTGATAAGATTCTGTTTTCTGACGAGTCAAACTGGTGTGTTAAATCGGCACTACTGTAGAACTGTGTGTCAGAACAGAATCTTTATTGGATATCTGAGATATATTCCTAATATCCTTGAAAGCTAATCGTTTGGGTAGGTATCATCGGAAACCATAGGCATATGTAATTGGACTAATTTTGATTGAAAGAAATTTAACAGCAAAAACATTTGAATATATTTAGCAATGAAGCTCTGGCAAACTTGTATTCAAATGCGGATTGGAATTTGCACTCGCATCTTGTTGGATTTCATCCAATAAGATGTGAGTGTTTGGTTCCAAACCCATTATCATTTCGGACGATGTTGAAGAACTATCTAGTACGACCATCAAGTGAAAAGCTTAGATATTGAAGTCAATTAGCAGCAGATAGCAAATCTTGAGGATTTTGATTTTTGAGGAAGCCTCCGAAAAGTTTCTGTGTGAAGTTCTGGAGAAATTATTTTTAGTGCATTTAGTTTTTTCTTTGGAGATGCTGAATCCGGCTTTAGATTTTGCCATCTTCTTTTGCACTCGTGAAGAAATCGTAATAAAAAACAAGACTGGTATTTGTTAAAAAAATTAAATTAATCAATTTATTTTAAAAATTCTGGATATCTTTAATAATGAACCTCTGTTGATTCGGTTTTTGGTTAAACAATTGGGTACACAATAGCACAGAAAAAATTCTATCCGATCTCAAAAGTAAAGAACGCGTGGTCATAAATCAAGCAGAAGAAGATGCTGACACACAAGAGTTATGATTATCAAAATACAACCCAAACTAGTTATCCTTGATGCTAGTTTCCTCCTGATTGCGTAGTGGAACGATTCATAATTGATAAATATCATTTCATCCTCATTCAATTTGGGAAAGATGAGATTTATAGTCTTTAAAAGAACGTCTAAATGTATTGATACAGATGCTAGATCACTGACAAAGAACTCACCTACTCTTTTGGTGTAGTCTCCACCACAGCAATGACTGGACGAAAACCAAGAAAGATTTTGATGATTTGATTGTAGCTACTGGTATAAAATGGACGCCTGTTAATTTTTTTGATTAATGATATTTTTGAACCATATTTTACAGAAGAAGAGCGTTCCTTCAGGATACATTGAGGTATATTGAGTGAGAAAGAAAGCGGATCCTAACAATTGGAATTGGAATTATTACGAAAGAAACTGGAAGAGGAAAGTCTAATTTTTCTCCAAAAATCTCGATCGGTGTCCTTCTATTTTGTAATATGACTATTTTCTTTGTTTCATGATATTTCAAAAAGTGAGGGTGACGCTTCGCTATATCCATTGTGCTAAACAAACTATGTTACAGCGAAATTTCTCCTTGTTGACAGGACAGAAACAACTCGTACTTCAAGAACCACTTTCTCTGATGGAAGAGAGGTACATGAAACAACTAGCAGAACTGAACGAGGTATCTATCAAGAATAGATTTATATATTTTAATTTATGATGAAAATATGTTAATGACAGCTCCGGGATCATTCGGTTATGGACAACCTAGAAAACTTGCTACCCCTCTTCCAACCCCAGGTATTTTTCTTAAAAAAAATTAATGGTGCTTCTAACTTATGAACATTGCTTTTGTTTAGTGTCCGCAGCATCTGTTACATCTAGTACCACTACTTCTCTCCCTAAATCCACGTGAGTAGTGATATTAATATGAATATCATTTTTAAATGTATTTGCATGTGCTTTATTATAATGTTTTGTAGCGTCGCTACTACGAGAACATCCAAAACTAACGTCAGAGGTGGCAAGAAAACTACAACGGTTCAAGAAGTAAAAAAGACGACACGCGAAGGTGGATATTTAATTTAATATACATGCAGTTAAAAAATTTTATATACCTTGTCATAATACAATTAAATTGTTATTTCAGCTTTGCCGGAAGGTCGTTATGCTCTGTCATTAAAATATCCACCCCACACCAAGGAAGGTGGGATAAAATTCGAAAGATAGATAGTAAAGGGGCTATTTATAATTTTGTTTGTAGGTAGATACGATCAATTCTCAAGTCCTACCGGCATAAGATCTAGAATGGATGAAAATATGCCGAAAGGTATAAAAACTGCTATAATGCCACCGGAATACAAGGGTATTCAAGACATCAGAAAACTCAAAGCTCATCCAACGTTCAAAGATACGGTTAGCTGCGCTATGAATATTAGTCGGGCAAAAAGTGGTGGTCCACCTGGATATTTTTCTGATTCTCATGATTCTTCATTTTTGGAATCTAGAGTATGTAAACTAATTATAAAAATATTCTTTGCTATAATAGCACTTTGAGCACTTCAAGTACTTATTTTTTCTTTATAGATTGAATCAGAACCAGGTGCATATACACCACCCCCAGCCCCAGTTGCTGCAGGTAATCTGCCAGACCAACGTTAACTTCACAAAAAATTATTCTAATCTAACTTATTGTAGATGAACGTACAATATTAGAACAAGAAGTTGGTGAAACGTTAGTGAAAACAGCAATGGAGTCTCCCGGAAAGGTAGTGAAGGTAAGCGGTTCAAGAAAATCACCAGCGAAACCTCACATCATTATGACGGATCGAGGTCCGGTAACCGCTACGCAATTGGTTATTACCGAGAAGAAAGTTGAGAAAGTACCTGGAGCAGAAAAAATAAGCAGACACATTACCGGTATTGAAAAAGCCGGTTGTGGAGCTTTACAAACCGAATTGGATACTCAGCAAATAGAACCTGGTGCAGGTCTTCCTAAGAGCGATACAACTATAGAGACTGTATCTATTAGAAGTGCCGTAGCGATTGCACCTGGTGGTATAAAAGAATCAACAACAACTGTGATATACGAAACCACAAAAGTATGATACGAACTTAAATTGATTTCGTTGTTTTAATTTTGTTTTTTCTTTCTCTTAATTTCTTAGCCACCCTCTCCTTCACCTCGTATAAATATCAGTCCTGAACAACTAGAACGCTTAGTCGAAGAAGAAGCCATCGATGTTAACAAAACTTTAAAACTGAAACCGCTTGATCTAAAAGTAGCTTCTCCTAAAAGTTACACGATCAGAAAGAAAGAGCACGACCTGAAATTAAATTATAATTCAGTGCTGGAACTGCAACAGTCCATCTTGCATCCGGATCCGTGCGCTGATCAAGAGCAAGAGGAAGCTGAACCGGAAATGCTAGCCACCATAATGCACACCGAAGAGACTAGGATAGGTTTAGAAGCACATCCGACGCAGATGTACGACGTGCTATTTCCAGAGGGAAGGGAGCACGTCATGATGACCGTTAATTCAGTTGTACCATCACCATTACAGGATGTTCTGGTTCCTCATCAGTTGCCTGATCAATTCCATGCTAGTGGAATTAACGCTGATGTTCAAACAGCGGTTGCCACGGCTGAAATTAAAGGCGAATCGAAACCAGCTGGTAACGCTTTCAGCGAAGCCACCGATCAAATTCCCAGGATCAAAAATGCTGCTAAACGCACAGCTAGAAAGTTAACTGATGTTCCTCTCTTATCAGAAGAAATGCCTCCAGCAGGTATTGTCGACATGCAGCCTATAGTAGATCTCGTAGGAGCACCACTTCGTGCTGGTTTAGTCGCTACGGCATCGGCAGGTGCGGCAGGCGACGAAGAAGAAACTGAAGTCCCACCAACTCCAGAAGAAGAAAGTGTGTCTATTGATTATATGCTGCAATTGGAGCCTCCAACGCATACCTCCAGAGTTCAACTTAGAGGTTCGTCGAGGCCACCTTGGTTTCCAGGTGAAGTTATTTAGAATGTTTTAATTTTGTCTTCTTCATATTGATTGCTTTCAGGTTATTGTATAGCTTTGCCTGATCTACCACATCTGATTAAAGTTGAAATGACTGCTGAAAACGCTTTAATTAGTGCTTGGAGAGCTGTACAGCCGAATTTCTTCCCGGAAGATTCAGTTATATTAGTTTAAAAATGTTAGAATTGATGCTATACTATGTGGGAATACCTAATAAAAACTAACGTTGGGTCTTATTTCTGTAACGAAATGGTTTCAGAATAAAAATTGTGCGCAATTCGGGAGATTTTTATTATTCTTTTTAAATTTTGCACATGTCGAGGGTTTGTAAGGTTGGGGGGTCGGTTCGTTCTTCGATTTCAACTAGCTTTCTTGTTTTTCTCTTTCGTCCACCATGACTACGGTCGCTTGAAGTGAAGGGTAGGTTTTCTGCTATCAACCTTACTGGAGGAGATCCGGCAGTGATGAACCCCCGGCTATGATGGCACCCCTGCTACTTTGTATATTTCCTTATTTGGTAACACTGATTTCTGATCGGCAATTGTTAGTTAAAAATTCGGATGTTTCTTAACATATTTGATGAAAATATTTACAACATATAAAAAAATGGCTGATTTTAGAAGTGCATAAGCTACCATATCAGTTAGCGAAAAAAATGGGCGTAGATCACAAATTTAATGAAGAGAATAGCGGGCTGGGATTGGTATCATCAATTCGTGCAACGAAATCCTAGTTTGGGTGTACGGTCACCAGAAGCAACTTCATTGGCTCGAGCAGAAGGTTTTAATGGAGTGCGAGTTGAAATATCTTTTGAAGCTTACAAGAAAGTAATTCACGAAACTGATATCAATGCCGAGCAAATATATAACATTTATGAGTTCTCAACTGTGCAAAATAAAACTGAAACATTTTTGGCACAGCGTGGGAGGAAACAAGTAGGAACATTAACTAGTGCGGAAAGGGGGCATCACTTTACAGTTGTTTGCTGTATGAATGCTGTAGGTCATTTTATACCACCAGCGATGATTTTCGTAGGACTAGCACAGGAAAAGGGTTGGATGAATTTCGAAGTATGTTTAAAGTGGATGCAGCATTTTAAAAGATATACTAACCCATTAAAAGAAAAACCAATATTACTTTTACTTGATGGCCATAGTAGCCATAAGAACTTAGAAGTGCTGACATATGCAAAAGAAAATAATATTATATTATTCTGTTTACCTGCCCACTGCACTCACCGTTTGCAGCCGCTTGACGTGAGTTTTTTCGGACGTCTTACCAGATATTATAATCAAGAAGTTAGCCGTTTTGTTGGGTACACACCTAGGAAAAATCGTTACTCACTCTCAAGCTGGTGAACTATTTAACAATGCATATGTAAAGACAGCAACGGTGGGCATGGCCAGAAGTGGTTTTAGAGCAACTTGGTTGGTTTCTCTGAATGGATGTTTTCGCCATCTAAAATGACTGATATTCCAATCTCCGAAAACAATGAAAACACAGACAGACATCCAACTAAATCTTCTGAAGAAGGTAACAAAACGAAAGTAGTGCAGAAGTTTTGAAGATGATTCAAGATCTATCTCCCCTACCACAGCTACAAAGAAGATCAAACCTAAAACGAACAAGAAAAGGTAAACTGGGTATTTTGAATAACACTCCGAACATAGAAGAACAGAAGAAGATCTCAACTAAAAGAGCAAGGAAGAATTTGATAACTGAAAGTGATGAAAGTGATATTGAAGAACCTTTTGAAGAAGACGATAATAGCGACGTAGCATGTAACATTTGGTTCTTTGAAAATTTCGTATGGCTGCCAACATTGCCTGATGTGATGGTATAATGGCACACTTGTTACTTTACCGATTATGATGAATAAAATACATATCAGAAATAATACACTTGTTTTTATCAATTTTTACGTTAAGCAAACGTCTTTTCAAGTCCCATATGTCCATAGAAATAAAATTTGTTGTTATTTTTATGCCTAATAAATTATGAATTTTAAAAAGAGATCCATCACGGCCGGATTCCACCTATTTTATCCACTACTTGACGAGAAACACGTTCTTGACGTGCTATTTCTCGACGACAATAGATACCCGTTAAAAAAAGGTTCTATTAACACTTTTCTCTCACTGGTAAAGTCTTTGCGGTTTTCCATTGTTCAAAAGCCACGACCCCCCAACACACAAACAAACAATAAACTAAAATGTCGTAAACTTATTTAATTAATGACGCTCAGAATAACGAAAAAGTAACCGGAGGTCTTCTGTTTTTCTAAGGCTAGACTTATGGGTCCTTGACCCTTCAATTTTGCAGCTGAGCCAAAGTTGGGGGTGGGAGAGTGTGGAGGGACTATCGAGTGTCAGCTTCCAGGATGCGCCTAGTGATGACATGCGGTAGTGGTCTGTTTGAGTCTAGCGTCTTCAGGTGCCGGACCAGTAGGTTCTCCGACCAAGCAACTCCTTCTAACGTGCTTCTGGTCATTCGCAAAGACTTAGTACTGCGAGATCTCTTCTGGAACGAAAGGGTGCGGCAACGTTAAATCGCTTTATTTGCGAAAACAATTTCTGCTCGTAGTACAAAAATTTATTGTAACATATTACATTGATTACATTATAAGCCCTTATTGAAGTAAACATATTCAGGAGGAGAAGAACCGTACACTCTAGCCACTTGTTCTTTGGCACTCGCTTCAATAGATGAAGTTTTAATGCGAGCTCTTTGTACAAAGAATGCACAACATAAAGGTACAGCAAATATAGCGACGATTGCTAAACTTGCTACCTGAATGGGGCCTGGCAGGTAAGGGTACCTTTGAAAGGTACCTTTACGTTCTAGATGGTCCATTAGAAAAGGTGTTAAGCCTAAAAAGAGAAATTAGCGTTAATTAATACAGAGTTAGTCGATAAATTAAAATGAATCTATTAAACGTACCCATTGCAGGGACTGGCATTGAAATCCTGCTTATTAGTACTAACCCAATACCATAAACGGCGGCCATACGTGATTGACCCACCTTCTTATCGTTTTCGTCAAATATCGGCGTTCCATTGCTTAGTTCTCTAAAATATATAAATAGTTAGGGTTCGTATACATACAAGTCTGTTTTTAGTTAATTTAAGTTACTCATATCGCATTATTGGAAGATTGACGAAATTCGCAGCAACCACAGCTACAAATGGGACTAATCTTCCGTATATGGGCGGTAATCTCTGGAAAGATAAACCGACATTATAGTATGTAGAAATACCTAATGTGTATTTAGATTTTAAAGTGTGTTTGGGTATGCAATTATATCTTTTTCTTGGCGTACTTTTCCGATATTTCTTTGTAATTTTTACCAAATGGATGTGCTCCGAAAAACTATTGCAACTGTTTTAAACATGAAAAAGAAAATGTTTTTGATTCCAGTCAATCACAACAAATGGGTATCACTTAAAAATCGAGTCTGTTTATTTCAGTATTTTCATTGAAAGCAACTTTAGAATATAACTAAACATGTTTCTATTTTTTTGTCTTGGTTTCTTCAATTATAGATGTGGATGTAAGAGCACGAATGAAAACGAATGTGATGAAGATGTTATGATTAATGTCACTTTGATGAAAGAAATAACGAGCGAGGAGATTATGTGACCAAGGAACAAGAAGATTGGTTTGAAACAATCACCTTTTAGATGGGCTCAAAGATAAGTAGAGCCCAAGGTTTTAATTGCCAAAAAATTTTTTTTTAATAATAATAATTATTACCCAACAGTTCAACACCAATTACAGGGTAACATAGACAGGACACTAAAGAGAGAGTAAATCAAAAAGTACTATTATAGTATAATATACTACATTAAACACCACTTACTACTAATTACAACTGCACATTACTTGAAAAAAAGGGAGTATATCAAATTAGAGCAAAATGATCAAAATTGATTAACATAGCTAATTAAATGTTTTAAACTACATATAAAATTATCGCAAATATTACTAATATTGTTGTATGCGCGAGACATTAAGGTTATTTGTGATTTTAGTAACAAGTTAGTGCGAGCTTGATTCACATAAAAGGTAGAAATTGTATGTCCGTGCAGAGGCACGAGGTACAAGAAAATTTAGCTTACTCATCAAATAAATTGATTCAATTTTGTTATGTATCAGTTTATATAAGATTCACAACGCAGCAGCACTTCTTCTTGATTCCAAAGATGGTATATAGAAGAGGTATTCAGTAATATATCGTTTGGAAATCCCTTTGGTGGATATTCACGGTAAATTTTGAACCATAAATACTTCCGATAACGTCTCTGGATATCGTCAATACTTTTGTTATCTAACGGGTCGATGGCCGCAGTGGTTAGGCGGCTGACTATCGTTGTGAGAGGACGATAGGCGCCGGGGTTCAATTCTCTGGAGGGACGGTGACATTTTTTCAGAGAGTTAAATCCCGGATTGACTTTCCATTCGCTGTTGCGAGCAAAGTGATTCGCAGCGCGGCGTCATAAAAGGCGATATGATGCTGTCACAAAGCCAATTGAACACAATTTACACACACAAAACTACACCGCGAGAGTCGCAGTGATAGCCAGACAAGCGATACAGCTTACGGAGTCACTACAACTAAGCACCCACCACACATAAAAAAATGTACTTCGTAGTATGGACCCCAAATTAATGAAGCATACTCGAGCTTTAGTATCCAAAGTACGTATGTTATTAAATTGTTTACGATTCCGTAAAACGAAACCCATAGCTTTGGAAGCGTTAGCTACAACAGTGTCAATATGATCAACAAAAGTAAGTTCAGTATCAAACAGAATGCTCAGATCCTTAACGTTTTGACAACGGCACAAAATATTTCCATTTATGTTATAATCGTATAAAGTAGGCATTCTTTTTCTCGTGTAAGTTATTGTTTTGCATTTGGTAGTATTTAAAGTAAGACGATTATTTACACACCAGTCCCTCATTTTAGTTAAGTTATCTTGAAGCATCAGGCAATCCTTTGCAGTATTGATCGGTAGGAACAACTTAACATCATCTGCAAACATTAAAATTTCACTTTGACAAAAAGTAGAAATAAGAGTGGTCCAAGATTGGACCCTTGTGGAACTCCAGATCAAATAACGACTTCTCTAGATACGAAACCATTGTAACATACGAAGAACCTTCCAAGTGAATTAAGTTTTTGTAGGAGGGCACCATGATCTATGCTATCGAAAGCTTTTGACATATCCGTATGAATCACATCTATCTGGCCCTGCGTATCCAACGTTTCATATAAAAACTGAACAAATATGGGTACATAGGTAGATCGCTTTTCAACAAAACCATGCTGTGCTGGTGTAATGCAACAGTAAATGTTAGAGTAAATATTTTTGTAGAGCACAGTTTTAAATATCTTGGCGACGTTAGATAATAGCAATATTGGTCTATAGTTTTCGACTTCAGTACCATCACCGTTTTTGAAAATAGGACAGATCCTAGCCTTTTCCCACTCTAATGGGCATATACGTTTCTTCAAAATCAAGTTGAATACTAAATATAGAGGTTGCAGAACCGCAATTATTCAATAGGAACGTAGGCAACTGTTCTGGACCCGATGTAAGTTTATTTGTTAGTTTTCTTAAAGCACCCAGAATCTCATCTTCGGAGAAGTGGTGTATATTAATAGATGTATTGCTTAGACTGGGATTATCGTTCTTAACAAATTTTGCAGAGTCTTGATAAACTTTTCAAAAATGATCCGCAAATGCATTGACGATTGATTTCAGATCTTCCACCCGCATTCCATACTTTTACATAATGCCGGGAATTCTAGTAGTGCAAATATATAAAAATAATCAAAATTACATAAAGATTTACATCCAATTATATCAATACACTTAAGATCATTAATTAAGTCAGATAGATCAATCTGCTGAATGGAAAAAAGTTCTTATATGCTAAATAAAACACCGCCACCTCGACTTAAACCGCACAAATTAAAATTTCTGTCACATCGAAGAACAGAATATGATTCAGGAAAATATTCGGTGCTAGAGATTTCTCCTTTTTTTGTCCTCTTAAATGTCAAAAAGAAAATATTGAATTTGTATATCTGGCTGTAGAAGTAGGCTACTATGAATCAGTGAAAATTAAGAGTTAGTAATGTAAAAAGATTTGAGTTAACTTTTAAAGGTACAAAAATTACTCCTCTTAACCAATGAAAGTAATTAAAAGACTACCAGCACAATCGAGCAGAAGAAAGCAATATCAATAAAAGTTTGCTGACTTATTTAAAGAACATCTAACAAAACCTTCCACTTTTCAAGTAACTCAAAGACCGCACGAAAAAAGTTAAGGTTATTAGATTACATTAGATGTGGATTGTGTAGGCAATACTGCCTCTCTTCACGGCGACCTGTAAGATCTATTGTGAGTACCCTTAATCTTTTAGTCACAATTGATGATGGAGACAAAATTGAAGAACACGATGAATAGGTTGAACTGTCCTCTGAAGGGTAGACTGTAATTCTTAAATTCCCCCATAAAAAAGAAAATAAAACATTATGTAGATAGAATTGAAGAAGTTGACAGGTTAAATGTGGTTCTAAAGTATATGCGACATAAACGTGAGAGCACATTCATCTATCCCTACGAAATTGGGGCATTTAGAACAAAATGAGGGCGAAATTGTGTAGTGTAGTGTATTTTTGGAAACGCGTATTATCAGTCCTCCTAGATTTTTGTCGCGATCTTACAGTTAATGGGCGTCTTTAGTGTATATTTTTGGAAACGTGTTATTTTTTAATAATAAAAGGATATTTATCTATGTCTTATTAATATACTTTTAACACATAGAAGCATGTGACGGACTGTTCAAACTTTGCAGGGAGCTAGACCGTCAAATTGCGTGGATAAATCGCTAACAAGTAATGAACTATAGTTTGTAATATCTGAATTTTCCACTTGTTGAGATTTTAAGTTTGTGATTAATATTATGTTCACTATAGATATTTACCTTGCAGTAATGATTTAGTCCAAGAGCGGTAGCAACTGATGCCCCAGTCGCTAAAATATACGATGCAACAATTTGACTGAAAAATAAAAATTGAAATTGGTACCTGCTCCATTATATTATATAAAAAAGAAAATTGGGTATACTTATTAGTTATTATAGCATCTCCTGCTCTGTTAGTGTAATTGACAATAGCATTAAAAGATTGATTCAACCATTGCCAGAATATAACGGACGCGCTCGATTTATAAAAGATCATCATGCCACTTACAATAGCTGTATTCATTGGCATTTGCGCTGACATCCTTCCAATTAAGATCATTTTTTCACCTGTATCAGGATGAAATGCTGAATCATATAGCTGTTTGGCTCGCCACAATTCATCTTCAGTTAGACATTCTTGATTTGAATCTCCTCGTCTACAACAATTTTAATAGATCGAGAGGAAAAATCGGTTGATGTCGAAGTAGTTACCTGTATTTCACTACTCTTTCTTTAGCTTTTGCTAGTGTACTAGGTAGTGCGAATAGATTTAATGGATTAGTTATGATGACGAAATGTTTTACACGTCCCCAATACGTAGATTGATCATATCTAGGTTTTTCTATGTCGACATTTAAGCCTGGGCAAGCGAATGAGCTTGGTCTGGGCATCGTGGGACCATAATATTACAAAAATTTTAATTTACATGAATTTGGAAAAGGAAAACGAGCAATTTTTGGAAAACGTTACCCCAAATAACTGCCAAAGTTGTCAAAATAACAAATGAATATTATTTTCGACAGCTCAATGTCAGTGTAACATTAATTTGTGTCTTGCAGAAATGAACAAGTGTGGGATTTCCGAGCATTAAAGCGGGAGAGACAGAAGGCAAAGTAAACCAAAATTAAATACTGGAAGAAGCGATAAAAAAAGAACTGATATACGTTTGAAAAAACAGCTTTTAATAAAAATATATCAGGTGAAAAATAAAGTCCTTAACAAACTTGGCGCAGGCCTGCAAATTGTATTGTTGTTCTTTTGCAGAAATTAACAGAAGATTTTAATGTGGAAATTTGTCGGGTTTGGAACCACATTCAATATCCTGGATAGCTGGCAGTTGATAATTTCATATTTATTCGTTCTTTTCTTTAACAGTTCTTCTTCTTCATTCTTAAAAACTTCTTTTTTTTCGCCTCTTAACCCTCCAGTGCTAACATGCCGTCTGACAGATCGACCTCCGTTTATTTTCCCTACATCTTTGCAGCATACGTTGTTGGTAGTAGCGGTACTATCTGATTTTTCAGAGAAGGTAACATTGTTGTTGAAGTTAACATGATTGTGTGGTTTAGGAATGAGTTTTGCAAAAGAGTAGAAACGATGACGAAGACGAACGAAGACCAAAATAATCCCCTAGACGACGAAGGTGTCAATGAGGAAGACCTTGTGGAAAAGCGCGAAGAAAACACTGAATCAGAACAAGAGTTATAAGTGGAGTTAGAAAAAAGAACTTGACAATACTGCAAAAGCAATCGTTAAGCGTCCTATATCACCTATAATCAATACTAGGAGAAACATCATCATGGACAATTGGTTTACCAGTTTTCCGTTGTGTAAAAGCCTGTTCTAGAAAACTATGACGATGATTGGCACCATCAAAAAGAACAAACGAGAACTGCCTTGTAAATTTGTGACAGGCATTAGACCAGTAGACTGAGCATGCATGATAACGACAGAGTGATGTTGGCACAGTCGACCAATTATGTGCAAACTATAACTGTGCCAGGAACACTATAAGGTGGCCCATGGTAAATTTTTACCGTGTACTAATTCTAGCTGGCACAAACGCAATTGTAGTTTTCAATTCGAAAAATATGCTCCGAAGGGTTTTCCCAGAAAAACTCTCAACTGACTTACTTATCGATCACCTCAAGAGCCGTGCAACAGGAACTCGAAGATATTGCTCAAGATCAAGTCAGAACTTCTGGTAGATGTTCCCTTTGTGGTACAAAAAAAAAAAATAAAAAATCATGTTAGTACTAGAGGGTTAAAGACACTCTTCTGCTCTTCTCAAAGTTTCTTATTCAAACATCAATATCAGATTTAGATAAGCTGGCCAAATGATTCTTGTAGCTTTTTTCAATCCAAATTTAATTTAATATTCTTTCGATCGCATACAGAAATGCTACTAGGACTTTTTACCTATTTTCCAGTTCTCCTTCCAGTCCTACCTTCTTCTTCGTTTCCTTTAACGACTTGACCTTGATTTGGGTTTCTAAATCTTTGCAACCATAAACATTTCTACAGGAAATTTTACAAAATTGACTGGGAAAGTGACAGTAGATCTAAAACCTGAAATTAAATGCACGAATTTTTGCCTTCCCGAATCTAATCTTTAGTGTCGCTGTCTGAATCGTACCCCCGTCAGAACTTCAGTTGTTAATTAATTGAAATAGTAAACCATTTGGACAGTGAATGGAGGTTGCAACGTTGTTTTTTTCCTCTACTAAGTTTGAGGACGTCAGCCAATTTCTCAATAAATTTTAGGGAGGAAATCTTTTCCTGCCACTTCTCTTTGTAGAACTCTTTCAGCATACTTCCTAATAAATGAAGAATGGATCGTCTTACGAACCTCTTTCTGGCAATAAAGCATTTAGTTTGAATCAGAGACCCGATTTAGCCCAGAAGCCATCTGTCCAACGTTGGCTTCTTAAATATGGTGGCATTATTCAGGCTATGAGTGGTTTTGATTGAACAGGAGAGACGTAGCAGAAGGTCCTAGATTTATTTCACTACTACCCACGGATAGTGAGAGAATCCCTGGAAATAATGAAGAACCCGAACAACTTCAACCGAGCTCCGGGCTGCTCGAAGACCATCCGAGACCATCTAACACGAATCGAGGACAAGCATCGGATACAGATCAGAGGACGATAACGGACACGGTTCAGCGGACTGGAACGGATACGCATCACTGCAGCGGAGCAGGGGCTGGGTATATTACGAGGAGCATAAGACATCAACATCAGTCTTTAGAGAACTTCCGAAGAAGCTGACAGTATGATCAGCGAAACGTCAAGTTTGTTACAACGACCACGGCAATACCCGAAAGATACATCTTTAAGGTCCTAGATTTATGTTTTAAATTGAGACCAGCGAACGCTTCTGTGAAGAGTGGAGTCAAGCATGGAAAACTCATTTCCGAGCATTAGTAGATTTGGATTGGCACTTCTAAATAAACACTCAATATTAAGCTGTCAGCAATGAATAAGAACTAATACACTTGCATTACGCCTGATATCTTTATTAATCTATAGGTTATAATATGTTCTTACATAAATAATATAATTAACTTATTTAGATTTGCTTATATTTTTGATAATTTTAATATTAGGCAGTGTTCAAGTGCCAAGAAACAGATTTGCTGCTCAGAACTTTGTTTGAAATAACAAGTGCCTGAAGGAAGACTTTTTTGGAACATCTGCAGCGTATTGTATCATAATTGAGTGTACTTATAGTTGAAGAGCGGCTTTAACGTTACCTGTCAATAAATTGATTCCCAATAGATCACAAGTGGTTTGACATTTCATATAATAATGACATTGACACTAATGACATTTCTAAATAAAGTCAGGTTTAGACAGCAAAATTTTTTTGATTTCAACAGTAGTTGGTTGATTTTTTTATACTGAATTGATCTTATCTCCTTTTATTGTCACTATTGCTTTAACCATCTATTATTACTACTAAAGTACCTATCTAAATATATGATTGACTTCAATTAAGTATCAGTACTGCCAGGTAATTATTTTTTTTCGATTTTTATATTTACGGTAAATAACGTAATTCCCTAAGATTTAAGACGCCCAACGACAGCATTTTACCCGGAGATTTTACTACAATCCTTTATTATAATAAACGTTATCAGGTACATTAGGATCGAGAACTTGTATCAAGTAACATTGCACTTCGTCTTCAAGCCTACTGAAAGGAATTTGGGCACGTTGTTTGAATAAAGCGCAACATAGTGGCGTGGCGAAAGTGAGACATAAACCGACAAGTCCTATTTGCGTCGGTAGCGTCATCCATGGATATCGGCAAAGGGTACCTCTTCGCTCCAAATGGTTCATCACGAACGGCGTTAGTGCCATACCAGGAGCTGCCATACCGATTCTACTTAATATTACTTGGCAGATGCCTTCTTTGGCAGCGTTCTTCGAAAGGGCTAGCCTGTTATTGTCCTCGTCGTAAATAGGGGTGCCATCTTTAAGTTCTCTATAAAAGAAAATCCCAGCAATTGAAGTTGGGTGATAAAAATTTGGGAAGGGATGACTTACTGAGATCGCATTAGTGGAATGTTAACGCAATTTGCGGCTGCTACTGCAACGAAAGGTACGAATCTGCCAACAATTGGAGGCATGTTCTGAGAAAAAAAAGAAATCAATTGAATTATACTGTGTGTATCAGAAGGTATGTAACACATGCAAAACTGTTATATTGCCGATTTACAAATTCGTTGTCCAAAAGCCTAAACACTAGTTGTGGCTCACTTGAAATATTTCTGTAGCTGATCTATCATGTGGTATCATGAAACAAAATATTCACAAATTCTATGATATTCATTCAGTCAGTTGGATGACAAGTGTTTAGATATTGGATACCAGTGTGGCTAAGCCAAAACTTTAATGGTGAAAAATGCTAAATTTACATGACTAATTTGATGTGCCTTTTGGTTGGTTGCTTGGCTTAATAAATGTAAACACGTCTATGTTTCGTGAAATTGCACTTTTTAAGTTAATGACATTTTATATTATTATTAGACAGAAACAAAACGTAATTCCAATAACTACAAGAGAAGACAATAATACAGAAGAAACAGCTGAGAGCAGAAGTTTTTCCAACAAAGTAAACGTTATAGTAGCATCTAAAGTACGAGTTATTACAAACAAGGATGTTTCTACTTCGGCAAGCATTAACATCAATGAAGAATAGTTTGAAGATGTCATTGAAAAGTCAAAAAAGGAAGAAGTGATATCTGACACTGCATTTAAGAAACTTCCATCTAACATAATTGAAGTACTAGTTCTTATAGTAAACGAAATCCTTTGATTAGACTACTTCCAGAATACCTGGAAACGGTCAATGATAGTGCCCATACCCAAGCCGACAAAAATCGATGCAGCTATTGTTCTGACAATGCTAAAATAAGAAATCTTCATTCAAAACTTCTACAGAATGAACAATTTGAGTTTCGGAAAAGACTTTCCACCGAACACCAGTAGTTCAAACTAATAAAGGCCATCTGCAACGTCTTTGAGAAAGAGGAGAGGGTGGGAGCAGTGTTCTTGAACATCACTCGCGCAACGATTTTCAAGATGATCTGCAAAGGAGTAAATCCAAACATGGTGCCGCTGATAAAATCATATCTCTAAAATAGAACGTTGAGTAGGGCTACTTATTGGGACCAAGTCTGCTTCTCACTTACATGTGAAAGCGAGACATCCTGGATCAGATCTCGCTATATATGCAGATGACACTACGAAGACTAATAAAATCGACACTTGTCGGAGGGACCGTTATTTGAGGAAAAATGGGCCTGTGACCAATAGTTCGGCTCCAGGAAAAGAAGACAGATCATAGACGATGACCACGAAAGGCTATAGGCTATATAATCCAGAAATAAGCCAAATATTTACAAGAAAAATTAAACGAAAAAAATACAGGGAATCTAACAGAGGAAAATTCGAGTACAGAAGAGAATGCAGCAGAAGAAAACATTTTCTAGAGAAGAACTAAATGACAGAACCTATGTGCCTGACGATATAATTTATTACTTATTTTACTCCAGAAAGAGGAAAACCTTACCTAAATTTTTTGCAACTTTAGTGGGAGATACGAGTTCAGTGAAAGAAATGTTTTCGTCACCTGATCGCCAAAAAAAAATTGATGTATCATGACAAGTGAAATTAAAAGTTTAAATGAAAATCACGTATGGGACCTAATGAACCTCTCTGAAGGTCAGTCATCAGAGAAGTGCAAGTGGGTTTTCAAGACGATAGGGGCAAAACTAATTGCTAAAGATTTCAGACCAGGCATACATTTTCAGACGTTCGTTCAGCGTTCAAATGTTCAATCTTAAGATTGCTATAAAGTTTTAATACTGCATAGAAACATTAAAACAATCTTTACGCGTTTAGTACAAAGAATGGATTCTTTCCAGTATTGAAAAGGCATAACAAACTGGTTGTCGCAAAATTATAATTCTTTCTCCTTTTTTTTCTTCCTCTAAACGCTCTAGCTCCACTATTTTTGGAGATTTCCACGTTGATCATTGAAACATACTCATCATGTATATTAGATTTATAGACTTTTTACCTTATATACTTGTAAAACTTTATTTAGTCCCAAGGCTGTCACTAATGCTCCACCTGTGGCAAGTACGTATGATGTAAACAGCTGTCTATAAAAGAAAAAAAATGAGTTACAAAAATTTAGGACGACATTGTAGATAATTACAAAAAAAGTCGGTGCATAATAATACGTAAGTGTTAACTAAACTGTTATTAAAACGCGTGTAAATTTTCTAACAATTGCTGTTTGGAAGTTAAATTTATCTAGGTGTTTTGTCTCCTAAATAAATATTTATATTATTCTCAACTTTGTAATTTTCATTTGTGAATATTATTAGCTCAATTTGTTATTGTTATTATTATCGAAATTAGCATACAAGTGTAAAAAATTCTGTAATTGTTTAAATCTTCTTTCAGTCTCAATTGAATGAAGTTATGCCCGAACATAGATTGGAAACTCTCTTGTGGCATGTTAATTCTAAAATAAAAAAAGATTATAAATGAAAGACGAACCTACCTATCACTGATGTGAGCATCTCCGCTTCTGTTCGTATAATTGACCACGGCATTGAAAGATTGATTCAACCATTGCCAGAAGATAACCGCTGGGGCGCTTTTATAAAATACCATCATCCCACCAGTAATCAACATGTTCATGGGAACTTGAGCTGACATCCGACCGATCAGTTGCATCTTTTCTCCTGTATCCGGATGAAATGCTGAGTCGTATAGATGTTTCGCTCTCCATAGCTCATCTTCCGTTAAACATTCAGGTGAAGCACGACCACATCTTGAAAATGAACGTAGATTATTATCTAATTTGAATTTACTTTAGTGATTCGAATTAGTGATCGAAACCATAAGTTCGTTATGGTTGATAAATTCGATGATAGTGATGTTAAATGGGACAAAGATTTGAAATAAATGTATTTAATGTGCCAATGTTAAGGGAATAACTTGCTGAATATTATAGTAGGAGAGGTCTTCCATTATACAATCACGAGAGTCAGAAGAATTGTAGAAATTGCTTTTGAGTTTTTTGTAGCAAAATGGTGAATATTTAGAAAACGTATAATAACCAGTGGGGACAGCATTAAAAATAGTTCACGTTTCTGATAGAATTTGATCATGGTAGGGACAGATGAAATGGTTGCAACGATTGAGGCATTAGGGAACTTTGGAAAAACTGGAAACAACATATTTACAACAAATGCAGCCGAGTTTACGAAAAGGTTAACTAATTATTTCTGTGGTGTTGACGAAGTTGATGAATTGGAAACGTTGAGAAGTGCCACAATATCAAAACCCTCCCTGATCTCGTCAGTGCCTCTCCAAATGCAAGACCTAATTTCCTTCTGCAAGACTTGTGCCAATGGAGTAATTCCAATCAAATTCCCTCTAGTGGACAAAATCGCAAGTAGTACTGCAGGGTGTCCACAGAGGGTGTTCAATCCAACTCCAGCAGGTACCAGGAGCGTCTATTATAAGCACTTTTTGGTTTTTATATTTGTAGCATGTTTTGACGTTTTCAATATATGTTACGTCATGGTAAGCCGTAGATGGAATCACCACTATACTGCTTAGCAGATCGAGATATCTAGCAGTACCGACAATCCACGAATTGTCCAAGCTAGGTCGGTATTCTGGTTCACTAGGGGGAATGAGTTTGGAATTAGTCCATTATCGTAAAAGTGTAGTTTGACGGATATCTAGGACAAAGTACCATAACGCTAGTGATTAGCTGTGATGGTCTAACTTGCAGAAAAAAGCGAAAAAAGAAGAAGAAATTGATTTACTATACAATAATACTAACCACAACGAGCGACATTGTATTTTCTGGTGATAAGTTTTCAAACTTTGTGAATAATATCTATAAGAACCATGTTTCTAAAATGTTTCTATTTTATTTATATAAATACAGTAAAACAAAACAAAAAGGAGAAACAAAGATTTCCATTCACTTAAATGTAATACACAGTCTACCGACGATCTTTAGTCTCGAACAGTTTTGAACTAGAGGCAATAGAGACAATAGTCTGACTCAGTCTGACATTCATCATGAGTCTGACCAATTCTAATTGACCACGAAACGGTGAATGATCAGCTGAACTTTAGTGGGCTTAACTATGAAAAGTTGATTATGGTCTAACTGACAAAAAGTGAGAATTATCTAAACCAAACGCAGTCTAAATCAATGAAAAGCTTTCTATGGAATCAATTCTTTTATTATATAAAATAAAATCTAAATTATCACATATCCACAATAATAAAGAAAAGGAAATTGAATTAATTATTTCAATTATGTATTACAAACTTTCATTTAAAATGAGTCTTTGGCTTTAAATACTATTTACATTATTCTTAACTTTATCTGGTTCCTTTCTTTATAAAGTACCTTCCTTAAATTTTCCCCCAGCTCCAATAAGAATCCATCTAAATTTAAGGGAATTTGTAATGTATCCCTTGTGTCATATTCAATACCTTTTCTCCTTTCAGTTCTCTTTCCTACATTAGTTAAAATAAAAATTAAGTAGAAGTATCATTGTATTCAATCTTTTGCTGCAGTGCTACCACACATCTGCTATTGGAGAGGTTGAAGGTGTTCTAATAGATTTACCAAACTTATACAAGCTTAATGCACTAAGACTTATTGTTCTACTCGGTGATGGGGCTATTAAATCTTCAACGAAAACATACTGTCCTGAAACGAACTATTTTGAAATTTACATAGCATATTTCCATTTTGTTTTGAGATCCTCTACTTCGAGTTGCCCGCCAAATAAATGAGCAATTTCTTTCCAGAAACTATATTCCTTTCTTTGCAGTTGCTCAAGACATTATATAAAAAAAGGTCTGTCTAGCATCTATTTAATCAGCTGTTCTTCAAAAAATAAATAAGAGACTCTACAGACGTTGCTCTACAGACGCAGCAAAAACACTGTAGTTTTGCTTACCAACAGTAAGAACTTTCTTATCATTGGTGAGCAATTGCAAAATGCAGACAGGTATTGACTTACACAAAATTATTCTTATTACAGAAAACTGTTTCTTTGTCTAAGCTTTTTCCTTTTGATTGGTAAGTTGCGTAGTAGTGAATATGCAATTGGAAGATGCATCATATACCCTACAAAACATCAGATTTCACTCAAATCCAAGGGAGAATCCAAGGGAATGTATACATTCGGAAATTAGAACATCATAAATTGTATTTAGTCTAATAAGTTTATAAATAACTTTGTAATAGTTGAATGAAGATAACTGTTATGTAAAACTATAGTTGTGACCTTTTTGCCATTATTATAGATATGTTATCGCTTATCAGTAACTTTTAGTCTGTATAGTAATACATACACAAACACATGGTTAGTATTTTTCTTTGCATTAATATTTGTGTTTCTAATTCGTTGCAAATTATTCAGGAAAGTATCATTATTTCGACTTAATCTGCCTGCCTATTGTTAATTTTCAAATAGACTTTATTTGTAATTTCCTTATTGGTTTGGAAATATTGCTGTTGATTAACAGGAATGATAAAAAAGTTTATTGTTCTTTTTTGATTTCGTGAGGTATATTTTACAGCACCGGTTCCGGTTGTATAAATTTTTCATTTACGACACTCTAATCTTGTCATTGAATTGGAAAGAAATTACATTTCCTAAATTTAATTACACTGAACTTTAAAGTCTGTCTAGTTTAAATGGTGGTCAGAGTGCCCGTCAACGCTTCCTAAACCTAACGCTTTAAGCATGTAGCACTGTTTAAGAAGGAAGAAGAAGATTTCTTTTCTAGCATGGCAGCATGCAGCCTCCGATTCTTTCTGGAAACTAATATTTCTATCGAATCACAGGAATCAAACATGCTATGAAACAAATGTTTATTGTTTTCTATCACAATAGTTCGAATTTAGTTTTGATAACTGCAAGCAAGTTATTTTCTAAACTAATTTCAAATCGAGTGGTCTGCAGTAAAAATGCATTCAACGAGAGAACATTTTAGAGCCAGGATTTACTATGATCTTAAAAGTTCTTTAACTCTAAAACAAAGTGTTTCAAGACTTGGTGCTGCATTTGGTGATCAAGCTGCTTCTCAGGGGAGTGTTTAGAACTGGTATAACTGGTATAAATTTCAAAAGGGTTTCACTTACAATTAGTGACGATTTTCGGGAAAGCGGGCCAACCTCAACTATTATTGAATCAAATGTAAACGCCGTAGGAAGAACGATTCAAGATGACAACCGAGTCATGTGTAGGATTATTAGGAGCACCTTGGGTATGGAAATCAAAACGGCAGTCAGTGCTGCCAGATGTTCAAAAGACTTATTTACGACATCCTAGATCGGAGATTGTCCTCCATCACGACAATGCTTCAAGTTACACTGATCATCAAACAAATGAATTTTTGAAAGCTTCCGGATTAAAATTACTAAATCATCCGGCATATAATCCGGACCTGACACCTTTGCATTTATCTTTATTTCCAGGACTAAAAGATAAAATGCGTCGTGTAGGATTTACAAGCCCAGAAGGTACAGTGGAGAGCTTCAAAAACCTTATATCTAAAGTGATTCAAGAAGAATTGAATTTATGCTATAATAACTGGTTTTATTGAATGTTTAAATGCATTGAGCTTAATAGCGAATATTTTGAAAGATGGATAATTGAGAGTTGTAGTACAATATGAAGCAATTATCAAAAGATTGTTTTTGCAACATCTTGGAAACAAGATCTTGTGGTCTTTCGAAAATCGTCAAAGGTCAAAATATATTCTTAAAATAACCAACATAATCACTCCTTGTACGATTAGTAAATATCTCGTTTAAACACTAAGATATTTATAAAATAGGAGCGCGTTAAACATTACACTTAAAAAATAAATATTAATAAGAATATGCGATTCTTATGGGATACAGAATTGTCAGGAAAGGAATCAATGCCATTCGTAAATTATCTTAATCAGAGTGATTTCAAGGACTGTGGGCTCGTAATATACAGATAAAAACATCAGTATTACCAACAGCACAACTGTTGATTCATTACTCGGGACACGTGTTTCAAGAACGCATGGGTTCTCATCATCATTTTTTTCGCTACATTAAGCTACTCATAAATAAAATTTCTTACCTGTAATCTGTAACGATCCTCCTGGCGTTTTCTAAACTAGCATCACTTGCGAAAATATTCAATGGATTAGTGGTAATTAAGAAGTGTTTAGCTCTGCCCCAGTAAGTATTCTGGTCGTATCTCGGATTTTCCAGGTCTACATCGAGCTGAGGACAATCACTCTCCGCTACGGTCATCTTAATATCGCAATAAAGGATGTTTGACTTTCTGATTCTGAACGTATCTTCTAAAATCGCCACAGTAAAATTTGAATTCGAAACCGGGTTCTTTTATAACTACTCACCAGCAGTGCGAAATTGAATCTTCGTCACTGGACGATAGGCACGGCATAATTTTTACAACTGCTCCAGTTTAGGACGTACACTTGAATTTTGTCGACTTCATGCTTTCCAGACCAGCTTGCTGTTAATTAAATCTATAATGTGATAATTGGCGTCACATAGGACGGTAAATAAGACTTACCGAGGCTCGTCCGGTAAGTATGAAATATGTGTGACACTAAGTTTGACTTTTCGTGACGTCTAAACGATTGTCGTTCAAAGTAGGCTCGGTATGCACGTCATTACTGGAAGACGTATTGAATTTGAGGAACGGTGTAATGTCCTTAGACCTCGCAGACTTTGAATCTGGACTATTTCGTGGTTATGTTTCGGGCGAAATCGATATTAGAGACGTGTAATTAGATGCGTCGGCGCCAGACAACGCGGGATAACCTTCCACCTTTTAGAGCAAGAATATTGAACTTCGGTGGGATTACGTAAAATTGTGTTGAAAATTGTTTTATGCCAATTGTTATTGTACAAGGTTCGATTAAATAAAAAAATTAACGTTGGAGGAATAATGTTTTTAATATAAGATTAATAATGAATTAAATTAAAATCCATATCATGGAAATTGATGTAATGTTTACTTTATTCTTTTCGTATACCAGGTAGTGTTGATTATAAAATGTTTATGATCCATTAAGTTAAAAGTAACGACAAAGATTCTTTTGCACAATAATACAGAACAATAATGCAAGAACCAGGGAGATGTTGATTATAACATTTTTATGATTATTCATTATTCAAGAATTTGGAAATTGTAATGTCTCTATTACGACAATTTTAAATATGAAGATAAGGACAAAACACGTTTCTTTTCGAAGCTGGGAGATTTTTTGGAAAAGTCAAAAAACCCAGTATGCTACAAAACCCAGAGGAACGCTTGAATGGATAGTGAGGTTTTTATAGACTGGTATGCAGTAGAGCTTATTCCAGAAGTAAAGAAATTTAAAGAAAAAGAAAATAAAACGGGCAAAGTACTTCTCCTTCCAGATAATGCCCCTTCGCATCCGGGATTGGATAAATTAAATTTAGTGGATGAAAAGAGAGAAAGAATGTACAGAAAACAAGTCCTACGTATTTGCCGTTGGATGAAGATGAAGAAGGTGTAGTTGCATTTACAAAAAAAAAAACTCAATCTTAAATACTGTGCCTATATGATCGCTGATGCTTGGAACAGTTTGACACAAGAGAATATTCAAAATGCTTGGAAAAAAGTATTAGGAGGTATCCTGGCTTTCAAATTTTAAATGAAACGAACGTCTAGTGTAGTAGAAAAATCACAGGATTCTGAAATTAGTGACGGCGATGAAGATGAAGTACCAACACAAAGTGGGTCAAGAAATGAAGAGGCTTTTGCTACATTGGAAACAGCAATGTCTTGGTATGAACGGCAAGAAGAGTGCATCCCGAGTCAGTACTTATGCTAAACAGGATGCGTAATTTAGCTGTCAAGAAAAGAGGACAACAACTGGTTTTGTTAGGTTAGGACTTCAATTAAACAAATGAGGCAGAATAGTTTATGTATGTAAACAATAAATCATATATATGTACTAGTTTTTTCTTGTGTTTCTATCAGATCGATTATCCGAAAAATGATATATCCGAATTAACCCTTGGTCCCAAATAGTTCGGATAATCAACGCTCTAGTGTAATCACACAGATGAATTTAAAAAGATGGACCCATATTTTTTATTTTGCTGTATTTTTATTATTTATTGAGATATAAATGTTTAAAGTTTCGTTTTTTAGCGCCTTTATGAAAATGCGGCCAAGTATTGCAGTACCAAAGACTACTAACGTGACGGACTATTATAGGGTATTTTTTTTGTTGGCTTGATTGCAATTTTGATGTACATTTCTTTTTCAGTCATTGGCAACAATGAAAATATATCTGGCGTCAGACGTGACAATCGATTATCACAATGAATGAATTATTTATCTAATTTTCGACCAGTTATGAAGCAACTTTCAATTACAAAATTTTTAATAATCAAATGTAAGCTTCCCTAATTTAAGTTTGTCACTGAGTCAAATTTCATCGCTCAATCTTCGATACTACTCGTTACGTCAAAAAGTGAGAAAGTCAGCTCCAGAATAGGAATTATTAATTTAGGAATTTTTTAAAACATAAATTCTCTTGAAATTTCCATTCGTTGTTTTTCGAAAATAAAAGGAAATGGCGTCAAACGTGACAATCGATTATTCAACAATCATGACATTATTTATCTAAATTTTCGAAATTGTTTTAAATTAAACATTTCAAATAATTACAAAAATTTTTAATAATCAAATGTACAGACTACGTATTTAACAATATATAATTTAAGTTTGTCATTGACAACTGTCACAATTTTAAACTATCGCAGTGTAGTCAATCTTGCTAAAGAAAATACTTTAAAACTTTATGTTGATTTGCCTGATTTTTAAATTCAAATGTGTCAAAAATTTGACAGGGTAAAGTCAATATTGATTCGCTTACGTAATTCTAACCTAAGAATGTTTCAGGGTTACCAAAGTTAAATATTTGCTTCAAACATTTATTACCCACTCGATGGCTATAGTTTATTTGGACTTACGTCATTCGTGACGTCACATGCGTACCACAATGAATTTAATCAAATAGAAAGTTCTTTAAGGGTAATTTCGTAGTTTTTAATGCCTCTTAAGTTATTTAATTAAGCGTTGCTGCCAGCGTGTTTTCGATTACGTCAATTATCATTCATGTCATCAGTCAAATTTGTTCAACTTTGAACGAACTATAGCATAAGAGCCTTAATAGCTAACCTACCACACTGTTTATTTTTCCGTTTAAAATTGTGAAAAATTTAAGAACAATTTTGTGAAATGACAACGTAGAAATAAAATTTATGGATTGATAGATAAGCTATTCAAGATGGTATTATCACATTTTGATTTTACAACATACTTATCTCCTGTTTCCTATTAACGCAATCTTGAGTACTGAATACTTCTTTTCTATCTCATAAAGGATTGTAGAGGCATTGAGGTCTTCCCGACAAACATTTTGCATTGAGACCTACTTCATTTAAACGCAATTGTTTTAAAGAGAGAAAATCAACAAATAACCGACTATTTACGGGAAGAAAGGCCAAGCAATTAAGATATGAAAAAATTCCTATTCGTACTTTTAATCTTCAACGGTATAAGTTTTAAATTTGAGATTTTGAAGAACATTACATTTTTTTTAACTATTTGGAGTGGCCTACTTTCTGAAATTTGTATTATATTCTTTGTGTTTAATAGCGTACAGTTTTATAATTGTATATTTTACTTTCAAAAATATCACGAACCAAAATTGAATAATTTAATTAAAAGAAAAATCAATTCACTATGGCTCATAAAAATTTAATAAGAAAACGTGACTTTATCATATGTACATATGTTGCTAAGGACCTTATCTTTTATAGAAAAATTATAATAAACTCACCATAAATATCTCAAAACGAAGTCTAGCAATCTACAAGACACTCTCTTTAAGCAAGGACATGCAATTACATATATTCTTACATTGGCATACTGCGTTTTAAACACTCAAGTTACTTTCTGATAGTAAACTAATTGCCTGCAGACACCAAACACAATAAAAAGACGGCTAAATTTGATTAACTTAATGGTCTTGTTTTGATTAGAATAACAGGTCCAGATATACGTTTTCAATTGCTCTAAAGTATAATCTTATGTAAGTTATTTTGCGCCGAATAAAACCACTTAATGTTATAGATAACAGGTGCTGTATTTCCAACGAAAGTTGGCGTTTAAATTATCTTTGTTATTGGTAGGAATTTAAAATTATTTATTATTCTAGCAATTACACGTAACAATCGTTCAATGTGTTTTTATAGTTTGACAGCTATCAAAAGTATTGCAGAAGTTCCGTTTTTAATATTTTAGCTTTCAAAAACTGTCAGTAATGCCTATTTTAATAGTTACACCTGTCAAAATTGTAGTAGTTTGACAGTTTGTTAAAAATTTCTTTTATACAGGATCCTTCACGATGCGGTTAGTCGATATGTATTTGGGAATATGTTAAAAAAAACTCGTTTGAGATAAAATATTTTCGGTTTTCTGCAATTTCTGGCTGTATAGGTAATAGATTCAACCCTCGTTATTCTAAATGGAATGTCAGAATTCTTGTAAAATTTAATTATTTCAGCTTCTTCCAAACATTTGACAGCCCTTCACAAAAACATTACTGTTCAAATCTCCTGCGGGTCAGATCAAATATTTTCAGGATTTGCACACATTAGACCTGCAGCTTTCCAAAATCGTAAAAATATTGAAACCAGTTTATACACGGTGCTCAGACAATGGCGTCGAATTTTGTTATCTCAAAAATTCGAAAACTCAACTCTTTGTTTTCACTTCACCAATGCATTCCATGCGTAAATGTAAGGGAACATTGTGGTAGAAACTTGAAAAAAACTTTTTATCTTTGGCGACGCAAAAATATGTTATATGATAAACAGTTGAGCATTCAGCTCCACCCTCTCAGTCCAATTGTTTTTCCTTTATGATTGCTTCAATTGATTTCACGCCCAGTTTCTTCTTGATCGCTATATTTCTCGTTCTGCCCATTTTTATGATATTTGGTGCCCTTCTAAGATACCTCATTTTACACGCCCTTTATTATCCTCTTCTGCCTACCAGTCAACGTCCAGCTTTCTGCAAGTTTTTTTACATACGCACACGCACAGCAATTATATGTAACGTCATAATGACGTTTAGCCAAGGACGTCAAATTGACGTTTAGTGAGGAACGTTAAATTGAAATCTTACCAGGGACGTCAAAAAGTCGCCGACAATAAACGTATTTATAACGTCATCAGTTCGTCATTGCACTTCTATTGTTATGGACGAAGGCGCAGGACAGGGACATCAGCGACACTGCACAGGACACACTGCATCTTTGTAAGAAGAGTAGATGAAGAATTTAACATAACCGAAGAACTGTCCAGTCATTATAGTTAGTATAGTCATTATGACTATACTAATTATAGCACTTTTTCCAGTAGATTACTTTTTTCAAAAATTGTTTTAATAATGTGCAATAGCTATTGAGGACAGTCTTGCTGCAACAAGAGAACATACATAGAACACGTGTTGCTACAACTTATAAGGTGTTTAATGTTCGTGGAAGACCTTTAGAAATCGCTAATCTGGAAAAATTTCTGATTATTCTAAAAAATCAGCCCACCAAGTTTTCTTGGGCAATAGATTGAGGAAAAAATAACTCATTTGATTTTAGACTTAACAAGAAGAAGTTTTCCTATGAATAGAGGAACTGCAGTTTCGAAAGCTAGCAAAAGGAAATGAGACGAGACCGTAATGTGCTTGTTTTCTAAAGGATAGCTTGTACATCAATTGTCCGTTAACAGCATTCAAATTTAAATGCTTGCCCAAATTTAATAAGCTTATCCCGCATTAACAGCAGCCATTCTGATACAGGAAAGATGCATAGTAAACGGTTTATTATGTTTTAAAAATGAAATAATTCTATAGTTTGCTTTCCATAAAATACCACACAGATCCTCATCCGGTCTTTTCACTAAACCAAGCCCGGAAAAATCTTCTGAAACCTTCCAGAAACTGTAGTAGTGTGATGAAAACGTTTCAGACTCCAGTATAGATGCCTTATAAATAGCAGCACATAAGATAGGAAACATAAAATTAATTGAAAATAAGATCAAACAACAATTTCATATCCACTGTTATTTCTTGAAACAACCATAAAATGGACAAAAACACTATTGAAGAACTGTACAATTATCCTTAAAAGACGATTCTAGCAATCAAACTGTGGACAGTAACAGTAACCCCCACTGATATGGTTGATTTCGAGAACACTTATCTAGTGATTGATGTCCATCATCATCATTAATATACGACAGAATAGCAAATCTGATAATCAAGAGATTGTAGGTGGTCAACAAAAAACCGGTGACCCAGAATACGAAAAACTAAACACAGAATTGAAAGATGAGGAGAAAGCTGGTAGCAATCAAAAATAATCAACGAATTTAAGTTTAAATCGAAGAACTTGCCTAAAATGAACATCTGTTCTTTTTTTCTAATTCTCATATCTATTTTGTTTTGTAAACAATAGGCCAGAACTGAGGTATCATGTTTCTTAGATATTCAAGTTATATCGAATATTCTTTGGACCAGTGTTAGATTAGATTAGATGTGGGTTGTGTAGGCAATGCCTCTCTTCACTACGACTTGTAAGATCTATTGTGAGTATATATACTCTGAAGTCTTTTAGTCTCAATTGATCTATAGACTTCTTAAGAAGTCTAGGATTTTTTTGGGGACTACAGTTTTCTTATACTAGCCGGTTCTACGTGTGCCTGTTCGAAGTAGTGGAGCCTCTGCCAGGTCATCGCCTCGCAGTTGCACATAATGTGTTTCGTTTAGACCAGTGTTAGAATCTTCTACCTCTTGTTCTACAGTGTCTTCAGTTTTCTTATATTGATATGAGCGCCACTGAACTACTAAAGGACTTCATACATCAAGAGGTTAGCCGAAGATATGTTGAATAAATGTGCAATTTGATAGTGATCTCCAGCATGACGTACAATGTATTTTTTTTTATCTATGGTGGGTGCTAATTGCAGCGGCTTTTTAAGCTGTATCGCTCTCCTGATTATCACTGTAACTCTAGCTGTGTAGTTTTGTGTGTGTGTGCGTAATTGTGTTCAATTGCCTAGTTACAGCATTATCTCGCCGTTTATAAAACTGCGCTGTTAATTATGGGTAGAACAGGAGCATAACCTCTGATTAGTATAGATTTTTACATTCTCTAAATTATGTTGAATGTCTACAGTGAAACTTTATTTATTTCTTTTGCTCTTGATGCTTTGTTTTTTGATATTCTGCTACGTGGACCAATACAAAAATGTCAGTACTATCAAATGAAAAAAATGTCTTAAAGTACCGTACAACAATGATACTGCTATCACGTATAGTTAGCGAAAAATTCTTTCGTCAAGTTTCATTGTAATTCCTATACAATTAAATAGTATTATATAGTAATGTAATTAGAATATTGAATATACGTATAGAATTTATCTTGTAATATAAGTATAAGTTTCAGATATCAGATAATGTACCTATAATTTTTAAAAATAGAAAACGAGTGAAAGCATACTATAACAGTAATACATAAAAGATTATATATATGTATGTATGTATGTATGTACATACATACATACGTGTAAGTATTATTTTAAAATAGTTTTCAGAAACGTCGTAAGAATGTGAAACCAATAAAAAGTTACGAGAATACTTTAGATAATCACTTGTTTATAAACTTTACATTTTAATTATCATATGTATGTATTGTGTATGAATTCGAATAGTAAACGAATAGTAAACGTTTATTTTTGCGATTTCGTTCTAAATATTGTTATACCGTTTTAATCACGAAACTAATCAGTTTGCGGGTTTCGCGGTATTTTATTCAAATTACTCATCAGTTGCGTCTGTTTGGCATATCAGTCCTTAGGTGTCGCTCGCAGGTGACGTTATGACATTTCGATCACTTTACCAGCATCACCAGCATGGCCGATCGAAAATTTACCAAAGAAGTATTGACGGTCTTATTTTTGTGTGTATTATGGTATGCTATCAGTTCAAGTAATAATGTCATTGGGAAAATGTTACTCAACCAGTTTCCATATCCCGTGACAATGACAATGGCTCAATTATTATCCATAACGATATACAGCGGCCCTTTTTTCAATATGTGGGGCGTTCGAAAGTACGTGGATATGTCGTGGTATTATTACTTTAAATTCATAATACCTTTGGCGTTCGGGAAGTTCTTCGCATCCGTATTTTCGCATGTTAGCATCTCGAAGGTCCCCGTATCATATGCACATACTGGTAAGTTTATTCGCGTTTTGTTTTTTTTTTTTAGGTTATACCGACGTAAATATTTCCCATATTGAACGTATCTTTTAGTGAAAGCAACGATGCCACTATTTACTGTGATTTTGTCTAGGATAATTATGGGAGAAAAGCAAACAATGACAGTGTACCTTAGCTTAATTCCTATTATTATGGGTGTTGCAATTGCCACGGTAACCGAGCTCAGTTTCGATGTGATCGGACTTGTTAGTGCTCTGGTAGCGACAATGGGTTTTTCACTCCAACATATATTCTCAAAGAAAGTCCTACACGATACTGGTATACATCACCTACGGTTATTGCATATTTTAGGTCAAATAGCTTTATTTTTATTCTTGCCTGTATGGATTTTTGTCGATGTTTCTAGTCTTGTGAAAAATTCCGCTACTGTAAGTATTTTATAAAAATGTTTAATTAAATTTAATCGCGGTTATTTTTAGATTGTAAATAACTATAATGTAATAGCGTTGCTGGTGCTAGATGGGATTTTAAATTGGTTTCAAAATATCATAGCGTTTAGCGTACTTTCTTTAGTGACACCATTGACGTACGCTGTCGCTAATGCTAGTAAGAGGATTTTTGTGATAGCAATTTCGTTATTAATATTAGGAAATCCTGTGACAACTGTAAATATATGCGGCATGTTACTTGCGATATTCGGAGTATTTCTATATAATAAAGTAAGTATGATTTTATTTATTAAAAATTTTGGGAATTAATTTGGGGTTTATAATATGTCGTATATTTTATAATGCTAAGATTGATTCCATATTGATTAGGTGGTTTTAAAGATAAATGGGATAATCTGATAATTGTATTTATGAGATAATGCATTTGTTATATATGTATATTTTTTTAAATTAATTATTTGAAAATTTATAAAGAAGAAAAATACGTGTATTTAGTGCACTGTTACTTGAATGAATCATTCTGTACTCGATAGTCCCGCAGACTAAACAGATAATTCTTATCTCACACGTTTGAATCAGAATGAGTAATTTGGTTGAATTTTCTTTAATATAAACATTTATTATCAGTATAGGCTCAGTTTCTCACTTTACTATTTTTTTCTGTTATAAAGAGTTTATTTTATAGAAAGTGTCATACGTAAAGTCTGCTTCAAATGGGATTTTTTCCTGTTTCTTTTATATGAATTTTTGTTTAGTTATTCTTGCTTTAAAAATCATGCCAAATAATGTCTATAAGAGCGTATTTGATTAGCATTAATGACAAAGTGCTCGTCGAAGAACGAAAGCGCCAGAAACATCAGAAATTCTTGGATAATTTCACCAAAATGCCACTTCGATTAAATACAGTTTTGTCTTGTATCGTCAGTGTCTCATCATCGTCCCGAAAGTGAATCCTACGAAGGTGTTCTTTGAGTTTGGGGAAGACCTGGAAGTCACTAGGCCTGCATTATGAATTACGTCAATTGAAACACAGCTCCTATTGGCATGAACGTTGTCCTGATGAAACAGTACACCATGTCTGAATTCTCGCCTCTTTTTTTTTCTTTGATGGAATCACGCAGTTTTCAAATTAAAACAGCATAATAGTACTCAATTATAGTCCGACGACGTAGTAAAAAGTCTATAAGGAAAGTTCCTTCAGCATCCCAAAAAATGATGGCTGTGATGTTCCCCCATTGTTGTTGTAGAAAGTTTTCGAGAGGGTGGTGAACCATTGTGTCTCCATTCCTTTTTGATTCAATGGTAAACACACGCATTATCCACAGTAATAAATCTTATCATCAATATTTTTGGTACCCACCTTTTTGAGACCTAATTCTTTGTGTAAAATGGTTGAAAAGCCACAAGTCTGAGCTATGAATTTAGGACGATGTTATGGACCAGATCAATGTTTTCTTTGCGAACAACAGATTTCGGTCGTCCATCACCAACATCTTGTTCATGGATCTCTCCGCTAAGTTTAAAATACCTTGCCCAATTCTTAACCGCCTGATACGAAGGTGCAGATTCAACCAGTACTTGTACCATATCCGCGTGAATTTCTTGCGATGATAAACCTTTCTTCGTGTTTCATTATCTTTCTCAAGACAGAAATGAGAGAAAAATGAATTTTGCCTACAGGGTGCATGTGTACGAAATTCAATTCATTTGATATGGCTTTCTATTTACTTTTATCTATCATTTCGTGATAGTTACCATCGCTCACGGAAGATAATTACAAAAATATCTATTGTTAACATATTTAAAAAAAGTTTTGACAAAAAAAGTTTTTTATTCAAAGAAATCATCACTTCAATCGAAATTGTTTATAATTTATATCGCACAGAAATAGTTGAAATAATGTACAGTGGTGGCCATATAATTAAGAACGATATATTTTATACAGATTTGTTACGTTTGCTAATGAAAAGTTGGTGTAATGTATACTGAAATAATGTATTAAAATAAGAACACATATTCAAATACAGTAAAAAAAAATAATTTATACGTCTAGAATTGACATTTTAGATAAAAAGAAAGAATTAACGCTGGACATATAATTAGGAACGGCAGAACATAGTACAAAAACAAAAATAATGTTCATCTAAAAAGGTAATTAACATAATTATTAAATTTTTGTATTAATATTTAATGGGATATCCGTTATCTTTTAACACTACCTCACATCTACCCATTGATTCAATACGAGCTGCACAGCGTTCTTGAGGAATAGCCTGCCAGGCTATCACGACTTCTTCAAGAAGTTGATCCACATTATGGCTATTCTCTTTTGCCTTATACTTCGCTTTAGATCATTCCACCGATGTTCAATAGAGCTTAGGTCGGGGCTGCATGAAGGCCAGTCCAGAACTGTGATCGCGTTATGAACAAGCCAATCTTCTACTGACCGGCCAACATGCTTTGCGTCATTGTTTGCATTGTCATTCGTCTGCATAAGGTAGTATAATTGTCTCTAAAATATTAATGTGCATCTGCTGGTCCATAATTCCTCTAATGCGGTGAATTGGACCAACTCCATGCCAGGAGAAACATCTCTAAATTATGATTGAGCCACCTCCATGTTTCAATGTAATTTCTGTGAATTTGGGATCAACTTCTTTACCAGACAGGAACATGTTGTCGACCATCACATCCTAGACGATTTATCTTGGTTTCGTCCGACCAAAATACGTGTTTCCACTGATTTATCGTCCATTGCCTATGGTTGCTTGGAAATTGTGTTCTACGTTTTCTGTTGCGTAGATTGACTAATGGTTTCTTACGTGCAACTCTTCCAAATAACTGCACTTCATTGAGACGGCGTCTAATTATTCTAGAGGATACGCGGATTCGTGTTTTATTTCATTAGATTCCAAGAGCGGATTCTTTTTGACAAGCATACAATTCTTGCATCTGTTTTGAGAGTTGTTTTACGAGGTCTAGTCATCCTTTTTACATTTTCTAGTAGTATTATGTTGTTTATAGTAAAGCAAAGCATTGTATACCATGGTTTTCGACCACTTTAAATTTAAATAATATAATAATATAAAATGAAATCAAACAAGTGTTTGTTATGCATATCGTTCTTAATTATATGGCCACCACTGTAGATGTGTAATTGGTATGATAGGTTATCGTTAATTAAATAATATCTAGATTTTTACTTAACAGAAATAAAGATTTCATTTCGATAAACAAAAGCGAACTGCTTTTTTCCCATTATCTTTTCACACATCATAAAAATGCCACATTAACATAATTTATTGCCAATATTTGTTGCATTAACAACATATAGTTACATTATGCTGTACAAATGTGTGCAAAACAAATAGGACAACTCTTATTAGCATAAATCCCAAGTTTTTATCTGTGTAAACGGTAATCTGCCGTGACATACAGCATATTCAGATTATCATTAAGTCGATTGACATTCCATGTTTATGAAACCTTAATTACACAACTTAAATATGTTTGTCCCAGATTTTATTGCACAGTACTGTACTTTATACAGACGGAATAATAAAGACGAACTTATAGCTTGGGTAACTTCATGTTCTCACTTAATACTTTAATAAGCATCCATTTCACGAAATAAAAATAAATTTATATTAAACTGAGAAACACCTTGATATTGCATATATGCAATTTTGACTTCCCGCACTTATGCGGGAAAGTCAATTTCCCGCACGCAAATGCAACCGGAAAATGACATATTTTGATAATCGAGTATAAAAAAAAGATTTTTTAACAATTTTTTTTTCTAACGCAACATTTAAAGGTATTAAACTAAATTTAACTATTTTTTTAAGGCAAAATACGACGCGAAACGACGACAAGCCAAGCAAACTCTGCTGCCTTTCGCCCAAAAATCTTGGCATGATACCTCCAACTACTCAATCTACTCGCAAAACTCACGTGTTTCCAACGGTAACATCCTGTATAAACCCATTGCGAATGGTTTCGTAACGAACAGTACAGTCGCTAATAACTCCTCAACAGGAAATAATAACATTAAGTCTAGTAACTCAAATAATAACTTATTATTTGTATAAATTTGAATTGTACATATTTTTTTAGTTAAATTATTTCGCGTAGTCGTAATTTTTATCATTTTGTACAGTGAAACACTAGGAAGTACCACCCCATTGTATTTTTTGCGTCCATTTTATTGTATTTATATTATTTAATTAATATTTACTTTATTGTAAATTATTATGTACATAATATTACAAATATGTATTGTTTGTAAAAGACAGTATTTTATGTTGTAACTATTACTATAATGTTTTTTTCTGAGAAATCTCCTATGTTACATAACTTGTACATATGCAAATATAAAATAAATATTTTTATAATGTAGTTAATATAGTAGTAATAATAATAATAATAATGTGGAAATGTATTTGTATATAATGAGATTTTAAAGACGATTGTAGAAAAGAAGAAAAAAAAAAAAGAAGAAACACTTTGCGAGTTCTCTTTAACATTGTTTAGAAACTCTTCGTGATTGTATTTTGGCTCGATGATATCGATTTGTTCGATAGGCTCTCCGGGAGGTTCTGAAACAGGAAATAAATTTTACTAAGTATAACTATTAAATGTATTATGTTTGTGATGCTATAATGTGAATTAATTATTTTATTTTTCAAATTAAGCACATTTATAATTTATTTTAATAAAGCTGTTTTTTTTAATGTTTTTGTTATTTTGATGGATGTAAACGTGTAGATTTTTTATTTTATTTTTATTTTGAATTGGAATTGTTGGATCGTTTCTCTGTTAGTACCAGTCTGCGTATTTACGACACTGATTGCGCTATAAATTCTAGGCTAATATCCTGCCAGGAAAGGGAAGATTCTTTATTATAGTTCATCAATATTTTTTAATTTCAAATTACAAAGTTGTGTAAAATTCAATTGATGTTAAGGATGCTGGTATGGTAATATTTTATCCTTCAATAAATTCTCTGACACTATGTCTTCAATAAATTGAACAATTGCAGCTTATATTATAAATATTGCAACTTATTACCGCCTGTACTATTGTGTTTACCGTTTCTCTGCACGTTTTTATTGTAGTACGGGAAATAGATCCTCTACAGGGTCATTCACGGAACTGGTTTGTTAGAACTTTTTGATGTTCTTGAAATTCAACATTTCTGAAAACTTGTAATTATAACTGATATCTGGACTCATCAGCAACATTATTTGCGTTATTGTACCACTTCCGGTTTACCGGAAGTTGACGTCTACTTAAGTTGAATAGCATGGTATATTTTTTACGAGTTTTGTGTATCTCATCTATGTATATGTGGCCGTATTAGACGTTCTTGTAACCATTATTAGAATTTGAAGTTTACAGGTCTTATACTAAACTTTTTTTTATGCACGCCGTTGTGCGTATAAGGTATGTATACGCATTATTTTAAAAATAATGTTTAAATGTATTGATAAAAGTAAATAAAAACCTGCTGACGATTTTTTTTTCTTTTTGTGTTTCGTGATAGGCGTCTTTTCTTTGTTCTCTTCATTTTTTTTCAAAAGTAATATTTCATCGAATATATATTTAAGAAATTAAAGTTAAGCAGCTCACATTGCCCGTTTAATTTTATTTTGTGTGTGTGGTGGATGCTTAGTTGCAGCGACTCCATAAGCTGTATTACTTGTCTGGCTATCATTGTAACTCTCGCGGTGTAGTTTTGTGTGTGTAAATTGTATTCAAATGGCTTTGTGTCAGCATCATACCGCCTTTTATAATGCAGCGCTGTTAATCACTTTGCTCCCAACAACGAATGGTAAGTCGATCCGGATTTCAACCATCCGAAAAAATTTCACCGTCCCTCCAGAGAATTGAAACCCGGCTCATATCGTCCCGCCACAACGATAGTCAGCCACTTAACCACTGCGGCCATCGACCCGTTACCCATACCGTATTTTTAAGTGTAGCTTAAACCAACCTTAATGCTAAGATACCTTAAATATTAAAAATGCGTTGCACCGTTCATAAAGCTTCTCATATAAATAGTTAAGGGAAGTTTAAGATAAGCGGTCAATTTTCTAAGCTTAGAAATACTTAGATTTAGGTAAATCTTGACGCATGTATGTATCTGAACGAATCTAACAAACAAATTTATCTGCCAATTTATTTGTAATGTGTGTTGAAATCTCCATACTATTAAGGTCGTTTCATATAAAAGCCTTTTAGCAGACTGCAGACATCGAACAACCAATAGGATACTAGATTTCAAACAAGTTTCGAAAATCTAGTATCCTACGAGGGAGCGTTTTTATATTCGCGGAATGGGGGATAAGGGGTGGAAATAAAAAAACCAAATTATTTTTCTTTTTCAATATATTCACCTGCAAGACGGATACATTTTTCACATCTTTTAATTAATTTATTTATACCCTCATAAAAAAATGATTTCTCTTTATCTGCAAAATACGCCGAAACTGCCTCCTTGACTTCATCATCGGCAGTAAATTTTTTACCCCGCAGCTCTTTTTTTATTTTCGGAAACAGGTAATAATCACTCGGGGCCAGGTTTGGGCTGTAGGGTGGGTGATTCACAATTTCGAAGCCCACCTTATGCAGGGCAGCTAACGCAACGCGGCTCTTGTGGGGACGGGCGCGTTGTCGTGCAAAAGCAGCACACCTTTCGTCAATTTTGCCCGCCTTCTTTAATGGCTTCTTTTAGTCGCTCTAATATTGAAGCGTATTATTCTCCGGTTATAGAAACACCTTTATCTTTATAATCAATCAACAATATTCCTTCCGAGTCCCAAAATACCGTTGCTATGAGTTTCCCAGCTGATTGTGACACTTTAAATTTCTTGGGAGGTGCTGTGCCCTTTTTATGCCACTGCATGGAGTCTTGTTTGGACTCAGGTTCATAATGATGAACCCAAGTTTCGTCTCCAGTAACAATTCGACTCAATACACCATCCTTGTCTTCATTACAGAGGTCCAAAAATGCACGCGAACACTCTACGCGCTGTTGTTTTTGCGGCGGCGTGAGCATTCTTGGCACCCATCTTGTGCTGACCTTAGACATGCCGAGATGATCGTGTAGAATTTTAAAAATTGTTGTATCGGATACTCCAACCATTTCTGCGAGTTGTTTCTTCTTTAGTCGAGCATCTTCGAGTACAATTTTTTCAACTTTTTGGATAAGTGCTGGCGTGGTCACCTCAATGCTCTTGCCCGGCCTCGGGTCGTCTTCAAGGGATTCCCTTCCTTGTTTAAATAAACTATGCCACTTGTACACCGATGGTTTCTCCTGGACAAGAGTTACAGTAAACCAATGACATCTCATTCATTATGGTCGCGACTGATTTTCCTTGCCTGGTAAGGAACTTTATAACGGCACGATATTCGATTTTTCCATATTTCACTTTTCACTTCTGATTATGTTACTTGGTTGACGATAGCTCAAAGACTAACTGTCTAATAACAATGAAACTTCGTATTTATACTAATTATGAGTCGCTGCACAGGCCACGCCCCCAATGTGCCTGATCACCCCCCTACAACCCGCTCATTCCGCAAATATAAAAACGCTCCCTCGTATTATAGTTCAATATCCGCTGTTTGCTAAAACGCTTGCATGTGAAACGACCTTTACAACAAGCTCAGGCTAGAACATTTACTTTAAACACATGAAATATCTGTTGTGAGGACAATATTGATGATTTTTTAGACAGTGATTTAGAAATATTTGATCTTGTTGTGTTTTCATTTCCAAGAAATATATGCATATCTACGATTTAATCATTTTGAAGACCTGGATAATTTAACATTTCGTTTGATAAATACCGTTAGGAATATTTTGCCACAGATCGAACATTGATTCAATTGGCGTGCCCTGTTCTCCGTCTTTTGAAGAAAAGCTAACTTAAAATTAATATCCGAAATTTCGAACAACTTCTGTTAACTTGTGGTTTGATGTTAACTTTGCAAAAAAATCTGTATATTAACCAATTGTTTGATTGTCCTTCGCACAATTGGGTATTATCAATAATACGCTATGTTGCCACTAATAATCTACACTTTACTAAATTTTCCTACATGTTACTGTGGTGTAAAAAAGAATTTAAGGCTAGCTCAAATATTGAAGAACCCTTACCTAAGCTAGGTTAAACCGGAAAACTGCAAATAGGCGATAGAGTAGCATAATCATGTTTATTTCCTTCGCCAATTAGCTTATGCTTATGTTGCAGTTATTTATAACATTGCTATTAGTGTTTCTGAGTAAAATAATCTAATTAGAGATTCTTTTTAAAAAGGGTAAATAATAATTACATATAATTAATTAATAATAATAAATATAATGGATATATTTTATAATACTTTATAGATTGTGTAATTATTTTCTTCAGCAGCTTCAGTGACTCTTGTTTTGAAGCATAAATGCTACACAAGTTCTGTAAATTGTTAATATGTACAAACTGAAAATTCATTCATAATAATTATGAATAAATTAACAATCAAACAATTATTGTTTATTGAGACGCTTACGTGTTTACAACAGGTTGACCGATTTAAAAAATTAAAAATTGTCGTGAAATTTAACTTGTTTTCATTCTTTTTGGCTCACTCTATAGGTACTTGTTTCTAATGTAGAAACATCAGTGTTTCATATGAGGAACTCAAAGCACCTATCTGTTTCTTGTACGACGAAAATCATGAGAAAAATGAGGACGAAAAAAAGAATTAATCTATGTACCTAGGTTTTTATCTGTTTATCGAAATTGTTTACTTCCCGCACTAATGCAGGAAAGTGAATTTTCCGCACGCAAATGCCACCGCAATCCATGAAGAGACTGACATTTAATCTTCCACTGAAGAAGTATTGTAAATGGAATAAATTGGTATTTAATTATTTGCTATTTCATTGACCTAAAAGTGGAAATACTTCAGGGATTGAAAGATACTTACAGATCACAACATAGATACGAGGGAGCGTTTTTATATTCGCGGAATGGGGGATAAGGGGTGGAATTAAAAAAACCAAATTATTTTTCTTTTTCAATATATTCGCCTGCAAGACGGATACATTTTTCACATCTTTCAATTAATTTATTTATACCCTCATAAAAAAATGATTTCTCTTTATCTGCAAAATACGCTGAAACTGCTTCCTTGACTTCATCATCGGCAGTAAATGTTTTAACCCGCAGCTCTTTTTTCATTTTTGGAAACAGGTAATAATCACTCGGGGCCAGGTCTGGACTGTAGGGTGGGTGATTCACAATTTCGAAGCCCACTTTATGCAGGGCAGCTAACGCAACGCGGCTCTTGTGGAGGGGCGCGTTGTCGTGCAAAAGCAGCACACCTTTCATCAATTTTCCCCGTCTTTTCTCTTTAATGGCTTCTTTTAGTCGCTCTAATATTGAAGCGTAATATTCTCCGGTTATAGAAACACCTTTATCTTTATAATAAATCAACAATATTCCTTCCGAGTCCCAAAATACCGTTGCCATGAGTTTCCCAGCTCGGGTCGTTTTCAAGGGATTCCTTTCCTTGTTTAAATAAACTATGCCACTTGTACACCATGGTTTTTCCTGGACAAGAGTCGCCGTAAACCAATGACATCTCATTCATTATGGTCGCGACTGATTTTCCTTGCCTGATAAGGAACTTTATAACGGCACGATATTCGATTTTTTCCATATTTCACTTTTTACTCCTGATTATGTTACTTGGTTGACGATAGCTCAAAGACTAACTGTCTAATAACAATGAAACTTCGTATTTATATTAATTATGAGTCGCTGCACAGGCCACGCCCCCAATGCGCCTAATCACCCCCCTACAACCCGCTCATTCCGCGAATATAAAAACGCTCCCTCGTATATTATTTCAAAAAAATGAATAACTAAAAGATTAGATTTGATGTACGACTAGGGTTTTATGGCTAGTAGACCATTTTTAAACCTGTTTCTGAATCGTTTAGGAAATGTTTATGACATATTTCAGTAGTTTTTCAAGATATTTCGTACGGTTTCGAAGTAAAGTCTTAACATTTTTGAGTCCCATCGAAACTGGAAAATATGAAACAAAGTTTACAGGTCATGGCATGTTTCGGAAACAGATGGAAGATTATTGTTTGTTCCGAATTTTATTTCAATATTTGTAGAATGTGAAATACGAAGTACACATACATTAAAACTAATTGAAAGCTTTCATGCTTTGCCGTGTTTAATATACAAACGAAACAGTTGTTTTAAAAAAAATTCCTGTATGTTTATAATATTTGCTTATAAACCGGAAACGAGACAAGAACATGAATAATTTTGGTAACGATGACTTGCATCCCTATCGAAAATTTTTAAGGAACTAGTTTTGTGAATGGCATATTGATTTTTCTTAAGCAACGCGGATTTTAAGGATTCTGGATTTTTAGTTAAATACTTACTTTTTCTACGCAATGGTTCAAATACGGATTCCTCGAGACGACTAACTCTATTCTATCTCCAGCTGAAGCTATTAACGGCACAGTTAAACAACAATCGAAATCTTGTGTTTTGGTGTCGTTAACCTGAAAATCCATAAATTTATCCAAAATATCCCCCACCAAAGATAAAATTAAACATACTTGTATTATTCTATCATAACTTTTCAGCATCCCTACTATATCAGCAGGGCCACCTTTTCTAATCCTATTTATGTAGACTCCTTTCTCGTATAAACCATCACTAACACTAAATCCGTAATCATCATATACGGAATCTTTAAATAACGTGACATGATGGACTTCCTGATCGATTATACTTTCGTTCGAAAAAGTCCCATGTAATCGATCGCAGAAATTACCTCTGGACTGGTTATAACCAGCCGATTCATATTTGAGCGTATTGGCGAAATTATAATTGGGCAATGGCAGTGGGCTGGGGCATATGGTGTCATCTGCATCCGAGTAGAATTGTAATTGGGAGTCGTGTTTTCGTTGTTTCGATTGATTTTCGTCTGGGTATGAAATTGGTTCGCTGATAACGCTTTCTAAATCTTTGTTTTCTGCTTGATCTAGAAAGGAGAAATTCAATGAAAACGCGATATTGTAATTGAAGTATTTCGAATTAAGAACCTGCTTCGTTTGTTTCTCCTGTATTGCTATCCCACGAATGAACTGCACTGTCTAGGCTGATAAGTCCTGGACTAGAGTAGCTACATCTGGAATCTTCAGAATTATCTAGGAAATAATTTAAAACGCTTATAAAAAGACAATTCCATTGCAATCCCTTTTTTCTTAAACTCCTACGACTTCATACTCTCATGCATACAAATTCATTCGAAATAAACCGTAAAATACGAAAACTTACCGCGTAAATTTAACGTCCTCGCAATCTTCAACTGGATACGATCTCCAGATGTTTGCAGTAACCTAATGGCGTCCGATAGCGGTCTGTGCTGAAGGCTTTCGCCGTTTATGGCTAAAATCCTATCGCCGACGTGTAGAGCCCCGGTTTTCTCGGCTAACCCACCTACACAGAAACGATAACAAACGTATAAGTACAAAACCCACAGGGGGTAAGAGTAAAACCTCTTAATTGGCGGTCGTAAAATTAATCCCGATGAGATTTTACTATCTCAGAGGATAACAAGATTAATTGCGTCTCTTACCTTCTGTTAATCCGGATAGGATTATAGGTTCCATGCAATCTTCACTACCAGAGATCGTGATGCCTAAAGGGCCGCCGTATCTGACCAATTCGACCGTGTAGACGACACTGTCTAATAGTAGATTTGAATTTTCCGTTTCGGTCTTTTCGATTTTTAACGTAACTATATCGTTGGTGGACATTTGAAGTATCTCGAAGGCGTTTTCTATTGTCATGTGATCTAATGGTTTGTTATCTACGGCTAGAAGTCGGTCGCCGGCGTGTAAGGTGCCGGTACGGTGAGCTATGGATCCTATACGAATGTCCGAGATGATGAAAGGATCATCTGGACGATTTTTTGAAGCTATAAAATAATAAAATGTGACGATATTAGCAATCATCGAAAGTTTAAATGTCTAGGAGAGATCGGGGTACATTGGGATATTAAGAATAAAGCCGGTTAACGTCATTTTATGCACTTCCGTTACTCAAAGTCTTAGCATTCAAGCGAATATAGCTTCTACGTAAATTTACACACACAAAAATGATATGGATGTAAAATTGACATCTTATGGAAGTCTTATGCTGTACATCCTTAATAAATATATTGTTTTATGTCATCAATAGTTGTCAGTGATTCTTAATAGTGTATCGATCAAATAAAAACAGTTATTGTTTTATTTTTGTGAGGTTTCTTTAGTAAATTTGGAAATTTTAGGTAAACTTCTATTAATTACAGTACCATCTTCGCTGATTTTATTGATCTTTGTACTTATTTAATTGATGTTAATACTTGATTAAAAAAAAACTATTTTCTTTGCTTTTGTTATTTTTAAAATCTTCACCTAGGTGGTCAAAACTTCAATCTTAGTTAGTATTACAGGATGCCACCTGGTCCAGCTGCTGCGCATCATAGTCGCAGCACCCTTGTTCGTAACAAATGTGCAGATCCATAGAGATCTCGACGTTGCACCTTTCACTGATCATGCGCTAACGCTAGTCAGGAAAATTCTGGAAAGGGTTACTCGATCGGAGAACCCGTTGGTTGGTTTAGTGGACAGGCCGCCACCTCGTCTCGAGACAAGGCAGATCCTATAGACGATGGATTGACCTGCCGCCATGAAAGGGCCCTCTCGCAGAAGACCTCGCCAGTAAAAGATTCATGGACAAACAGCCCAACTTTAGAGAAACAGTAGACCTATGAGTTTCTCATTTTTCTGCATAGCCTACATTTCTGTGATATAAATGAAAATTATGTCACGACAAACAAACAAAAATTGGCACACAAGAAGACATCTCCTAGATCTAGGTACTAGAACATGTTCGAAACCTAGTTACTCATGCGTTTACATAGACACTCCAGGAAAAGACGAAGAGAAGCGGTTAAAAAAAAAAAGAAAATGGAAAACAGAAAAGGACTTAAAAAGGCAACTCTAGAAAAAGATTCTCCATCCATTAAAAACGTCTGTTTTGCAAGTATTATTATTTTTTCGAAAAATGCCTCGCGGAAAGCCATTAAAACTTAAGCATTATGATTTAACCTTAAGCATTATGATTTGGCCGCCTCAGTCCCAGATATTAATTCAATAGAACTTGTATAAGATGAGTTTGGCCGTAGGATTCGAACAAAATCCTCTACTCCCAAAAACGAAATGTGGAACTTCGGTAAGGTATCTAGTCATATAGGAGGTGTGGCAGAAAAGTAATGAGATTGGGAACACTTCAATTGATGTGGCAACGCTGCGCTGTTGTCCTTGATAGACCTCGTGTATCAGTACCCTCCAATAGCTCAGTGCGAGTTTCAACTCGTTCCGTTAACGACGTGATTTTTGTGACTGCTATTAGCGAAGTTGTATTTTGGTTGTCCGTTGTGCAAAATGAAACAGAGGAATTTGGAGCAACGTTGTGTCATTAAATTTTGTGTTAGGCTTGGAGAATCGGCAAGTGTGACGTATGAAAAGTGAAAACATGCCTATGGGAAACATTCTTTATCCCGAGCTTAAGTTTTTCCCTGGCACAAATCATTTTTGGAAGGCTGAGAACACGTTGAAGAGGCCCTCAAGTTCTAAAACCGATAAAAACATTGAACGTGTCAACATTCTAGTGAGATCAGACCGTCTTTTAACATTAAGAAGTAGTGAACAATTAAATTTGAACAGATTTACCGTTCATCAAATTTTGAATGAATATTTGCACATGCGAAAGTCTGTGCCAAAATTGTGCCGAAAAACCTCACAATTGAGCAGAAGGACATTCGAAAAAGCAAATTCCTTGATCTTCTTGACAGAATCGCTAATGAGCAAGATTTCTTTAGTCGTATGATCACAGATGATGAATCATGGATTTTTGAATACGATCCTAAGACCAAAAGGCAAAGTCAAGAGTGGCACGCTGCTAACTCTCCTCGACCAAGCAAAGCTCGAATGACCAAATCGAAGATTAAATCAATAGTGATTTGTTTTTTTTTTACAAAAGGGGAATCGTCCACAAAGAATTTGTTCCTCCAGGACAAACTGTCAATCAAGGATTTTAAAAAGACGTCCTTGAAAGGCTCAAAAAAGAGTATTTTGCGTGAGACCACACATTGCAGACAAATGGATGTTTCATCATGAAAACGCCACATGGTGGCTGTGGTTCCCCAGCCCACCTATTTGCTTGACCTCAGTCCCTGTGACTCTTTCCTAAACTGAAAAATGTCCTCAAAGGACGTCATTTCCAGACTTTAGACAACATCCAAAAGAGTATAACGGACACACTGAAGATCATACCGGTTGAAGACTTCCAGCGCTGTTACCAACAGTGGGAACAACGTCTCCATCGGTGTGTAGCTGCCCAAAGGAACTACTTTGATGTTGTTACTTTGGTAAATAAAAAATCAGTCTCAATACTTTTCTGCCACACCTCGTATGTAGATATTAATGCATCTACAGCAGTAGAACTGAAAAACGTAGTTTTCGTATCTTGTATTCCAGATTCGGTTTGCTTAATTTTTAGTTTCCCCAATATGGTCCCAAAGTCCCAAATTCTGTACTAAACTACTTCGAACTGGGCTACAATAAGACACTTTTTTTAACTCAAAAAATTTAATTTTAAAGAGATGCTAGGTCTTTGCAGTTGATTAAAGATCAAAAGAGTCGCATATTGTCTGGCCCAAGTTGTCTCAATGTGTGCCTATGATAGGATGTTATAAACCAGACAAAAACTATTATTGATGTGTCTGAACCTCGTCTCCAAAGATTCAGCCTCCACTAAGATACCAGTATGGCCAAATAATTGATAAGAAGCCGAAAAACTCATTAAATTTTGCAAGCTGTTACATTGGGAATCTTGAAAGAAAAATATTTATTTCATGAATGGCACGAAATTATTGCAAAATTACAGTAAAATTGTTTACATTATATTTTCGTAGAATGAAACAAATTGTCGCCAATACGAAAATAAAGCAATTACTACTTACATAGATACAAACAGACCATGACCTGATTCTAATAAAAACTGATTCCGTTCTGTGTATGTCATTTAGTACAAGACGATTCAAGAATTTCCAGCCGTACAATCAATGAACATCCTGTAGTACAGTCATTACGTTACATTAAGTAAAATATTTATCCGAATCAATATACCGATTACCGATAAACGATCTTCACAGTTTATTGTTTATGCTTCGACTCTGAAATGTTCTTAACACAGCCACTACATAAGATAAAAATAATGTAAATCGATTTTTGCAGGTAGATTTAGTTGTATATTTATTTGGAAATGAGTATAAACATCTGCTGAAATTATCGCTCTATGAGTTTGATTTATTTGCCTAAGCGAAGATGCTTATTTCCGAATGTTTTCAAGCGATTACACCGAATTTGTAAACAAATATTATTTAGTGTGGGATAAATAAATTCATTTCGGATATTTTCTTTTTCCAGCTGCGTGTTTTTTTTTAAACATATCTGTGAACGTAAAATTTATTACTCGACAGTTTTAAATTAATTACCTGTAATGGTGATCCCCAAATCCAAACTCCTCTTCGCCAATTTTACCGTGAATATGCCGCTAGATGGCACGATGGTATCGGCAACATCGAAGGCGACCTGCAGTGCAACTTTTCCTGAATTAGTTGGCTCATTTCCCACCTCTAGGATTGAGTTTATTTCTTGCAACGTTAAATTGGTTTGATGATTTACGGAGATGATCCTGTCGCCCGTTTGAAGACAACCGCACCTAAAGACACACACAGAAATCGCAGACCGCTATGCATAAATCAAAATGTGAGCGATGTAAGTGCCGGTCGTAGAAGAGTACCGCTAAAAATAAGCTATTCCTCTTTCTGTCGGTCACCGAGTTCGTTATTATTAAATGGCGGAATAAGTTGGTTAAATGGCGAAATTGATCTGAAAAGCTCCTTATTGGAGTATTTCTGTGAATAACGGATACATAACACTGACCTACAAGGAAATCAAATGTTTGAGACAATCACAGCAAGTGGACTTATCCTGATTTAGACTCTGCAAGGCGTCCGGTCCTTCGCTCAGTTCTAGAGCTCTGCGAGAACGAGTCTCGTCCCTCTGACCACCTTCTAATACTAATGAAGGTGACAATGATTCTGATGATTACTCAACGTTTCACACAGAATGAGAATGAATCTCACCAGAGATCTTAACCTGTCATAAAAGGAGTTTAAGAACTACGGTAAAACGCCGATTATTGGACATCATTTAGTTATTGGACAAAGCAAAGAAAACTTTAAATATTTTAAGACTTCTATTGCAATTAATTGTCTTATTTTCGATAGATGATGTTAATGCATTGTATAGTGTTCTATCGTTTGTGCAATGGATTGTATGGTAAAGTGTAATGTACTAGGCGGCAAAAGTTTGTAGGTTATGGAAACCAAGCAGAGCTTAAGATTGCGTTAAGATTCAAAAAATTTTGTTATTGGACACCCGTCCAATCACTGACAAATTTAAACCTGGTCCGATTTCTCGCGAAACAATCAATATAAATCAAACCCAAGTCTTAATTTGTAGTAAATTTAATGCACATTCTTCAGTTATTGGACCGATTTTGAGTCTTATCGAACAGCTAAAAAAAAACGGAATTCCTAAATCTACGCTTGAATTTAAAATTTAACATCCTGGGCATAAGCTCACATTGGGACCTGAGAAAAATTATAAAATCCATTAATCCTAAATGGGGTGAAAATGGATGGATGACATCTGAGATTTTCTATCAGTATATTGCAAACGTTTCTCATCCACTTACAATTAGCTGAAAAGAATACAAAATTTGCAGTTATTTTATTTCTTGATGGTCATCTGAACGATCAATTAACTCTGTTATGGAGTGAATTACAAATTGAAATAATTTCCTTATATCCTAATGCCACAACATTGATGTTGCTGTTTTCGGACGCCTAAAAGAAGCGTGGCGTCAATGTGTGAGACAATGGGAACATCCAGACCAGATTTTAAACAAAGTAATGTTTTCACCGTTGTTAGAAAAGCCGATAAACATAAGCATTAAACCGAGTACATTATTTAATGGCTTTAAAGCCTGTGGTTTGTTTCCAATCCAAATGCTATTGACTATTCAAAATCTCTGGGCGCCAGGAAAACTCCAGACAAATTAGAATCAAATCCAGTCGAGCACTCACAATACATGGATTATAAAACTTTCGCCGAAATTATTGGCGAGGACACACTGGCAACATTAAAAAACATAGATACTAACAGAAATACCACTAAAAACAATGATCAACCCAAATTTATAACCTATTAATGTCAATTCATCTCAGCAACAGGATAAAGAAGAGAAAAAGAAAAAAAGGAACAAAAAATAAAATTCAAGTTATACAGAATATTGTTATACAATCTCCCAATGCAAATATCAGAGTCGGTTCAGCTTCTACTGATGATGAAACCACACAAAGTTTAGTATATTTTGCACCAAATGACAATAAAATAATAATTAATGACAAATTGTTAGGCCCCTTTCTTGCCTCACCCTCAGCACCAGTAAGGAAAGACAAACGAAATGTCGAGAGGTTTCAGTTTGCAATTACTTCAATACGGTGCCAAGAAATGTTCATAAAAAAGCAAACTTTAAAGGAAGAACAGGAAAATGAAAAGGAAGCAAGAAAACGCAAAAAGCTAGAAAATATAGGCTATAAAACGAAAGGAACAACATTCAAAAAACTTCTGAAAGAACGTTTTATTTGTAAGCAAAACATTAAGACGGATGAAATCAGGTGTGAAATCTGTGAAAACCTCACAAGGACCATATCCCAAGAAATTTATTTTGCCATAATTGCTATAAGGTGGAAAAAAACGACTTAAATGAAAATTTTGATACGGATGGATACGATAGTGATGAACTGTCTCAACTGTAGTTACAATAAGGCACAAAAAAGATTGTTAATTTTCATAAACTTTAAACTAAATTAATCTCTGCGTGTTTATATTGAATAACAACAATAAAAATATATTTAATTCTACTGTCCAATAGCTAATTGTATTTGTCTAATCACTAAATATACTGTCCAATAACTACACTTTTCCGCAGGGGGTTGATATATTTATAAAAAATATAATATAGTACTTTATGAAAAACTAATTCACGCAACTTAATTATACACTATGTAAAATTTTCAAATACGGTTAAATTTTGCTTAATCCAATAACTACCTGATTGAATTGCTTCAAGTTGAACAACAAAAATTCACTGGAACAAGGAACCAACATGACCTTTTATCAAACAAGCGAAGAGAATCTGTTACCCTTCTTCTCTCAAGAGGACCACCTTGTATTTTGTCACAGTATTACAGGACTTCTAAGAATATTTTCAAGATGATTGGTCTCTATTTATTGATAGCTCAAAAAGAAGTTTGAAATGAGTTTTTTTCTACACAATTGTTTATTTAACGCAAGAAAGAAGAATATGACGCCATAGCTTTGGATAAGATCATTATGGTAAACTTTCTTGTTAGTCAACAAAGTGGTCACACCAAATACTCTAGTTTCTTGTCCCTCTGGGATAGCAGTGACAAAACACATCCATGGGTATTAAAAGAACAGCCAAAGAGAGAAAAAAAAAACGTGATGACCTCTTAGTTAGACGAGAAAAATCATATCTTGCATATCAAGCTCTAGTGAAAGATAATTAAGCAGTTTGACAAAGGAAGTAAGGATGGAACATACTTGACATATCTAAATGAGAAAATATATCATTTGGGTAGGGAAAAAGATTAAAGGAGGCTTTCAAATAAGGATCTTGGCTTCGAAAAATCCATCCAATAAGCTTGAGCGAAAAAGTCTGGACTTCATTTGTTACATATTTCGAATCTTATCATTCCTAACTTTTATTGTCTTCATAGAGATTCAGAGGTTTCTAGAAACTTGATCAACGAGTTCAAGATTTTACCAGTACAGTAACCCTAACCTTGCAGTTACGATGCAAAATCCCCCTACTATCCCCCCAATTCTTTCGATTTTCAAAAACTTATTCAGCCATTTAACCTAGTTGTCCTGTTTTTTTTAGTTATTTTATTACCTACACTAGAATTACCTGTAAGCCGGTGAGTCTGGCAGTATCCTGCTGATTATTATGTCCGCCGTTCTATTTTCTGAATGCTCACTCGTGGACACAGTCAGACCATATCCTTTGCTTCTGTCTGCTGTTAACGTCACCATTAGCGTTTCGGAATGACAGACGCCTAAGTTCGAGGAATAACCGCAGAAATTCGTTGCTGCAATTCGGAAATATTCGAAATTTAAACTAGCCAAGAGCTAAAAATATTTTATAATTCTTACGCAAGAATTTTTTTTGTTTTTACCATTTAAAAACATTTTGCAACTAAAGGAGTTTCAAACAAAAACTTAACAAGCATCTCTGGCAGTCTATCAAGCGAAATTAACACCTTTCAGTTATATACTGCGCATTGCAATGGATATACTTGGATATGCGAACATGAACTTGCAATCAAATCTGTTGGTGGTGCAGTCAGTTAAAATGTAACCGTGCACTTGTTTGTTTATCCCTGGATTCCTCGAAAACGAACTATAAAGTCCGTTTTAAAACGTCTATAAACCTTGCAAGAGACAGTTATTCCCGTTATATAGGGTACTAAATCGCGGATCAACTTCCATAGAAATATGACAAGAATGGTCATAAACATCGTGAACTATACAGGCTGTTTCATAATATATGCGCAGGACTTGGGGATGTGATAGCTTGTCCAAAAATTTGAAAAAAGTTTCTATCAACTCTAAAAACCATTTTCGAGATCAGGGTGTTGAAATTTAACAAAAAAAAATTGTTTTTGCAAATATCTCCGGAACTGCTTATACACAATTCTACAATTCTTACCTGAAGAATCCGTTTCTAACGATTTAGACATGGATCTCTGCCTAATAAATCGATGCCTCGTTCTGGACCGCCTTGAATTCATTGTACTAAATCCGGATATGCTAGGACTGTTAGGGTATTGTCCTAAAACTTAAATTCTAATAAATCCTGCGAATTAGAACGATATATATTGATAAGCTTACCTGGTGTGTGATAATTTCTGGACGGTATCCTCTGAAAGGTATGATATGGTAAAATTTGCAATTTCGTCGCGTCTCTCAATAATCTCTCGGCATCATCGGGTCCTCCGTTCCATTCTTCTAAACTCACATCATCTATTGCTAATAATTGATCACCAACGTTTAGAGCACCGCATCTATCAGCGGTACTAGCCGGTATTATATTAGCTATATAAACGCCGGCCGTCATAATTTCGTCGCCGGCAAAATCGCAACAATTACTCAACATTAATCCAAGATCCTCATTCACTTGTCTGTCGATTTCTACCAATAGGGGACCGGTAGCGTATTTTACGGATTCCATATTGTTGATATCGTATTCTATAGTGAGCGTTGTGAAACTTGTGCCTACGTGGGACGTGTCCTTTAGGAGTTTTTGAGCTTCCATTAGTGTTTTATTGATTAATGGTTGGTTGTCGACTTTTAAGAGACGATCTCCAACACGAATGAGGCCGGTTCTAGAAAATTAATGGATTCGATAGTTTAGGAAAGCGCCATCATTAAGTACAAAGATATGTTTAATATCCTTGGCGATCAATGTCCTTCGTATGCGACCGTGAACCAGGGAGGGATTCGCGTTTACTGTGGTCACTGGTAGTAGATAAAATCATGAATAGGTTAACAAGCTTTGGCTTTGAGATACAAGGCTACGCCAATGACCTAGTAATTACAGTAAGGGCAAACAGAATGCACTCCACAAAACTTGGCTGTGGTGTTTACAGGAAAACCTAAACATCCTCCCTGAACATAGTACCATTCACGAAAAGAAGAAAGCTATCCTTAGTGATTCCACAACGCTGGGAGACATGCAGCTTGACTTCTCTAGTGAAGTGAAATATTTGGGTATTGTCTTAGATCAAAAACTTATTTGGAACAGTCATCTCTAGAAGACGTCGGAAAAGGCCACGAGAGCTCTATGAACCTGTCGATGTCTCTTTAGCAGAACCTGGGGGTAAAACCCCCTGATGACTATAGTCAGACCTATGATTACATATGCGTCACTGGTATGGTGGACAAAAACAAACGAACAACGAGGACCTGTCAGTTTTCAGATCAGAACTGCAGTTTTTACGGCCATTTTGTAAATATGGTCATCATGTTGCACTGCTAAAGCAAACAGAATTAATATTATAGTTTTTTTGTGCTGTTTTTACTTCTTATTACTTTTAGAACTTTCTTGATTTATTTTTCGAACTTCATCAATGCTGTACTTAAAAATTGATCAATCTTATGTAATCTTTGAAATCAATGGTTCTTCAAGGAATTATTTTATTCTTAAGAGTCTAATTTTCCACAAGTCAATAGGTTTGGCTTTTTGCCATCTCTGCAAGTATTTCGACAATAGCGATTTCACAAATTCCGAAATTAATTTCGTCCAATCTACAATTTCTAACGCAGTTATTAACAAATTAAATGTTTTTAGCAACAAGCAAGCAAGTTTTTGTTTTACATTATTTTCAAGTTTGGTCCATCATTCTCGACTCACTCGATAGACATAGGTACTTCAAAAGTACATGATCAAGTGTATCAAAGGTTTTGCTAAAATTTAAAATTACTTAAAGCATTACATAAAAGCGACTGACTATGTAGGGTCAGATTTATGATCTAGAATTCGGTGATATCTGTAGTAACGTCTTGCTAGATTGGAAGCTACCATTCACTGCTGGCATATAATTAACAGCGCAATGTTATTTACTGTCAAGTAATGTTGTAACAAATGTATGGAAACACAATTTACACAGCAAGAGCTTCAGTGGATGTTTTAACAAATAATACAACTTAGGAATCTGCAGCAGCTGCACACATCATAAAAAAGACAAGTAATAAGTTTAGCAACGTTACAACCAGGTATAACGCCGCACAGTGGAACGAAACGATGTTTCTCTAGCCTAAACACAATAACTTTTGAATGTGTTGTAGTAAAATAACGAAACTTGCACTAAATAATGCATAATAGTTTTAGAGTTAAGTTTTTATAAAATAATCCATCATTGACATCATTAAGCAAAAAAACAATGAAAATATATGTATTTAATTCAGCGATTTTATAAAAGATAGTTCGCAATTGTAAATTATAAGACACAAACGAATGTAGAAACTTATATTTACAAAAAACACATATTTTACATACATAAAATATTTTAAAGTTTTATTGATTCACAACAAATAAAGCTATACAATAATAATTCTTATAGGTACTAACAAATTAATACCTTCTGGATTTAATTCTAATTCAGTCTTCTTAAGTACAAGATGGTCAGATAAGAATGCAAAGTGCTGTATCTCTGAAACTACCGTGGAAAATATTTTCAGATTTCCAAGATGGTCTCCAGGGGGCGTAACCGAAATCTTAAACATTTAAAGTAATTTTTCACTGAAATCCACCCATTAAACGTTACCAAAAAAATATATGCTTTTTAAAGCTTAGGTTTACTCGAGTAATTTTTGTTTAACACTTTTTGACGTATCTATTAAAATAAAGTGGTGGGGGGTAATTAAATGTTTTTTTAAATAAACATATGCATGAGCGGCTCCAACAATGCATTGAGTGTGATGGAAGACCATTTCGAGCATTTAAGGAGGCATTAAGATTTATTTCAAAATCAGTCCTTTTGTCTTATTATGCCCCTACACATTTTTTTAATTTTTTGAACTAAGAATAGTTTTATTATTTAAAAATTATAAATTATGCAATTGAATTTTGAAAAAACACAAATAAATAACAGTAAATACCGATGTAATAGCGTCTTTTTAAAATTATATGAAAACTAAATCTTTTCTCTTCGATATTTCAGGCTATGAATAAGATATCGAAATACGGTTTTCACTAGCCTATTTAGGTATCACTTCACTGCATTTAAAGCGCGCTCTAGCGGCATCACTAAGAAATAGACATATCACAGGTAAGATAGGTTTGATGGAACAATAAATGCTTTTTCAATGAGACAAAGTTTGTTAAAATCAGTTCAGTCGTTGAGGAGTTACAGCGGTTTATTTAAAAACATATTTAATTACTCCCCACCACTTTATTTTAATAGATACATCAAAAAGTGTTAAACAAAAATTACTCGAGTAAAGCTAAGCTTTAAAACGCATATATTTTTACATTTACTGGATGGATTTCAGTGAAAAATCACTTTAAAGGTTTAAGATGTCGGTTACGCCCCCTGGCGACCATCTTGGAAATCTTAAAATATTTTCCACGGTCTTTTTTTGACCACTTTAGTCTTAAAAATTTTTACCGCAAGTCTCTACGACGAATAATTTCAGAGATATAGCACTTTGCATTCTTATCTGACCACCCTGTACTGGTCCTATAGATGCCAAATAGTTGGTTAGTTGCAATTATATAATCTATATTTTTTGTAGTTCTTATTTCTAGCTTCTTGCGCTTGATACTTTCTCCGTGAATTAATATTTTTTGCACAGAAGCGGGCATAAAATACCACTTATATCTTTCAACATACAGTTCTGCCGTTTTATAAGCGTATTCTCCAAATTTACTTGAATCTATAGCTCTTGCATTTGCTAATGTTTGAACAAAATAGAAAATCTTTGAATGAGTTCTTTATCGACACCTGTGATTGGAGCCGTGTTTCCGTAATTGCTGTTTCCACTTCCTTGCCGTGGTTTATCTACTATTAGACGAATCTCATTCCTAAATCACTCTTGAACATACTTTCTCTTCGCTTCTTTCGCTGCTTTTTGTTCGACAGTTACAGCAGCCCATTTTGCAAATGACAAATTCTACGATATATGAAGTACCAATTCCATAAATCTTTCCCAAGCATGTAAGGACGAAAGACCAAATCTATAAGTCTTCTCTATTTGACCGAACACTCACTGTTGCCAAATTATTCATTTCTTTGGGCTTGGTAAGACATACTACAGAAGTGGATGCAGATGGTGTATCTGTTAACGTAAACCATACTTTACCATAAATCATTGTAAGGAATAATTGATACTGTACATAAAATTGTTTGCCATGAATATTCATCTGTAATGATGTTAAGCGACCAATTTAAGATTCAATATTTGAAAAAACACACTTAGTCTTTTCTGGTGTTTCCTTCGCAAATTCAATCGATATTGGTCTACAAAAGCGTGTCGAAGAAGGCGTAGGATTTTCCCAGAATAATTTTCTAGAGTTTTCACCTATTAGACGTAACGATACGAAAGAAGCAATATAAATTTGCGTCAGTTATTTCTTTGGTTTCGCATGCTAGATTTTGTTTATACTGGTTTTGTCCAGATGAACCTGTTTCTGTTTCCAAATTAAATTCTTCTGGTAGTGTGATCTAGAAGACTTTGTAGTTGATACTTGCACTTGCTGCTGTTACAGTTATCGTTGATGCACCTGGGTAACAATCGGCTTTCGCTGATTGAATGTGGTAATAAGAAGGAAACAACTTACACTTTCTTGTTGTAGCATCATAACGTATTCTAATATTGATATTTCGACAACCCTAAATCTGCCATTAAAGTCAATGGTACCATTCCTTCCGTTTGCAACAACGTTGTTGAACGTTTTCTCTTTATTCTCTCACTCGCATCATCATATGATTTACTTGGAGGACCTCCTGGTATGTTCAACTTAGACGATCCATCTATAACGTTTTGATATTTCCAATGAAATCACCATCTAACCACTCGTAATTTTCATTTAAAAATCGTTCCTTCATTCTATAAGCTGTACTCCATTTAGTTTTGAATTGTGATAGTAGGACTTTTTGAAACATTATAAGAACACACTACTTACTGCTCTCGAAAAAAAACACATTATTTCCAATATCGCAAATATGCGCAGCTGAATTTTTGCAGGCGTATTCTACATTAAATGTGCAATTAAATCACACAAAATTCAGTCTTTTGGCAAACTTTGATAACTATGAAACGTCAAGTTGAAATTAAATTTTTTCTTTAATTAACAGCGCTTCAGTATTTAGATTATTTCTTAAAAACTAAGCAATAAAAACGCATTTACTTTGCACATATTGTGTAAAAAAGAGTGAAAATTATCACAATCTATATATGCAATATATTAGCTTTGTAACTTTTATAATATCGGTTCCTAAAGTTCACTTTCAGATTTGGGTCCAATATCAATCATTTTCAAATATCTAGACGAATTTTTATAAAGTAATATATTCCAATACTTAAGGCGCATATATTTTAGTATACAAAATGATTGTAGATTTATTTAATAGAACAAAGTTAGTAAATCATGTTTAGGCCAGCAAAACATCTTTTTGTTCCATTTTGCGCCGCTTAGATGAATAGACAACAAATTATACAAGTCAAGAAGCATCCTCCACTTTCTTAGAGAAATTTTCGTTGTCGAAACCTAGGATATTAGGGGCTAGCCTACAAAGTAAACATGACCTTTTCTTAATTTGAAAATCACATCAGTAATCTTTCTACTCTTAATATTTAGAAACAGAGCTTTAGAGATTTGACATGAAAATATGCAAAAATTTATAAAACCACTTTGTTAGCTTTTTAAAAACAGAAGACCGGCAAAAGATTTTATTCCAAAATTACAGCAGGCTCCCTTTATTGCTAAAAAAATTAGAAATAACATCCTTCACTTTACAAAAGTGAAATTAGTTAATTTTGAGGGGCCGTTTCATCCTCAATATGTCGACTTACTCTTGATATTAGCCGCATTTAAGGCTGTCTTGTCTCTAGCAAAATTACGAACTTATTCAAAATTGCATTTATTGCTAAAATTTTTGCCGGTAGAGTCAATTTTACTCTTGACCATTTCTAATAAATCGTTAGATATCTACATATATAAGATTTTAAAGTACTTCAAACCACTTCTTCTTACCGATAAGCAGGCCCGTTGGTTCTAACTTGTGTGATGACTAACGGCCTACTAAGATGAGGATGTTCAATCACAGCACCACCCCTCAACGTAATTCCCAAGGAACCATCGACTCTTTCGACGGTAACTTCTGTAATCTTCGACGTTACGCAAAGGGAGTTCTCCGAGGCTGCAACGAAAGAAAAGAAGTAACGAAAATAACCAAAAGCAAACGCGCCTCATCACGCTATGAGACAGAAATTAGACGCCGACGGTTGTGTGTAAGTACATAAAAAGATGTCGTGGAATTTAAATTAAGTACTACTTACCGTACGATGGAAGGGAGTATTCTATTTCGAGCAAGGCATTTCCGTCCACGTTGTCCAAAAGGGTGGTGACTTCGTCCGGACGCATTCGCGAGGTGTTGATGCCATTGACGCTGTGGATTCTATCGCCTGGTACCAGTTGGTCACTGGTTAAAGCTACGGAACCTGGCCGGAGGGATGCTATACTGGGACAAGGGTCGACTTCAGAATGTCCTGAAATGAAAAGTTATATTCTAGTAGGATACGATTATGAGCATAAATTTTGTTTTCTTAATATTAATACTAATAGTGTTATTGAACATCCATTTATAAACACCGGCGAGTTCCGAATTAATTATTTATACCATACTATCTAAATCATTACCACACATATACAACATAGTATCATCCGCAAACATAGCATTTCGCAATTATTAATATTTGAATGCAGGTCATTAACGTATAAATTAAACAACAAAGGTCCTAACACAGTTCCCTGAGGTACACCATAAGAAGTACCTATCTGTCTTTTCGGAGAATACACCATTATATTTAATCACATGACAACGATTATTTAAATATGAACTAAGCCATTCTCTGACTTTATCCCTAATACCTATTCGTTCTAATTTTCTTAATAATAATTGCCTATCAATAGTTTCAAATGCTCTACTAGAATCTAGAAATACAATTTGTCAATAAGATAACATAACATCATTTCTGTTGCAATAATCTTGTAACTGGTTCCGTACACACAACTCTAAAATTTTTCATAACAAGGAACAGGATTATTGTGTATTGCTGTGGACATTGTTCTCTAAAGTTTTATATTGACCCCCCCATCCATCACCCCTTTCCGGAAATGGGATTTCGAAATTAGACATTTTTTAAAACTCTTCCAGATTCTAAGTTCTAAGTTAAATTTTGCTGCCCTCCCCTCCTTCCCCCCTCCGCCTCCTCTCCTGCCCCTTTAAAAGATTGTAACAACTCGAAGGAATTTCGTAAAGATGGGAGAGAGGCGAAGGACACGGAGAAATGTCATTTCTTCTGAATTATTTCGTGATCTAAGGATGGTAGAAGCTTTGAAATAATAAGGAATCAACTTAGTGTAAAAAAGGAGGGAGGAGGGTGGCTAGGAATATTTTGTTTTTCTCCGTTAACTTGGCACAGCTTTTGTTTTTAATATTATTTTGATAAAGTCTGCAATAATGTAAAATCAAATGATATTGAAGGCTTCCACGGCCCGAGTCTCTGTTAACAGGGCTTTTGAATGCGTTTGACGCGGATACATTTATTACAACGAATCGGTAACGCCTTTAAAAAGAAGTTTTTATCTTCACCGATGTTTTCTAATTTTTTTTTTCATTAAGGATGTGTTCGTTACATTCAGAGTCACTATTATTTCAACAAAAACATTATTCGTTTCTGTATCATCACTCCATATTACACGATCATACATAGACTTAAAATTACTACTAACTTCAGACTAATCTAAAATATATTATTTAAATTTTACTGCGTATTTCAATATTCCTATTTGCCAACTCTGTGTTTCTCTTCTGAAATCTCTTTTTTCGGACAATCTGTTTCTTCTGGCAAATCCACTGCCACCTTCAATTTGTCATCATTATACCATTTAGAGACTCCACCGTATATTACACCACACTCTACTAGTCGATTTATATATCTCACCCTGTATATCAACCAAAAGGTCAACGACCGGTCACTGCTGACGTCATGAATGCCTTTGAATGACGTGGTTGTATTAGGTATCGACTAAGAGGATAATGACCGGCCAGTGCTGACGTCATGAATGGCCTTGGATGACGCGGTTCTGTGTACCAAATGGTTGAAGTACATTAGTTCGAAACGTTCTGTCGTTGCGAAAGGACGCAAAATCGAGTTGCTGTCTATGAGGTATGAGGTTAAGGAATTTTCTGTTGAAATGGTTTGGAGGTGTTTTGCTATCTACTTGGATACGATATCTTTGGTTCACCAACTTTTGTATTCTCCATACAGTGTCAGTTTCTTCCACAAGATAGTCGGGTGTATCCAATATGAATGCGAGTTGTTAAGTATCATCTTACTTTTGATGTAATATATGAGGTATACGATAGTGCGAACGCTATCTCTAGAGCCTTTATGCTCGTCAGATTCTCGCTTCTTGCTTGACATTCGGATTTATTCTGAGTGGGTGCTCTAATGGCATAGTTCCGCTGACACCACATACCCACTTTAAGGGGTCTATCAAACAGTTGGGAGTGTTTGGCGTGCCTGAGAGTATCAAAGAGATAACTTCAATCTTACGTATATCTCCTTCAGATTAATTTATGGACAAGGACGTCCAAAAACGTATTCATATTCGATCGTTGTCTTGAGTTATTTTGCGTGCAATATTTGCTATTGATTGGTTTTACTAAACTTGTGGGGTGTTTGTATGTTTGGAGTCGTAGTAAGTAGATATTAATTTAAAACGTATTGCGGAAGGTTCGTTAACTGAATCTCCTGATTCTTATTGCCCTTTCTGCAAGATGAAAATATAAAATTAGAAACTAGAAGCATCCAGAACTTTTTAAAAAAATCTTAAATGCGGAAATTAGTCTGCTTGCCAACACTAATGGAAATAAATAAAAGATCAATTTTATCGTCAACGACGCGTGGTTTGATTATCGTTCTAACACTTGTTTAGATTATTTATGTCCATTGACAGCGAACACAGAATTTCAATCCATAATAACCATAAAATTACCATCAACGTTACGACCTATTCTGTAACAACTGCTGTCGTATACTTATCGTAAAATAATATTCGTGTAAATCAGTCATGTATGCAGTTTATGGCGGTAACATTTCATACCTTTGATGTGCGTTCCTACAGACGAAGTTAAAATTCAACTGCTGCCATATTACCGAGAAGATATCTATCCCTAGCGTCAGTGTAAGGAATCGTTGAAAACTTAATTTATCCTTCAGTACTCTGAAACCTATTACAGGATTATTTTATGATGGTATTAACACAAATACTCCCCACGCGTACGCTTCCAGTTGGAAATTGTACGAGTGCAACTTTGTTTCGAAATGGACTGCACTGAATAAAAATAAAGATAGTGAACGTTAAACCGGGAGTGTGTCATTTTTTTTGTAATTGAAACAGCTGCAGTGCTTAAATTTTTAAAACTGTAATTTTCGTTTCGTTCCAATGGTAGTTTTGCGAACCAGGTAGGTAAAATTTTATAAAAACTACAGAGAACAGGATTCAATATTGAAGAACAATGGTTGGTCTGTAAATTTCGGCGGAGTTGTGAAAGAAGTTCGTCCGTATGATTATAATTATGGCAGTAGCATTCAAATATCGCAATAACTACAGATTGTATCAAAACAATTGCTGTAATTGCTTGACATGCTAACAACAACCCTGAAGAATGTTATTGAAAAATGGTTTGCTGGAATACTGCGGCAAAGATTTTGAGAAACGACAAAATTGTTTGGCTGAAATTCAATGAAATGATAGTAGAGAAACCGAAATGTTAATAAAATCTTTTGCACAGAGACTTGCCATATTGCTAATTACATCATAAATCGTTCAATAACTGCCGATATTTTAAAAATTCCACTTGATTTACCGAATACATTTGACTGGTAGGAAACTTGGCAGTGAAAAAATTGTTTATACCCATGTTTTAGTTGCTTATGATGAACTTAAGAAAGGTTACAGACTATGTAATCCAAGTACTACGAAAATTATAACTAGCGGAGTAACCACAAGTATAAAAATGACCACCAAATGTAAAAGGGTGTTAGTAACAACCCGTAAAACAGTTGGAAAAACATCGGCACTCAAACCGCATATGACGTATTGGTTGTATAGTATGGTAGTAAGACCCACAATTACTTATGGCTGCCTGGTCTGGTGGCCAAGAATCACACAGAAGTATGCGATAACTAACCACTCGAGAATTCAGAAATTGGCATGCATAACTGGTGCTATTAATAGCTCTCTAACGGCTGCAATGGAGACCATGCTAAACTTGCCTCCCTTCGATATTTTTATCATGGGAGATGCTAGAATGGGAGCTTAGACTAAGAAATACTAACAACTGGAGAACCCACTATGGGTTGGGGCACACCAGAATAGAAACAACAGCAAAAAACCCAATATTTGATTTAAGCAGCATCACCAAATACAGCACGAAGTTTTGAAACACTTTTTTTTTTTTTTTGAAACACTTAAAATCACAGTAAATCATGGCTCTAAAATTTTCACTTGGCTTGCAAAATAACTGTTGTAGTTATCAAAACTAAATTCGAACTGTCAAAATAGAAAACAATAAACATTAGTTTCATAGCGTGTTTGTTCGGTGCTACTCTCGCATATAGAAATAAATTTTCATTATTTACTTGGCGGATAGCAGAATGGGGGCTTACGGAAATGATATTTATGATAATATTAAGAAAGAAATTGGATTACTAGATATAGATAAGTAAAAAGACGCAAACAAAAATTATCAAAGTAGATAAAAGATCAAAAGAAACAATTGATTTAATACAAAGCAAAATAGATGGACGAACAATGGAATGTAATGCAAGGAATGAATCTATAATGATGTGGCATATAGAAAATATGGTAGAGGAAAATAAAAAATAATATTAGTCAAGTTAGAAAATAAACACAACAAAAAGATTTTGATTATGAAAGTTTGAAATCGTTTGCAAAATTTAAAGATGTGTTATTAACAACACGTGGAGCTGGTTGGTTTTGTCTGTGTAAATTGGGGCAACAATTTAACTCATAGAAAATCTTATATTGGATGTGCTTTCAAATGTTCGATTCCGTTGTTTCATATGCCAGCACCAAGCAAAGATCTGATGGACTTTCTAGTGGCGAAGCAAAGTCATGGCTATATCAGAGGCAGCAAAATTGATCTGTATTTAATTACGCTGTTAATGACGTAACGGACAAGATCCAAAAGTTCGACTGTAAGTTAATAACAAATTATCAATGTATTCTATTTAATCAAATCGTTATAATAGAACAAGTTTATTAATAGCAAACCATTCTGAAATATAATTATTGCCACATTCTCTTATTAATTCAGTCATATCAGCACCAATCACCACAATATTTTTATCGTCAGCAGAAATAGTAAGCAAGCCAGGCACATTATTCGATAGAAGTTCTTCACTGGATCTCTTGGTGCAGAAGTAGAACACTAAACACTTAACGTGTTTAGTGTTCTTGTTCGATAGATCATTTTTATAAAGGTAAAACAATAATGGGCCCAAGATGAAACCTTGAGGAACACCCATATCGTTAGAAATCATACCTAAAGTGCCGTCGCATGGGGTTATTTGGGACATTTAGTGTTCGGTTTAAATTCGCGCCATTTGTAACGTATAAAGTGTGGTTAATTAAAAATAACAAAAATGTATATTTTAGGGGTTATATGGGACATTATGCCCCACACTTATAAAAGGAGACTTGAAGCTCTGTTGCGCCAAGATTATTCAAAAGAAGATCTCGAGAGGGCTCTGCGTGATGTTGGCTTCTCGTTTCGACAGGCAGCAGAACGGAATAATGTACCAAAACGCACAATTGATCGAAAATATCGAGGAGTGAACACCTCTCGGCTGAGAAAGCCAAAATGTGAAGAGATGTAAAGCAGTTTTATTAGAGCTGAGCATCAATGGATTTTTCGATGAGTTTGAGAAGACTGCGGTTGATATTCCCCCAGACAACATAATTAATTATGATGAGACCAAAGAGCGAATTATTGCAAGAAAAGGCATGAAACATGCCAGACGGATGATCGATTCATCTAAGACTTCTGTGTCAATCATGTTTGCTGGGACAACTTCCGGATTTCTGCTGCCATAATACAGTATCCGCCAGAATAAACAGTACCGAAATAAAAAAAAATATTTTTTAAACTTTGTAATTTAAATGTTCAAAATGTTCACCATTACAACGCAAACAAGCTTCATATCGATTTTGTAAGCCACTGAACATATTTATAAAAAGTGGTTGATGTGGTTGAATTCTTTCTTGTAGTTCTGCAATATTCTGCGGCGGATTTTCTGAGCGAAATATTTTATCTTTCATCATGCCCCAAATGTATGCATCAGGTGGCGTCAGATCCTGTTAATGAGAAGGATATTCTAAGTCTGTTCTTCGGGAAATGATTCTATTATCAAAATGCTGACGGAGTAAGTTGAGAGTGCGCGCAGCTGTATGGCTCGTTGCACCATCTTGTTGAAACCATTGTGTGCGCATCCGTAAATTTCGTGCACGGCAAAAGTTCTGTAAATCTCTCACAAAAGGTATGATAATGTTCTCTCTGTAACGTTCTTGGTTTACAGTAACTGGATTCTGATTATCGTCTTCAATGAAATATGGACCAATTATCCCATGACCAGAAACCGCGCACCAAATTGTAACTCGGACACTGTGAAGTGGCTTCTCTACAATAACATCAGGACGTTCAAATCCAAGGAATCGAGTTGTTTGTCGATTAATATAGCCGCTAAGATGAACGTGACTCTCGTCTGAAAACCATATGTTTTTCAAGAAATTGGAATCCTCGTAAATTAAGCTCAATATGTGACCACAGTAAATTTTCCTTGCATGTTTGTCCGCAATGTTTAGTCGTTGACCAATTTGAATACGGTATAGATAACCACCAATTGATTTGAACATCCGACGTGTAGATGTTACACTGATGTTGAGTTTACATGCAGTTCTTACAAGGCTTCTTTGCGGTGACTGCACAACTTCATCAAAAACACGTCCTGTGTTTTCATTGGTACACACTGTTTGTCGACGACCTGAAGAACCTTTACGTTGACACACTACACTACCAGTGCGACAAAATTTCTCAACAACAGCTAATATCACACTTTTACTTGGGGCTGCTTTATTAAACTGTTGTTGATGTCTTACTACACCAGTAAGCTTGGACCATCATTGTGACCATTTCCGTATGAGCGAAAATAATGTTCTATCAAAAACACTTTTTCTGCTGTTGTTAAAACCATTTTCAATTCAAATTCAACTCCAGCGTAACATTCATACGTTAACTAATGACAATTACGTCAATAATAACAAATGCATATTACATAAGCAACTCCATAGCACCTTAAATTTCGGTACTGTTTATTCTGGCGGATACCGTACATTGTGTACAAAGCTACAAATCTCTAATCTGAATGGATCGAAGGCTGGTTTGACTCACAAATATTTGAAGATTGGTTCTTCAAAATCATACTGCCATACTTCCGAAGAAAGACTAGACCGAAGCTACTGATTGGAGATAACCTTACCAGTCACCTCAGTCTTAAAGTTGTCACGGCATGTGAAGAAAACGATATTAGATTTGTCATGCTTCTGCCTAATAGCACGCATGTTTGTCGACCACTGGATATATCCTTGCTTCGTCCATTGAAAGCTGCGCGGAGAAAAATTATTACGGAGTGTAAGCTCAAAAATAGAGGCTGCATCCCGAAAACTGTATTTCCAACTTTGTTGGCTAGAACGATTAACAGCAGCTTTAATATCGCCGCTCAATCGAAATGAGGTTATAAAACACTTCCCAAATAAAAAAACTTTCAAACCTACAAGAAGATAATGCTCTTATAGAGTAATTCACCAATGTGATCAACAACTCACAACTTAATGAATCTGTTCCAGTTACAAAAAGGAAGAAGAAAATTGACGTCGCTCCAGGAAAATCAGTTTCGATTATGGATTTGGAGATTCCCATGCTCCGACAAACCGAGAAACCCGAAGATGAATCATTTCAATCCAGTGAAGAAGTTGATGTGTTGGAAGAGACTGAAAAAGAGTGAGATAAATATTTCAGATCATCCTGTCACAAATGTAGTGGAAATGTTTGTTGTAATGAATTTTGTGTATAATAAAAATACGAAAAAAGAAATTTGTGGCTCAAATCAAAAATGCAAACGGTTATAATTATGTTGTAAAATCTATGCGCGAAACAGAAAACAGGAAAGGCACATTCATTTTTCTAAAAGAAGACAAGATTTGTAAGATACAACTGCAACAAATTGTTAAGGTTCTACCAGAACCGTCAATAATGCGAAGTAGATATACCTAGAAACAACAATTGTATTTAAATAAATGATATTCTGCATAGCCTTCATTGATTCAATAAGTGTGCATTCTGTGATGTTATACAGAGGTGTCTCAGCGAGACCGTTCATTAGAAGTTTATGGCGTTTTGGTCAAAATATAAATTTGAAAATTTAGAATTAGCTATAGTCGATTATGTTCTCTTCAATGGAAATATTATTAGATTTCTAGCGCTTCCGGTTATACCGGAAGTCACCATCTACTTCATTATTTTAATGGAACATCCTGTATATTTTTACACATTTGTATTCACCCATTTTTAAGCTTTATGAATATCTTTACTTTTTGCGATTTGATTCGGGCGTTTTGTAGTTATTCCATTTTTTCTGAAAAAATTTGCTCTAGCAGACATTTATTCAAAAAATCAGAGGACACTCGATTTTTCGGATATCAATTTAAAATTCGTGATATACTTAAACAACATGTTGGAGTATATTTTAACGCCGAGAACAGCTGTCCACATTACGTAGTTATTTTACTATGGCACGTTAACGCTTCGAAATTTTGAAGAACCATAACTTCATTTTTTCAAATGGAACCCCCCATATTTTATTACTTAGTCGTCTTCGGAGTCCAATTCTACATCTTTTATGTCCGGCATATACTATGCCTAATATTAATAGTTTAGGAGAACGCCATAAACTTCTAACGAACGGTCTCGCTGAGACACCCTGTATAGTTGTTAAAGTTATGTTCTCGAGTGAACCAGTAGTATTTTGCATCCTGATAGTTATGTGAAGGGTAAACTGGGACAGATTAGCATTATACACAAATTAATTAATGTCTCATATTACCCCATCAGCTACCTAATTTAGGACATCATATTTTCGTAAGAAATAGTTAACAAAAAAAATAAAAATGTTTATTTTTAAGATTAAATCACGCATATTTCATTTTCATTTATCAGATTAGGGGTGGGTTTATCAATGTGAGGATAAATAAATTAACTTGCAGATAAAATTTTATTCGTAAGATAATTACAGTGAAACGTTTATTGAGTGTGCAATAGAAGTTATCTGCAAGATAAAGCATTGTAGTTCCTAAATTTTATCTGCCAGTTAGCAATATCTGTTAGTTACTTAACCAACACTTTTATCCTCACATTGATAAACCCACCCTAAATCGTTAAATATTCTGTTAAAATTAAAACAAAAATAATATCAGTAAACATTTGAAATAAATGTCCCATATAATGGTATGTATACAACGGTAGGTAGGTAAATTATTTCTACGTTGTTAGTTACTGCTGTTTGGGTTGATATGGCTGTCACAAAACTATGCTGACATTCTGTTGGAAGGTATTTGTTACACAAATAATTAAGCAATTGCAATTTTAGAGTTTTCAGATAAATATTAGTGCAGTATCTAGAAAATGCGATGGAGAGAAACACAAAATAATATTTATCAGCTAAGATGGACAAACTAAAAAATAAGGATTTTTCATGGGAGTTCTTCTGCAAAACTTAAAGAAATGCGTTCTGCTAAAAGTAATATGAATAAACTTCACTCAGAGCTGAGAAAAACATTTATCCACACTTCAAAAGGTCTACATGCTTCAAAATCAGTTACAAAGTTCTATATAACTAAACCGACCGTTATTAAACTTAGTTTTCCTATATCTTCTTTGTCGCGGTGATCCTACAGGTGTCTTCGGTGGTTTGCACAGAACATAACTATCGTTGAATTCACAAGGTTGCGGCGGGCCCGACAAACTTTTCGATCTGGGTCTGAAGGACGGGAATTTAAAACTCGAAAACATATTCTCTTGTCTCATTCACCTCGCGAAACACCAACACATATCAAAACGCGAAAAAAAAAACCTCGGCTATTTTTAACCGTACTTTCGGTTTATACGCGGATAAAAATTCCCGAAGATCGCCAGCTAGAGTCTTATCACATTTTTAAATTTAGAGTCCCAGTTTATAAATAATGCACTAAATTAGGGAATTTTACGAGTTCCACTCGGTTCGGATCGCATCGTTTCCGCGAAAAATAAATATTATTCTTTTGTTTTCGGATGAAACACGCACTCTACTAGAGATGACATGGTTTTTCGTAGACGTACGACGTTATAAAAAAGGGATTTCCTCGTAAATAGGTATCGCATAACGCCCACTAGATTTATTAATAAACGTACGCAGCTCTTTCGTTTTAACTCGCGTCTTTCTCGGACGATATTTTTGACAATCACTTAGCTGGTTGTCGCGTCGGTGTTTTCCGATTTTACCGGCCGAGTTCCCGTCAGTTACCGATCGAAATTAACAATTGACCGTTGAAATGTTGCCGATTCGGCGGCAATGATCTGCGATTTTGCGACCGTTACGACATAAAATCGTCGAAGTCGTTTTAATAAACCGAGGACCCGACACTGTCGCGCTCCTCCTCTAATGGACAGAGCGTTTGTGTGTTTTCCTTCTATCGGTTTTAAAAATAAACTTCTTGAATAGATGCCGCGTGCGTGGATGACGCGAATGATGCCGGAACCAAAACGTCGGAGGTTGCTTATAGGTGTACGGGTAGTACTGGCGGAATTTCGGGCGACTCGTAGACCCAGACCGTGTTTACATCTGCGTCATGGCTCTAGAGGTGAGTCGGTAATACCTGTAGAGTAAGCTTTATATCTATTTTAATCACGTTTTTCTTGGTTTCTAGTGGGCTTTCAGGATATAATAACATTGGAAGTGGGAAAAATCTTACAAGAAGAATCCGTTTGAAGTTTTTAAAATAAAGAAGAAAACTAATCAAAAAATTCGAAATGAACTAACTTCACGTCGTAAGAATATACTTCATCTGGAACAGTTGAAGGTCTGGACTAAAAAGATCAAAAAGTTATAATTAAAAATCTTTTTCACATCTAGTAGATAGGATCGTGGCTAGACAAGAGGTGGTTGTTATTAAAGGAGAACACGTTTTAGTTTCTATATTGCTTCTTCTATGGAGCAGAAACTACGTGAACAACCCAGGCGGAGATCATAATTGAAACAAAATTATTATTATCCAAGCATAGTCTAAAAAATAGAAGGAATTAAAATGCACGAAATTTCATGAAGATCAGCAGGATTTAATGGCTGATCAAAGGACTTCAGTAGCTCCACAGGGTCTTCAGGTTGTAGTTCCAGCTCGAGTTATACGGTTTCCACTATCATGTTTCACCCTTCGATATTATTTATTAAGGAGGGCAATAGTTTATCCTTCAACTTCAGCCCAGACATTTCTAATACTATCCAGAATATTGAATCCTTTCCAAATGGATTTTAATTTATTTTGCTTAAATATCTCATGTAGCTACGGCCCTCGCAAAAGTTTGTCTGATATAATAAGATTTGAAAAACGCAATTAATTCTTGATGGATAAGTTGCAGTAAAGGTGTAGTGTTTGCTGGAGGAAATACAACTGTAATTTCTGGGAAGATTTCGGTTAGAAGCCTTAAGGTGAGGTGTGACATTATCCAATTAAAGCCCTAAGATTTTCTGATTGACATATAGCTATGAGGTTCAGCTTGTAATCGCCAGATACGTTACCTTCAAGTAAGGAGGCAAGTCTATCTCTGACTGCTTTGAAATCGGGAATTGATTTGTATTGCATGTGTTCTTTCGGAAGATACCAGCCTCAATAAGAACTAATACGAATAATCTAACAAAGCAATTCACATTGAATGAGTACTATTTAGGAGGGTGGTAGACCATAAAGCGTCGAAAGACGTGGTATGCCTGTACTTGTTTTGCAGGAACTATAAAGAAGCTCATAAATGTGTTTTGGGATGATTATGCTGTTACATAAGAATTCCATACCAGTTCTCTTATTACCCCAATAGTTTGAAAATTTGAAATAATAAGAAAGTTTCAGACTGAGCACATATTCACGTAATTTCAAATTTTTTTTGCAAATTTTTGTGAACAGCAATTAATTAAGGTGAAAAATGAATGTAGAAATAGTGATAAAAGTGAAACTTAAAACAGAGTATTAACTGTGGATGCTCAAATGCTACGAAAATATATTACAAGAGGTAAGGGTAGGAATCTTTCTTATGATATAGAAGCAGTTAATCCCTTAACAAGCTGGCGTTGCCATATAGTCATTGACACTACCGTCTTTTCTATGATCAGCTGATCTTTACGGTGAGGGATTAACACTTGAAGAAGCCCTTCAGATGACATATTCTGACGATGTAGATGTTTCCGAAATAGTCTCAGCTCACTGATGAAGATTCGGGAAATGAAGATGATGGAGGATTTGTTGATGATTTGTCAGCAAATTCTGTCAGAATTACTCAGTCAGAGTCGAGGGCTAATTCTTCAGTTGGGGAAGATCTCGAAGATAATGTAGATTTCACTTGGATAGATGCAGATTTATAATACGTTCCAAAACCGTTTCCATTACCTGATTATGAAACATTTAAATGTTTGACGCCCGCCGAAATGTTCGAATTATTTTTCCGAGTTTCAGAAAGTATCAAATATTCGCAGTTCAAAAACTGTCAAAAATTTATCGGTTACCGGCAATGAGATTAGGTGTTTTTCATTAATTGTCATTCTGTCTGGTTACAATGTTCTACACGGAAAAAATTATTATCGGTATTCTTGTGGCGACATAGATAATGAACTAGTTAAAAATGCTATGCGACGAGACCGACCTAACTCAATTCTTCGCTACATTCACTATGCAGACAACAACCGTATAGATAAAAGTGACAAATTTTATAAAGTACGACCACTATTTGAAAAATTCCAATCCAAATTCTTAGAATATTTTGTTACTGAACAAGATATAAATATTTTGGTCGCCATTCTTGCAATCAGTTCATCAGAAAGAAGCCAATTAGATTTGGCTACAAAATTTGGAGCACGAATACAAAAAAGTGGGTATTTGGTTTAACTTTATACCATACCAGGGGATAGATTCTCGTATGAGTGAAAATTATAAAAATGTATTTGGGAAAGCAGTAGCTCCGTTCTTGACCATGCTAAACCAGTTGGCTGATGTCAAGAAGAATCTACGATATTTCTTCTAGTTTGACAATCTTTTTACCAGCTTGCATTTATTGAACTATCTGAAAGCTCAAAGCTACGGAGTAACAGGTACTATTAGAGATAATAGAGTAACAAAAAATTGTCCATTACCTACAAAGGCTGCCATGAAAAAGAAATCTAGAGAGGAATATGTCCACACCTTGGATAAACCAACGTTATACTGCTTGTCAGATGGACTAATAATAATATCGTTAGCATGGCATCGACGACTTACGGCATTAGACCTATAGGACAGGTTAGACGATATTCACAAGCCCAAAAACAAAACATTCAGATCCTAAAACCTCTGGCCATCGCTCAGTATAATTGCTCGATGGGAGGAACATACCTTATGGATGAGAACATCTCACGATACAGAATTTCCATTCGAATCTGTTCATCTGGTTGGTCAATGCTGCCATAGCAGAATGCTTGGATTTTTACATAAAAATCCGGATATAAGCTCACTCAGCTACAATTTAGAAAAGAAAGTTTGGTTTTTCTTACATAAAATAACACTTTATTGTTCGCTTACTACTTTCAATAAAGTAAATATAATTTTTAGAAATAAAAAAACCGACTTTCATGGGTTTGATTTGATTTGATTTGATTTGGTCCCTGGATACCGACCGGGTTTTGCTTAGTAGCGTGCCCTTATAACACCGCGGCCTGTGGCCTATTGTATTATTCGGTACCAAGTGAATTTTATGTAAAGAGGTTAGACCCTTTTACTAGGTTTAGTAGCCTGTGTGGTAGGTCCTTTTCCGGTAGATCTGTCATTGGTTAATTGGTCCCATCAGTGGCAGTCTTCGTCGTTCCAGCGCAACGCACTCGAATATGACATGGTAGGCTGTCTCCTCCTCCTCATTGCGTAGTTCACATATAGGTTCGTCCTTAAGGATGCCAACCTTATGTAGATATTTCCTTAGACAGCCATGCCCCGTTAACAGGCTCGTGACTGTTCTAAGCTGTAACCGGCTGAGAGTCAGCACATCCGCCGTCAACTGCCGTGATGGCTGCCTCATCATTCGTTTGCTATGAACCTGCCCTTTAACGCTCCCTCCAGTGTGCCTGGTGTGTTTTTGCAATCCACTCAGCCACTGCTCCGCGTATGGCAGTTCTGGTTATCGCCAGACCCGGTTCAGTGAATTTTTCGGTGAATTTTGAGCAGAACCTTTCCTTGGCTTGTTTGTTATTTCCCGTTACCTGGTACACCCTTGTGCTCCCCCGGCAATCTACACCAAAGTTACCCTGTTGTGTTTGGCCAGGGTTCTTAGGTTTTCCAGGCACCCCAAGCCAGCCTCGAGGTTATCTGATAAGCTGCTAGTGTCTTTAGGGCCGCTTGACTATCCGACAGGATATGAATCAGCTGGATCTCTACGTTGTGTCTCTAATGCCCTTAGAGCACATGTGTCTATTGCTAGTATTTCCGTTTGGTATGCGGTGGTATTTTGCCCTAGTGTCATATATTCTTTATGATTTAGGGTTTCACTATATACCTGCTCCAGAACCTGTGGTCCTTCTTGACCCATCTGCATACCAGATTTGGGTTTGGCCCTCTGGTTTCTGTTTTCCTCTCCACTTATCCCAGTCTAGGACGACCTTGAAGGGTTTATCGAAGGAGAGTTTGGGAATCATTGTATCACTTCCCATCTCAAAGATTGG